>JAGPOW010001918.1:29821861-29860484 GCA_030014935.1 Caiman crocodilus
TAAAAGGTTACTACCCAGACTCAGGTTTATCCAATAAGCAAATTATGATGCAGCACCTTTAGGTTTGAAATTGACATTGCTCCACCTAAATCCCAACCCTTTTTAGGCTTCATTTGATTATGCTTTCTTGGGATATGCTTTCCTGAAATGTGTTGGGTGTACTAAGCAGTTAGATCCAGTTTTTATCGCTAAGGATGAACCCTGAGCAAAAAAACGTTAGGCCAGGTAATCTCACAGCTACAGCTTTGCTTATTGGACCCAGTCAGTTCCATGAACAGTTAATTTATCATTTTGGTTAAATTTATGACAGACAAGTTACATTTGTAGTTTACAACTTATAAGCTAATATTAACTAATATTACCTGTTTAGGCAATATACCAAATGCCTCCAATAAGCACATATTATTGCTTATTAATCTCTCTGGTTCTGGCTGTCACAGTTTTGTCCTGTAAGTAACTTGAAAACTCCATTTTGTATTCTTTTCCTTGACATAAGTGAACTCTGTATGCCTTTTTTTGAATGAGTGTATGTGAAAGGGTGAATGGTGATAGAATGGCACAGAGATAGGAGAAGAAGATTTAACTGTTTGTGTAAGCAACTAGGCACCACATGTAAGTTACCAATCAGTAAACTAATTAATGTATGGCTGAAGAATCCCTTTGAGGCCTCAGGCACAAAAGTGATAACAAGGAGGAAGAATGCACACATCCTGCCAGACAGGCAGCAAGAATACTCCAAGGCTGAGATACAAACTTTGATAACCAAACTGACCTCAGGTGAAGATAAATGAAGAACAATCACAGAAGCTGGGTATGGAAAAACCCCAAAGTGATGAAACAAATGATGCCAATACCTATAAAAGAAGACTTCAAAAATGCCAGGTTGGGTGAGTCTCTCTCTCTCTCTCTCAACTGCTGTTTCATTGGAGCACAGACATGTCTATTTCACCCCACTCAAAAGCTGTTATCTACATAATTTGCATCTTCTCTCAATAAGGCCTGGGCCGGCCACCCAGTGCTATTATTAAACAACTGCTGCTCGTAACTATAATGTCTAAATGGAATGGTTGTTTTATGTTTGTGTGTGCCTGTGCGTAAGTTATGTGCATGATGATTTGTGTGCATCTGTATGAGTGGTATGTCTGAACCCCTATGTCTAATTCATGTCATCAACAAACACAGCATTTTGCCTTATCCCCCTTTATAAGGTCTTGCTCTTGATTTGGCAATTGAGATTTAAAGTAATGTGAGAAATGCTCAATGTTTTCTAGGAGTTCTCCACCAATGGAAATTTTGAGGGGAGGGGTGAAGCTTGTACTGGGGAAGAGTGAAGGAGCACCTTGGTCTTTCCAATGTTATAAGGGAGTCCCAGGCTGTGATAGGCACCTGAGAAAAGGTCAAGGGAGGACTGGAGATCTGTTTCAGCATGCCCAAGGATGCAATTGTCAGCATACTGAAGGTCAGTGATGTCAATCTAAGTAACTTTCATTTTCCTGTGAAGGTGCCACAGGTTGAAAAGCTAACCAACCATGTGATATTCAACCCCAATTCCAGAAGGAAGACAGTCACAGATAAGACTCAACATCAGAGCAAGATATATGGAAAAAAGGAGTTGAGGCAATGATACAGCCCATCTTGACACCAGTATAGATGGTAAATGGGTCTGGTAAATGGTGGTCATCCCTTCACAGAGTAGCTTAACGATACTGATGAACTTCAGTGGACAACCGAACCTAGCCAGCACCTTCCATTAAGCTTCATGATTGATAGAGTCAAAGGCCTTGGTTAGGTCAATGAATGCTATAAAAAAACTTCTGGTGTTGCTCTCTACACTTCTCCTGGATCTAGTGTGCAACAAAATCATGTTGTACAACAAAATCATGTTGGTACCCCAAGATGGTATAAAGCCACATTGGGATTCTGGAAGAACATCTTTGGAAAGGGGGAGGAGGCGATTCAGAAGGATGCAATTAAGAATCTTCCTGGAGATGGAGAGGAGGGCAATGTCTCTGTAGTTCCCCCATACTGACTTGTCCCCTTTCTTGAAGATGGTCACAATGTCGGTATTCTTTAAGTCAGTTGGAACTTCCTCATTACCCCATATTTTGATGAGAAGTTGGTGAAATTTTTGTGCCAGTGCTGTTCTACCAGCTTTGAAGATCTCTATCGGGGTGCCATTTGGGCCTGGTGCATGATTGTTCTTGGTGTGAGAGATAGCATGCCAGACTTCCTTGAGGCATGGGGAAACAAATGAGAGATTCTGTTACTAGGTGCTGAGAGAGACTTCATGGCAGCTGAGACCTCAGATTCACAGTTGAGTAGAATCTTGAAGTGATCTTTCCAGTGTTGATTGATGGATACATTTTCTGTGAGAAGGGTGGAGCTGTCTGGGAATTGCAAGGGGCTTGAGTCATTGGAACAGGGCCCATAGATGGCTTTTATTGCTTGAAAAAAGCTTTTCATGTCATGTTGGTCAGCAAAGCTCTAGATCACCATGGCCTTCACTTGCTACCACTGGTTCTTGATGTTCCATAGCCTCCTCTGAACTACAGCTTTGAGCTAGTGGTAAACCTCTCATTTTTGATGGTTGGAGGGTTCATTTTGCCAACTGCAGAACATGGCTCTCTTCTGATGGATAAGTGCTAGGATTTCATCATTCTCATCAATCCAGTCTTGGTGACAATGAGTGGAGTATCTAGCTGATTCAGAGCATACCTTGTGAATAACATTCTTAAGCTTCTTCCAATGTGCCTGTATGTCTTTGATGTCATCAGGTAGGTCACAGAGCCTTTCAGTAAGGCATTGCTGAAGAGCCTCACATCTAGGTTGGTTTTGGAGTGCCTTGATTTTAAATCTCTTCTGCACTCCTTTTGGTTGTTTACAGTGTTGTGGTGCAAGCTGCATGTCCATGATTGATCTGACTAAATGGTAGTCCATCCAGCAGTTATCTACACCTCTCAGGACACAGGTGATATGGACATCAGTATGATCATGGGCTCTGACAATAATATAGTAAAAAAGGTGCCAGTGATTGGAGTGTGGATGTCTCCAAGTGGTTTTATATTTATCACTGTGTTTGAAGATGGTATTCATGATGAGCAGTCATGCTTTGCACATTTGCTGAGGGGGAAGATAGCACTGAAGATTTTCCCAACACTCTTTCCCAATGGTGCCACTCCAGAGTTCAGTTTCACCTAACTCTTGAATGGACATGACCCATGAAGATGAGCTTGTCTTGCTTGGCAGTAGCAATCAGGACAGTGTCAAGAGCACAGTAGAAATGCTCCGTGTTGACTTTTTCATTGTCAAGTGTAGGGGCTTCTGCACTTATGACCATAGCATACTGGTTGTTACTAAGCTTGAAGCAGAGTGATAAGTGTTCATTAATGCCCATAAGGAGTTCTGAAAGCTGGCAGACAATCTTGTTTTTGCTGGCAAAGCCGACCCCTTGAATACACCTCTCTTCAGGTAACTTTCCTTTCCAAAAAAAGGTGTAACCACCTCCTTTTTTTCTTTCATGTGGCCATCGTTTGCCCAACAGGTGTCAGAGCAGCAATATTGATGAGCAGCAAGTTCTCTAGCTACTATGGTGGTTGTTCTTTTAGGATGCTCAGTGTTCAGGGAGTCCATAAGAGTGCAGGCATTTCATGTAGCGATCTTCAGTACTTAAGTTGGTTTCAACTGCAAGAAGAACAATCCTACTTGATGTGGCAATGCAGCCGGGGGGGTTGAGACACACTATGTTTAGGGCCCTTTTTCAATCCCTTTCTCCATTCAGGGTGAGCAGAGGGGATCCTAAAGAGGACTGCTCAGTAATGGCCACAGCTGGTGAATTGTACTTCTGTCTCAGTAAGTGCAAAAGCCCATCATCCAATCACTGCCTACATGCAAACTTGTGACTAGGGACTCCCAGAAATCACTGTTCTTTTCCCCATTGCCACTTGTTCATCACCACAGGGCTTGGTTTGTGGGAGATACTAACACATCTTCCACAAAGGCCTGTGCTTGACATCTTTTAATATGGGGGAACCAAGGCACAAATGACAATGAACTTGACAAGAAGGTGCCATGAACCCAGTGGCAAGGATGTCCAAGAAAACTGGGGACCTCCATCCTGCTGCAGTCCTCATCTGCCTTCACAGACACAGAGAACCAACAGGTCCTTAATTATGCATGTTCTGCCATTGGGGTCTTCAGGAATTTGGACCATGATTAATCTGGCACCTCAGATCTGTTTACCAGGGAAGACCCTACCAGGAGTACAAGACTCCACAAAAAGATAGTTTTGAGGGTCATTGGAACACACAAGCCTCTTCACCATGACAATGTTACAGTCCAAAGAGAGGAATACAGAATATAGCTGTGGAAACATTTTCACCTAGGTCTGTATGTAACCTTCCTGCCATGTGTTTTCAGAGGCAACAATCAACTAGAGAACTATTGTAAATCTAACATTTATCCCTGTTCAGAATTTCTGTGATCACTAACCATCTTCTCTGAATGCTTCCAATAAGCATTGCTTCCACAGATGCAATAGGTATGTGTATGAAGCAAAGACAATAATATAAGAAGAAAATGGAATACAGTATCAACTTGGAAAACCATAACAATATCAACGTGCATGAATAAAGCATTCCCCTGAAGTAATTTAATAATAATTTATTAACTTGGTTCTTCACTGGTATGGATGTCCAGCCGGCAAATGTCCCCTTGTCCATGCACTTTACTCTCACTTCTGAGTTTGCTGACAGTAGACACTGTAGTAGCAGGGGCCTGAAATGCCTTCACATCTTGGGCATGTCTTCACCCTCTGGGGATGTGCTACCAGGCTTATCCTCAGTAGATCTCATAAGTAGACCTAGTCTGAATTTTTCCAAGAATATATGTAATTGGAAAATGTCAATTTGCCTGATAGTGACTGAAACAAAACAAAATTTAAAAAATTCACAAGTAGGTAATCTTGGTATTACCAAGCCTGATCTCTTTTCCTAAGATGGTATCACCTAACCTAAATATAATGATAACACCTTTATTTAGTGAATGAATAGGTGGGGCACCACTCAAGTTCACTCATCTCTGTTAAGGCTGTAGTGATGGTCTCTAAAAAAACATCTGCTGCGTCGATACTTCTCATCAAAAATGTCCCTCAGTGGTGCAGATCTAATAGGTAATATCTATACCACACAATCCACTAGTTGTTAACTATGGGACTATGGTGTTTAGCTACTGAATACACATCCAGCATGCTAGATCAGTGATTTTATACCCTGACACTTTGATGCATTACTCAGAGGCTCTGAGCAAGCTGCTGTATGACCTGCAGTTAGGGTAAATCTAATAGTAGACATCCTTGGGCAGATCTAATGTACTCCTTATAACAAGAGAAGAGCCACTTTTCTCTCTTTCCACTCAGTTCTTCTGCTAAATCATTCTGGGTTTATGTTATGTTCTAGTGGTTTTCAAAAAATAAAATCAAATCACTGGAGGATTTCTAAGTAGAAGGCTGAGCAAGTAAGGCTTTCTCTGTAACTATATTTTCTTTGCTCCGATAACTGGGATCCCCTCCTTCTGGGATACAGGTTTTAGACATGTTGGTCTACAGTCAAAAGCAGTCAGAACTCTTGGCAGATATCTTTTATTAGATCAACTAAACAGTTGCCAAAAAAAAACCACTTCTTTATTTGAAAGATTTTGGGCTCATGTGCCCTTCCTCAGGTGAAGGAGACTACAAAGACTGTAAAATTTCTCCTAGGTAGAAATGAAACTTCACAGTGTCTGTCTGCAGTTCTGCATAGAAAGCTTATGCAATAAAGCAACTCTGTGACTTTTCTTTGCCCTGTTCACCAACACATAGAATCAGAGACCTCCTTACTATCTGGAGCTTTAGGGTCATGACTTGAATCAAATGGGATAGAAAAGCAGTCAGACAGATTTCATCGAGGAAACCTGATAGGAGATGCTGATGAGATCACAAACAGATGAGGGAGAAGAGTTAGCATGAAGAAAGAATAAACAAATGAAGGTGGAAACATGGCGTAAAAATACAAAACACTGATCTGCTTCTATTTTACATTATGATATAAAATAATTATTATTTTATCAAATATTCTGATAGAAAATATTCCTCAGACACCCCATGAAATGCTAATTTAACTGTCATTCACTGGGAAAATTGGTTGTCTAATACTTGCCATACCCAATTCTGAAGGCTACTATTTACCTATTGGTTCAAGTCTCTCAGGTGGTTTAGGCACCTACTAAATGGGTACATCTATATGTTTATTAATGTGCTTTTGATACTGCACATGACATTTAGTACCTCTAATGTTACGTACTAACTAAATGCGCATTAGGGTATCATAATATACAGTAGCAAAAGCACATTTTAAAATTAGTCTTAATGTGCAGTAGTCTAATGTTACTGTGCATTAGCATATTAGCACAGTTGTTGTTGTGACACTCTAATGCACAGTAAAATAGGCTGCTATGCATTTAAGCACACATGTAGATGCGCCCAGTGAATCCCAAATTCTTTTCAGTATTTAGATGGTTACATCAGCCAAGCGAGCAATGCCTTTAGGTCCATAGGATGAAACTTTAGGTGCCTAAGTTTATTTGCTAATAAACTTAAGGGACCAATGAGCTCTTAGGTGGTGGGAAGAGGAGGTGGGGATTGTGGATCACACATCTGCTGCCTAAGTTAAACTTCAGGTATCATTAATTCAAGGTAGATTGCTGTCCTCTGTCATCTCAGCCTGCTTTGTGTTCCCCCCAACTCCTCCTGTTCCCCCATCCTGCCTGCCTTCTCCCTTGCAGGGAAATGAGCTAGCACTTCACCTGCAGTCCTTTACTCCAACTGAGCAGCCAGCTGACTCCATTCCTGGGCTGTCTCAGCACTGAGCAACTAAGCAAGCATAGCCCCTCTCTCTAGCCCCACCTGCAGCTGTCAGTCACAGGCAGGCAGCAGGGGGAGCAAGGTATCTGTGTGCTCAGCTGTGTTTGGCAGCCTCTGGTAATCCAGGGAGCCCTCAGGGCAAGCTGGACGATGTGTAGGAGCACCCTCTGTCTTCAGCCCTCAGCCAGCGCAGGCTCTCTTTGCCCCTCCTCTTCCACTGCCAAAGGCGAATGGATATATTCTTCACTACCAATATAAACTAGGTTGCTTAGGAAAAAAATGTGCAAATTAAATTGATTCCTTCCCTGTTTTTTTTGTTTGTTTGTTTTGGAATATCTGTATGTGGCCTATATGTTTTGGATCTTGTCTCCAAGGAAAACTGCGTGGGCTGGCTTGTTATGTTTCTTGACAAGTGGCCTTGCAAGGTCGTGGTGCATCTCACACAAATCAAACCCTGCAGAGTTCATTTTGTTCTAATGATGCCACTAGTATTAACCTTCACTATTAATCACATGAGTTGCTGTTCTCCAAGATCCCTATTATCTCTGACTACATCATTTGTGCTACATAAAATAAGATCAATTGTTATTGTCCCTGTCTCATTCCGTCTACGGCAGAAGGCAGAAAGCATCAAAAAACTAATCCATATAATGCCCACATAAAGCTTCCTCACTTTATGGACGGCCACATTTCAAAAACCATGTAAGTCTGTGGTTCTCACTCACACATGCATCCATGTGTTAGTTTCCCACTCATTCTGTAATCAGATTCCATGCAATATTATTTCTCAACACCTGGTAAAAAGCAACTTTTGATTCCTGGTCACCTCCATCTGCCTCTGTGTTGATCATTAATACTTAAACAACCAAAGGAGATGCCTTCCTTGCTTAGCTTTGTCTGTAAGTCATTAATTCTGGTAAAAGACCTTTTTTTTTTTATAACCCACTGAAAAAATCCTTTTCCCTCCGTATTTTAACAGCAGTTATGTGTTATTCCTTCCAGAGTGAATGGAAATGCAATTATTGATTTCTGTAAAAATTGCCCAACCGTGTTCCATGAAGCAAGAGAAAATATCTGAAATGGGGTTTTGATTTATTGTGCTTCTGTGTAGAATTATCCTTTTATTACTATGAGTCTTATTTTTCTTATGCATATTGAATATATTGATTGATTCCAGAGAAACAATGTGATAGTTCTGAGGAGATAGAAGAGAATCACAAAAAGAAGAAGATTACTTTATACAATTGATGTGCCCTTAATTATTGAACAATTATGAAACGGTTAAACAATATATACAACAACCTCTGAATGGAAGGGAGTAAAGCAGCTTGGACTGCATAAGGGCCAGCGCTATTTCTGCAACAGGATATTAAGCTTTGCAATTGGCAAAAAATCTGCTTATATGTTAACAGTCTTATGTCATACTCCTACAAGGAACTGCGTGACTCTTGCACTCATGCAGATCATGCAGAAAATTAAGCACACTTCCAAAAGAGCCTGATATGGAAGGCACTGAAGTCAGTGACAGTTTCTTGACTTGAGCAGGCATTGAAATAGGCTCAAAGATTGTCCATAGAAACAATTAGACAACTTCCTTGTAGCTTGTTTTACATGTTAGTGGTGCTTGTTAGTAAATTACGCATAATTTATGTGCAATATTCTTTCTACAGTTTATGATGAATTTACAATAAGAATTCTGGAATTTTCTCAAATGGTTTGAATAAGCTGTAAAAAAATGTACAGTGTAGATTAAATGTTTATTTTCTGCCCAAGTACAGACAACTATTCTTCTTCAGGACTTTATGCACAACGTACTGTATGAATTGCCTCACTTGAAAGAGAACTTAGAGGAAATGAATGACAAAGGGTACATCTGCAGGATGTTTGAAGTATATCTTGATTAAACTCAATTAGAAATATATTTCTGGTAAAATTCACAAGTATATGAAATTAGCTCTGAGTAGAAAATGCCACTTTCTTTGATCTCTTTTAACATAAAAATGATTTTTTAGTCAGTTAAGTCTATTATAATTTATGTTGAGACATGAAGTGGTTCCTTAAAGACACTGGAAATAAAGCTTTTATTTTATGACACTGAAGGTTAAATTGAAGCACTCTTTTCCCTATTTGACATTTACAAATAGCAAAGTCACACAGCGATAAAATAATAATGAAATTATAAATAGGGTACTCCTCATTTAAATTGCAAAGATCTGCTTTTGCGCTTTTCTCAGAGCTCACACGTTTATAACGTTCTAGTAGTTTATAATGGCCTACTAGAAATGCCTCTTCACTGACAGTTAAAACTAAAAGTACATTGAGCAGTACAGCATCCCATAAAAGTTTTACCCTTAGCAGACTATTCAATTTTAGTTTAGTAATAGGAATAACTCCAGTTTTATAGTATCTTTCATGCAGGGATCTCAAGGCGCTTTGCTAACATTAGATAACAGGAAACCCTTGGAATCCCTAAGAGTTGAAAGCACTTAGTCAAAGTTAGGAAGTCAATTGCAGAGCATGGAATAAACCATGAATATGGAATCAGGACTCATAGTAGAGATGGTATCTCTTATTAGACCAACAAGATTTTTGCGAAAAAATTATCCTTAATTGCAAGCTTTTAGGCACAAACACCTGTCATCAGGCATTGGACAAAAGATTGTAAAAGTTCTCCTGGGTAGAAATGAAAGTTCATATTTCATAGGATTTCACACAGGAATCAATAGACGGAAAACTCCTCTGGGCAGTCAGTTTCCTTTAGACCAATACGGCTACAACCTGGATAACTGACATATAGAAGATATCGAATTTCAGCCGTTTTTTAAAATAAAATATTCATATTTTCCCAAGCAGGGAGCAACTGTGATCACCTGAAACCTTAAATCCTGCTCCTGCCTTTGTGTCGAGGTAATTTGCATCATCACAGATCCTCACAGGAGGAGAAAGGCTCCATACCAGCTATAAACTGAATAAAGCACCAGTGTCTGCTGACTTGTCAGTGACAGGATTCCTACTGGCAATCCAAATGATCAGGCATTTGTTTAGAAGCCCCCTTACAAGACGTAGGTAGCTTTTGTACCCCTGAGAATTTGGGTCATTTGCAGTTATAAGCAAGTCAATGAATTGTGTCATAGCACACCATCATTCCCTACTACAATTGCACAAAAGTGGCTAAATATTTTGGGGATCATGACAAGCTAGTCTAAAGGATTTATCCAATGAACTTTTATTAGATCTATTAATGCCTTAGGTCAGTAGTTGGCAACCTTCTGGAGTGCTTAACCGCCATTTCCAACCCAGCCCTGACTGCTTTTGCTGCTTCTCCCTGTAGTGTTGCTTCTGCTTCTTTCCCACTGATCCCCCTTGCAGTACTGACCTGCCACAGCATTACCACAGAGGTCCCAGATGTGTGGGACAGATCAAATTGCCAGGCAAGTTGGATCTGATCTGTGGCCCATAGGTTCCTCCCCCCGGCAAATTTCTATACTCCAGTACTTTAATTTAATATTAGATATCTACTGATAATCTATAAATTGCCATTTCTCCATGCAAGATATACATTCAAATATTTCTGAATACTGAATAGACTGAGTGGCAAAATTTAACCCTACCAAGAATGAAACCTGATAAATTATTTTGTGGACCTAGCATTTTTTTTCTGGATCCTTGCCTAATTATACGGGTGACAGCAGAAACGCCATTCTTTTCTGGATATTGTACTTTTAACTGCCTAGATGAATTTTTGCTGCCTTACTCAGCTGTGTACAAAAGATTAATCAGTATCTTTTCATGGTAAATTTCACACTGCAGAGAACTGTAGGTCTTTTTTTGTACAGCAGAAGGGCACCATGCTGCCTCTGAATTATATGCACAATATAAGCAAACCCACAATTCACAGCCACCTGGGCACACTTTTTTGATAAAATGTATCATAGTTATCACAAATGGCACTTCTTTTTAACATATCTGAAATAAAAGATATATATTATATCAGAAAAAAATCATATTATATTTCAGTTTCATGAAAGGTTCAGTAAGGTTAATCTTTAAAAAATTTAAAGAGGTCATGCCATAGCAGTACTGCCAAAAGTAGAATTAGCAACGTTTAGTGCATTTCCTCCCCCTGAAAATGAGTTACCAAAATCCACTTTCTCTAAGACAAAGGTTGTTTGAAATGCAATAAGATAAATAAACATACTTTAAAGTAAATGCTTCCTTTCTGTCTAGCTGCAGAAGTAAGCACCTAAAAGGAGACAGGTTTGTGACTGGCATGTAACTACTAGACTCTTGAAGCTCAGTGAGTAAAAATACAGAAGCAGCCTATAGTAAAAGGTTATAATGTATTTTGTACAATTATTTAATTGGGGAATAACTAGTTTGCATGGTAAATCACTCGCTGCTGTTCCTCAAAAAAAGAAGGCTAGGAGTTAGGTACAGGGAAATATTCCAGAGGGGAAACAAGAGAACACTGCAGTGGTGGCAGACAAAAGGATGTAGCACCAGGTTTTTTTTTCCAAAGAAGACTCAATTTGGACAGTGTTATGCCATCATGTAATCTTATTTACAAGATGAAAGACAGTTTCATTTTTACTGGGTTACATTCCAGACTCTACCATCTCATTGTGTGACATTCCATAACTCACTTAATCAAATTGTGCCTCAATTTTCTATCTGTAAAATAATGATAACCCTTCTTACTCGCTTCCTGGGCTGCTGCAAGAGCAAAGCCATTACTTTAAAATAAACACTAAAACAGAGCTCTTAATCTTCATCTAAGTCCTCCCACATTACTGCCTTTCTCAATCACAGTCGACAGCATCACCATCCTGCCTGCCATTCATGGAAGTCGATGAACTCTTGTTCTATATTTTAATATCTGTTCACCACACTTCACAACTGCAGCCTAAATATTGATATTCAAAAATGTCATTATGGAATATAAATTGGCTTAGCTTGTCTAGTACAGTGATCACTAACTTGTGACATAGGTTTACATGTTGCTCCTAAGAACCTTACTATATTATATGTAGTCACAGGAATTTAATAAGGTAACACTAATTTGGACAGGAAGAGATGAGATTTGAATGCCCGTCAAAATTTGTTACCTTTATCAACCACCTTTGTGATGACATGACAGTAAGTGTCCTAAGCAATGGCTTAGAAGCGGATCCTTTCACTATTAGAACTGGAGTCAAGTAACAATGCACCAACACTCTTTTCCATTTATATCACAGCTATTCCACATCTTACTGCTGATAGACTTCCTTCAGTGTCAGCATCCAACATTGCATGGACAGGAATTTCTTTAACATCAACCGGTTATTTTCCAAATCCAAGATAACCAGCACCTCCAATACTGATCTTCAATACATTGATGATTGGGTTGGGTGTGCCAATTCAATTGAAGAGCTCCAGGTTACTCTTGATTGCTTCTGTAAAGCACATGAAATATTTGGATTCACTGTCAAAAACCAAGACACTTTACCAACCTACTTCAAACCAAGCAGATACTACTCCACACATTACAATTAAAGGAGGCATTCACTGGAAAAACATGGAGCATTTCCCCTATGTGGGTAGCCACCTTTCCCCAGAAAGTAAACACAGACAAAGATATTCAACACCAGAAAACAAATTGTCCAGTGCTGCCTTTGGACATCTCTGAAACTGTTTTTGATTACTATGATCTCAAGACAAAGCAAACTTTTCACCTTGCAGGCTGTTGTCCTCCCAAGCCTGTTGTATGTGTGTGAAACTTGGATGACAAATCAGAAACACCTGAAAGCCTTTGAATGTTACCAGCAGTGATGTCTTTGAAAATCCTTCATAGCAAATGGAAGGGCAGAAGAACAAATGTCAGCTTCTGGCTCAAGCAAACATTATCATAATTGAAGCCATGTTTATACAGCACCAGCATCATTGGACAAGCCAGGCTAGCCCATAAAGATGCCCGACACTGGCTCCCAAAATGATTCTGCATTCCCAATGCTCCAACAGTCACCACTCAAGAGGTGGCAAGAGAAGAGGAGGACACCTTAAGGTCAATCTTAAGAAATGCAATTTAAGATAAATTCTCTAAGAGACTCAAGCACTGAATCATCCCCTATGATCTGCAATGGCACTTTGATATATGACAAGGCATCAATCATTTCAAGAAAACTTACCTCACTATGGAGGCAGATAAAATGAGAGACAAGGAAAAGAACTGTGACCCACCATCACCAGGAGATACTCCATCCTCCTGGAACTATTTGTCAAATCTGCAATTGAACATACAGATTTTGAATCAGTCTTCTCCCTTATCTACAGAGTCATCAATGACTTCCTTATTTACTGAAAAACTGTCTTCTTTATATCGAAGGACTCTTAAATGCGATGAGTAGGATGCTGCCTGCAGCAGGGGTTCACAAAGACAGGGGTATGCAAGACAGCTCTGGAGAATTCGCATGAGAAATTGAGTAATGGCAGATTTAATTTTCAATATAATAATTAGCATTTAAGGGATACATGGACAGCTGGTAAATCTAGAAGGGGTAGTTTGTGAACCTCTGGCCCACAGCATGTTACTTGTACAATATTGTTGCCTATAGCCCATATATCAATTAATTTCACATAGAAGGAAAGAGAGTAACCAAAAGATGACACTTACCATGGCTATTTGAAAACTATGACAACCTGCTAGAGTCAAGAGCAAAGTTATCATTAATTTTTGGCTGTTTTCTAACATTTTTTCACATCAAGCTGTCCCTAAACAAGCTTTTAAAAAATATATATTTTTATTCATGAAATAAAAAGAGAACAAGCTTCATTGTTGATAGAAAAAAAATATTCATGCTTTCTCCGAAATGAAAATCTACCCTTGTTTACTGACCTGAAATATTTCAGACTTTGGCAGTACCTTGGAATAGGATATTGATCATTTCTTATATGTGGGAAGCCTTATGAACAATATAAGCTTTATTACACGATTTTCTTTTATTATCAAAGATTTCTTGCTGCAGTGTTCTAAATATAAATTGCAAGCCTGTGGGAGTGAATAAGTTCAAGTAATAAAAAATATTTTCCTGTGATTTAAAATCATTTAAATTATTTTCTTTAAATAATTTACTGCTCTGAAGGTAGAACTTTTGTGTAGCTGAATAGGACAGAGTGTAGATAGGCTGCAGAAAAAGTGCAGGATTTATGGGGACTCTATCTGGGGTATACAGTCCCTGTAATGGTGGAGTTTAATGCCACAAGGAGTTTCTCTCATTAACAGTAGACAATGCTAACCTTATTCCGAGTTGTAAAACCAGTGTGAGAAACCACTAATATACTCTTAGGCTTTGCTGTCTGTCTTCAAACTGTTCCCAGCAGTAGCCCCCTTGGTTGCCCCTACCTCTCTTCCCTCCTGGCTCTCTATCAATATGTCTCTCTGGATCTGCTAACTACTGACTTCCTGTGTAGCGGAGACAAAATTTGGAATGGGTTAGGGGCTTCTCTTGCTTTATGCTGTATAACTGTTCCTGGAAAATGCTGCACAACTCAAATTTGCATAAAGGGAACTCACTTTACAATGTAACAAATAGGAATATGTTCTAAGACCTTGACTGTACTGACCCCCAGGCCCATTTCTACCACTTTTCCAGGACAATTTTGGTACTCACCAATAGCAGATAGTATATACAAGTCAAGGACAGTATCATAACAGGGATGGCAAATACAGGAACACGTGTCACAGATAATGAGCAAGGAGCACAGATCCACACAGGAGACTATAGTGTGGTGCACGTCACTCCCAGAATGCACTGCACAAAGAAGCTGACTGTGGACTTCCACCATACCAATCGCATAAGTGAATTTACCTCACATATAACAATTTTTTGGTATAAAAAGGGTCATTGCATAAGAGCGAATGTGAACATACAGAACCCACATAAACCAAGGGAAATCTGTACATGCAAGATTAGGGAATTAGCTTGCTTAACTACTTTGTATTTTTTCTGGAAATGGGTATATATAATACAAAGTACTGAATTTGGCAACTTTCTAACTGTAATCATTTAGGCATTGGATATAATATCTAAACTATAAATCTTTTCAAATTTCTGTTCTTGTTCTAATTCATATAAAAAGATTTATAGTTTAGGTATTATATCCAAATTCTTCCTCCACTGAAATTATGGGCCTACTGCCTTGAGATGCCAAAGTGCCATATCTTGCTTGGACTCCTGACTTCTTTAGGAAATGCTAAAATGATCATTTTTTAATTTTATTGTATTTGGCTATTCTTTAAAACAAGCAAACAATCGAAGAACAAATCCTTAACTCCCCCTGTTCCCTTTCCTCTTATAAATTTTGCATGGAAGTTTGAGGGAGGCAGTTTTGTCTGTAATGACAGTAGTATTTTCTAGCTTTGTATAATCATACTTTTGAAATCATAGAAAATTAGGATTGGAAGGGACTTCAATATCTAGTGCACATCCCTTCTCAAAGCAGGACCAACCCCAACTAGATCACCCCAGTCAAAGATTTTTCAAGCTGGGTTTTGAAAACCTCCAAGGATAGAGATTCCACCACCTCTCCGGATAACCTGTTCCAGTGTTTTACTATCCTCCTAGTGAGAAAATTCTTCTGAATATGTAACCTAAACTTCCCTTGCTGCAACTTGAGAGCATTGCTCCTTGTTCTGCCATCTTCCACCAGAGAACAGTCTAGCTCCATCCTCTTTTGAACCTCATTTCAGGTAGTTGAAGGCTACTATTAAATCCCTCCTCAGTCGTCTTCTTCTCTAAATGAGCCCAGGTCCCTCAGGCTCTCCTCAGAAGTCATGTGCCCTATCCCCAGAACCATTTTTCTTGCCTTCCACCAGACTGTCTCCAATTCCTTTGTGTGGGGGGGAGGGAGAGGAGGGGCGCAAATTGAACACAGTACTCCAGATGTGGCCTCAACAGTCCTGAATAGAGAGGAATAATCATTCCCCCTAACCTGCTGGCAACAAACCTACCAATGCAGCCCAGTATGCCATTAGCCTTCTTGACAACAAGGGCAAACTGCTAGCTCATATTCAGCTTATTATCCACTGTAACACTCAGGACCTTTTCTGCAGAGCTACTGCCTGGCCAGTCAGCCCCCAGCCTATACTAGTGCATGGAAATTTTCCATTTTTAATTCAGGACTTTGCACTTGTCCTTGTTTAACCTCATGAGATCCTTTTAGCACAATCCTCCAATTTGTCTAGGTGACCCTGAATCCTAAATCTACCCTCCAGCGTATCTACTACTCCCCCCAGCTTGGTGTCCTCTGCAAACTTGCTAAGATGCACTCTATGCCATATTCCAGGTTGTTGATGGAGACAATGAGCAAAACCAGCTCTAGGCCCAACCCCTGGGGCATACCACTTGATATCAGCTGCCAACTAAACATTGAAGCATTGATTACTACTCTCTGAGCCCGATGCTCCAGCCAGTTTTCTACCTGCCTTACAGTCCATTTGTCCAGGCAGTACTTCCTTAGCTTGCCTTTGAGAATGCTGTGGGAGACCCATCAAAAACCTTGCTAAAATCAAGGCACACCACATCCACCAATCTCCCTCCATCCACAGAGCCAGTCACCTTGTCATAGAAGGCAATCAAGTTGGTCAGGCATGACTTGCTCTTGGTGAATCCATGTTGACTGTTCCTAATCAACTTTTTCTCATCCAAGTGCTTAGAAATGGATCCCTTGAGAATCTTCTGTATGATTTTTCCAGGGACTGATGTGAAACTAACTGGTCTGTAGTTCCCTGGATCCTCCTTTTTTCCTTTCTAAAATATGGGCACTGTTGGCCCTTTTCCAATCATATGGGACCTATTCTGATCATCAGGAGTTTTCAAAGATGATGGCCAGTGGCTCTGCAATCACATCGGTCAACTCCCTCAGCATCCTCAGGTGCATCCCAACCTGCCTTATCCTTAGTGACAGCAAATTTAAACATGCTGCTAGGGAAAGGTAATTCACCAAGGTAACAGAAAAATGGTTCTACATGCCAGCTTAACACCTTTCATCATTTGGTCTTCATTTAAATGATGCAGGATACAATGACAGCATGAATGGTTTTTGTAATTACACTCATAGAGATTAGAATTACAAATAATAAACACTGTGCACTCTAACATACAATATGATTTTTTCCCCTATGCTGCTTTTCTTAACCAATACTAGACACTTGCCTGGTTTTGACTAGTGTGAAGAATAAATTGTAGCAACCAATGTGATGAATTTAGATCTGAGGAAAGTGCTTCATCACAGTGGAATGAAATGCCACCCGTTTACAATCCACTGGATTATTGTCCTAAATAACCATTAAAAACAAAGTTCTTTGAAAAGGCAGTTTCCATTGCCTTCCAATACACCTAAGACAGTGGTAAATCATTCAAAATCTTGGCTACAGTATGTGTACATGCACCCACTTCTGTGTTCTTAAAACTATATATTAACATTTGTAATAGCATTTGAAAGCAGATGTTAATATGTGTAAACATGCTACTGCTATCACAAATACTAGGTTTTGTGTGTTTACATACTTGTAAGTTAAAATTATGCAGATTTGTTTTTGGACATTTTAGAAAACAAATGACCCTGAATGTTTATAGGCTCATGCATACAACCAAGTAATCTTAAAGTGGCCATCCTAGTCAGACTGGAATTCCTACATAAGTAATATTAGGTGAGATATGCTGGGTTCCATGTCTATCAAACTGTGAATAGCAAACATACTTCAGTTTCATGTAAAAAGATATTTTTATCTAATTTCCAGTCCACATTTTCAGTCTTGGACCCCACCCATAGGCAACTGGCTTAGGCAGTCCCAGGGGGCACTACAGCCATGGAGGGAAGGTCCCTGTGCAGCTCAGGCAGGCAGGCAGCCTCCAAAGCAAAAAAAAATTAAGGATCAGGTTCTCTGCTTTTTTTTTTCGTTCGGTGGAGCCTGCCTTCCTGGGCTGCTGCTAGGCTGCCTGCACAGGCTACCTGCAGAGCCCCTGATCTGCACAGAGCCTGGTGCGTCACCCTGCAGCTGTAGGGCAGCAAACTAAAACTCCTGAGGTGTTTTAGTTTGCTGTGTCATTTAAGGCACATTATACCACTGAACGTGCTACAGTGGCTGGATTTAATGCGCAATATGCCACTGATGCAAGCAAACACCAACACCCTTAAAGCCGTGCAAAAGCATTTAGCTTGCTCTGAAGTGTCATGCACACATGCCCCTCCTTTCGTCTACACATGCCCATATTTCTAGGTTAATCATGCACATAGCGTTATAGGATAGTGTGACTCTGTATGCTAACGGATGATGGCTGCATACCCAGAGATCTCTTTTATGAAGAACTCTTTACAGTAAGAATGTGTGTCCATATCTCCATTTCAAATATTTTTGCAAGAGAGCTATGAAGGCAGTGAACAGAGCCGAATGAGTGGGAGAAGACTGCTGAGGACTGAAGCACTTGGAAATAGTATATTAAGCATGGAATGGAGGCATTTGAGGAAAGAAAAGTGGAAAATGCTGAGGAGAGAAGAAATATCAGAAAGAACTTGTTAGAGAGGAACATCATGTGGCAAGTGTGAAAGGAATGTCATTCAAGAATAGGGTCTGCAGTAGGGATGGGCAAAATGGTGGCTCTGGCCAGCAGCCAGACTCCATTTCCCAGCCATCCCTGCCTACATCACTATAGCCAGTTTCCATGCAGCCCGCAGTAGTGGCAGGGCTGTGATAGCTTAGGGACATGGTTTCCATGGAGACCAGCACTAGCAGTGCTGGCAGGGCACGTCGCTGGGATCTTGTAGCAGTGACAGCATGATCTGGAGCTGGGGCAGATTTGCAATCCACTGTCTGCATGCCCCTGCCCAGGGTATGTGGGCAGAAGATCTCAGTTCTGCCCTGGCTCCAGATCACACTGTCACCACCACAAGATCCCAGCCCTGGCCCCAGCCTTCCAGCATTGCTGGAGCTGGCCTCCATGGAAACACTGCCCTAGGCTGTCATGGTCCTGCCGCTGCTGAGTTCTTCATGGTAACCAGCTGCAGCAACCTCTGGCTGGCTGACTCACTCCAGGAAATGCTTTTACTGAAGAGATGTGTCTGCTCCGCTGCTTAGGACTATGGATTGCAATGGATGCCCCCAGCAAGAAGTAAAATCCCTTTCTGAGGAGCAGAACTGGAGAGCCCCTGAGCCGCACCTTGAGTGAGGGCCTTGAGCGAAGGCCACGGAGAGTCAAGAAAAGTGAGAGAATATCCGTGGTGTCAAAGTAGAAAGGAGCCTGGGCTCCTCCCTCGCTTTAGAATCCCGGCCTGGGCTGGCTTCAGGTGACTCGCTCAGATTAAAAACAGACAACCATGTTGTTCCAAAACATTGACTCTGTCTGAAACGTGCACCAAAACAGACATGGTCCAGCCTTTTACACACTAGGCTTAAATGGCAATTAAATTGAATTAGCCATGATTATTCTGAGGCAAAGTGTTAATTCAAATAATTCACAGGTACTTAATGTAGACGATTGATCTTGATTTTCTGTAAAGTTTGGATTTGTTGGGGCTCAAAACACCCAGATGTGAATCAAACTGGTGGCTTTTGTCTTCAGAGACTAAATAATGCTGCAGTGGTGTGGATCAAGTATTCCCTGGAGGGCACTCTGTGACAGCTTTATCACCTGAATGGTCTATTTTATTGCCTCATTTTTGGATACATGTGGGTTTACCATGATACATAAAGCTCCTTGTCTCGCAAGTCCTTGTTGCAACAGTGATAACAATGTTAACTCAGAAAAGTTTGTATATAACTAGGCACATCTACACATGCCTCTTTTAACTGGGCATAATGTATAATCACCAGCTTTAAGGCACTTTAAGGGCACATGTCTACATGTGTGCACCCTTAATGCACCTTAAAAATGGCAGATGAAGGCTATGGTGAGCCTAAATTTGATACCCACATAAAACAGGTATCAAATTTAGGCACAAATAACTAAGTCACATTAGTGCACATATGCAATGTGCATCAATGGATACACACCTTGTTAATGTGCATTAGTGAGTCTACACGTGTACTAATGTGATTTAGGTATTCACACCTAAATTTAATAAGCCTTAATACACATTAGCACATCCACATGTAAAAGCACACTTAAATTACCTTAATTCACCTTAAGTAAAGGTGCATTAAGTTTAGGTGCATGTAAGTATACATGTAGACATGCCCACTGCCTTTATATATTATGATAGATCAGTAAGGCTGCACCAGAAGGCAGTACTTTGGTTAACTACAGAAGCATCAAATTTGCAAAATAATTTGGATCAAAACCTGTTTGGAAAATCAAATTGTTCCATTAATTAAACATGTTAAATAAATATACTCCAATGCCATACTTTAATAAAAGTTTGGTAGACTCAGATTCACCCTTTTCAGAATATTAATTAGTAGTATTATTATTTATTAGTTTCCCCTTAATTATTAAATAAGTACTCTTCCTTTTATTTATCATTGCTCTCTCTTGTACCATACACTTTGTGGGTTGACATGTTATGCATTTGGATAATTAAATGGTTTGGATAAAGAGTATTCAGCTAACTGACACTGTACTGTAATTAAAATGAGAGGTCCAGTGATGACATAAAATCAGGACAGTATTTCAATATTCACCTTTTCCATAAGAGATTGCAGATATTTTTCCTGGCAACATCAGGTTGGAAATGCTAGTAATAAATACAGAAATAGTCTGGTGCTCAGAATTAAATCCATCATAATTTAATGTATTCATTGTTTTTTAATTAAAGGGGAGGCACAAAAGATTGTCTGGTTCTTTCTTTTTTTTTTTTTTAATTATTCTAAACTTCCTACATTTTGCTTGTATCTTTTATTAGACCAACTAGAGAGTTGCAAGAAAAAAAAATCTTTACTTGCAAGCTTTCAGGCATTCACACCTTCCTCAGGCATAGGAGAGTGCAAAGATTGTAAAATTTTTCCCAGGTAGAAATGAAAATTCATCTTTCTCAGGAGAGCTGTAAGGTGGTATAAGATCTGGCTGGAAAAGTTCATTTTATGCAAATTAGGCTCAGATAAAAGTTGGAGCAGTCTATTTATCTCAAAGTTGTCTGATGGCAAGCAAGACATTGAATTATGCTTCTTTCTTCTTAGGATGTTTCATATTTCACAGGAGGAGGGGTGATGGAAGGCTCTCCTGGGTAAGGAATTTCTCTTGCATTGAGGCTGCTGGTGAGCATGCAAATTTGGCTACAGACAAAAGGCTGGAGCAGGGGTGTCAACTTTCAGGTTTCAAGGTGCTGAATTTTGCTTCCTTCTTGTAAAATCATGAAGTTTTCATTTCAAAACGGTTAATTTTGATATCTTCCTCATTTTATAAATAATAAAATAATGCATATTATTATAACAATACACATCATTATATTATACTTATATAAATAATATAATAACAATTATTATTAATATTATATGTATAAAATAATAAAAGATACCACCTCTACCAAGAGTTTTGATTGCTTTTGCCTGTAGATCAACACAGCTACAATCTGTATCTCTGCACCTTGCTTATCGTTTTGATTTACTGAGAGAGAGAAAGAGAGAGAGAGAGAGAGAGAGAGAGAGAGAGAGAGAGAGAGAGAATGAAGTTTTAATAGTTAAAATACTTGCACACAAATACCATATCTACACTGAAATCTAAGCTACATAGATGACAGTAACAGTAAGGACTTCTGAACTCTCTTTAGGCTGCCAAAGCCTAGACACCAGAAGAAACGTTTTGATTTTAACCTCACTAGGGAATGGAGGAATCTGAAAACCAATGGAAAATGTCTCTTAACGTCCCCAAATGCTCCAAAGCTAAGCGTATTATTTTATGCCCTTTCTAAATACAACCACTGAAATGGAAGATAACTTTGGCCATGCAAAGAGTGATGGACTGTGATGCACTAAACAAAAAGCATTTTTTGGAGGAATAGCGGGGAAGTTTCTGCTGTGATTATCCAATTAAAAAGAGCAATGTTCTTACACATTCTTTTTATTGTTGGAAGATGCAGAATAGTGCTGAATCCCTCTCTTGCACTTCCCCCTAAGTTTGTTGGCTGTTTTTTTCTATATATGTTTTACCTTAGTTTCTCACATTGCTTTTCTTTGTCTTGTCATAGTTCTAAAATGTAAGTTGCAATTCCTGCACTGATGCATCCTGTACCACCACATGATCAAATTTTATTATTAAAAAAGACATAGCAAATTACCTTCATTGTTCATCACATCAAAGAATACCTATACTACATTATTTTTTAAAAAAAATGAACTAAAATCTCTGAAAAAATTGTGCATGTTTGTCTTTTTTTGGTTTTTGCATCCAAAATGAAAAATGACAATGATATTTTTAGGGCTGTAATGAAGCAATTTTAAGATAGTTCACAAAAATGTACTTTATTTGCAACATTTATGCAAACACAAATATTTCAATGACAACTACAAAAATGGCAGACTGCAAAGTTGTTTGTGCTGTTGCTGTGCAGTCATTCAGTACTTGCTTATGTGGCATCACTGTGCAGTCCCATGGCCATGTGGTTATTCTGAGCCACGACTGTGCGGAAGCTTCATCATCATGGTTTGTGCCCAGTGATGGTACGTCACCATAGCAATGAGTTACAATGATGTAGCGTCCCGTGTAAGACGTGCCCAGTCCACCCAATTAGTGCCACCATATTTTAGTTATAATACAAAACCCAAAAAGAAATATGAAATAATTTCTTATAAAATACCAGATTTTATGCACATATATGAATGGAAAAAGAACCAAAGATTTTACTGCAGTTGAAATCTCCATTCTAGCTGTATTCTTTTTGCCAGCTTTCAATGACTGAGTACAGATTTGGGGAATCTTAGGGGGAGGTTAGATCCAGTTAAAAATAGCTACTCAATCTAAGGTAAGTTGGCATGGGTGGGTTAGCGGGGAAGTTGGGGACTGAGGTGCCAGCAGGGTCAGAGGGGAATCAGGGGATCTGTAGGAGATGTGGGGGGCAGGTGGAATCTGTAAGGGAATCAGAGGGGCAACCAGGATCTATGGAAAGGACTAGGGAGAGACAGCATCCAAAGGGGGATTAGGGGGGCTAATGGAATTGGGGTACAGGCAGGATCCATGGCAGCAATTGAGAGGAATCAGGGCTGCAGGCCACATCCATGGGGAGATCAGGGGTCAAGTGGGATCTGTAGAGAGTGTCTGAGTAAAAAGGTGACTAAACACCAGAACACCAGTCCACATGCCAGACCAAAGCACGAGAGCAAGTCATGTTCAGTATGTGAGGGGCTCATGATCACAGGGCTGACAGGCACATGATCAGATGACCCCAGCAAATCAGAAGCTGCATGAGGCGTGTGGCTGCACGGCCGGCAGTTACAGTCCTCTACCTGACACCAGCAGCATATCTGATTGGCGCAGGAGTTAATAAAAGAGAAAGAGCACCAGAGTGCAGTGACTCGGGTTCCACACAAACCACCGGAGAGGACTGATCACCCTTTCCAGGAGCCCAGGTCCCCTAGGCCGTTTATTATCATTACTATTATTATTATTACTATTATTGTATACTCGATAATACCGAACACACTGAGCTTTCGTGAGGCATTTTATCTGATGTTGCCGTTATTGCAATCATTGTTTGTTTCATTTATTTCCCGACTGTACTTGGCAAGGAACAGCTGTTTAAGAGTTTTGTCATCCTGTTCAAGAGTTTTGCAAGTAAAATCTCAATTTCTTTACCACTTTATTCAAGTCAGTGTCCCTTTCGTCCCCAGCCGGTTCATATGGAGGGTTGGTCGTCCACCCCACCGCCATTCACATTCACCACAGAGAGACTGGGGAGCAGGCAGGTCTGTAAGAGTTTGCTGAAGTCTGGAAGGTTTTGGCAGGACCAGGGGGGCTTTCAGGCTATACAGGGAAGCTTAGGGAGACCAGGGCCTATTTTAGCCCCCCAATTGGCTAAGTCCCCCACTGAACCTACATCCCCATCCATCCTTCTCCTCCCCATCACCCCACCAGGACTTACTTCCTCAGCTCCCACCATCAATGACCGTTGATAAAACTGACACCAGGAGCTGCTTGCAGGATGGATGGTTTTGGGGGAGGAGAGGGAGATGGGGACTGGCTGGTCTGCGGGAGTGGAGTGGGGTGGGGGTGAGGGGCCATTAGGCTACAGATAGCCCAGTGCCAGAGAGGCAGGTTGGAAAAGTGCAGTCCTGGGACTGGGGCCAGTGACTGGGCTTTCCAAGCCCTGGGGTTGTGTTGAGAATTGTACAGAGGTTTGAGAAAGTTAAATTAGTCTAAAAATGGCCAACCCAATCTAAGACAGACTACTTCAGAGCAGAGTTAACTTAGATCGGGTCAGCCATTTTAAAACTAATTTAACCTTTTTGGAACTTCTGTATGGTTCACACTTAGATGGGCCTAACTAGGGAAATAAGTGTAAGATCTGCACCTGGGTTAACTAAACGAGATCAGGTGGCCATATTTAACATGATCAAACCTCCCCCTGCCAGCATCTATACTTGGCCACTGGTATCAGGTTACTGTGGATAAAAAGAAGTTTAAAAGATTTGAATTTCCAATTAAACTTCCACCAGCCTAGCCTTATTCATTATTATTCATTATATAAGGCAAACATCTTTTTGTCCTTTTATAGTTTCAATTTATTATTCTTAGCCAATACTGGTGCAAAATGGAAGTTTGTGACCCATTCCTTTCAACTCCATGCACAATTAAACATCTTGTGATGTTGCTTAAAAGAAAAAAAAATGTTTCAGCTAAAGGCTATATTTTATCCCAGTATTTGAATATGCTAGTGTTCTGAGAACAGAAATACTGAATGCTAGTTTTCCACGATTTCAGATAAGAATGCTTGAATCACAACTTAGTTAAAAGTGTAGGCTAAAATACTGAATACTAAATCAATCCTATCCTTCCATTCCAAGATTTACAAAGGTAAAGACCGACAATTTTTGTTAAGTTGCATTCAATGTGCAAATGGGTACATATTAACATAAAGTTGATTTTGATTACCTTTAATTCTTAATATTAGCTAGCCCAACCACAATGCACACTACAGGAATTTGGAATGTTAAACAATGCTTCTTTACTAATTTACTTTAACAAAACTTTTCTTTGTCAGAGAATATGAACAATGAATAGTAGTCATAAGAGAGCAGTTAAGGCAAGGCTCTATGAACCTGGAGGTTATGGAAAACTTGACAAACTGATTGACAACCATTATTAAGCCCCCTCAAGATGTCTGTAATGAGTCTCATAAAATGCTTGCCACAGTACACAAGTGATTTGATTTGGATCACTGTCCCTGATTCAATTTGTCCAAATCCAGATCTGAAGATTTGACGCTGATTTGGAGAATCAGCAGTTTGGACACAGGCACAGCTTTAAATGTTTGAGGTGGGTGAACCTCAACCTCATGTCATTTAATATGGAGACATGTAAAGTGCTTCATCTGGGGAAAAATAATCCACAACGCACAAGCTTGGCAGTGCTATGCTTGCTAGCACCATATCTGAATGAGACCTGGGTGTCATGATAGACAATAAAATGAACATGAGCCACCAATGCGATGCCATAGCTGGCAGAACTAATCAAACACTGGCATGCATCTACCAATGCATCTTGAGCAAGGCTTAGGATGCCATCCTCCCTCTCTACTCAGCCTCGGTGAGACCACAGTTGGAGTACTGAATGCAGTTCTGGGTGCCACATCTCCGGAAGGATGCGAAGAAGCTCAAGAGAGTCCAAAGGAGGGCCACACACATGATTAGAGGCAGAGAGACAAGGTCCTATGAGGAGAGGCTAAAAGACTTGGGACTGTTCAGCCTGGAGAAGAGAAGACTCAAAGAGGACTCGGTGGCAGCCTATAAGTATATCAAGAGCATACATTAGGGCCTGTGGGAGCATCTGTTCACTAAGGACCCCCAAGGGAGGACAAGAAATAATGGACACAAGGTGATTGATGATTGCTTTAGGCTAGATATAAGGAAAAACTTCTTTACAAGTCGAGTGCTGAGGGTTTGGAACAGGATCCCCGCAGAGGTGGTACAGTCATCCACCCTGGTGATCTTCAAAAAGCATCTTGACACACATCTTTCTAGGGTCAACAGATCCCTGCAATCTTTCCTGACCAATTGCAGGGGGGTTGAACCCAAAGATGTGTAAGGTCCCTTCCAGTCCTTAACAATTATGAAACTATGAATAAAAATAGAAATAATTAGCACAATATTGAAAATACAAGTTATATAAATGACCTATTTTAAGTTAAGACTGCTACTAATCAAAGCAGCATGCTGACTACTGAGCCATCTGTGTGTTAATTTTGGCTCTTACCTGAGGTTTTGATGCTTGTTCATCTTGCTGTGTATATGGTATTCTCAGTTCTCACTCTATGCAGATCGTACCAAGAAGATAATATACTCTTGAAATGAATTGATGAACCATTGTGGTTGATTAACACACATTTTCATTCCCTACCAGTCATCCAAAAGGTATTATAACACCACCCTATTACTATAGAGTTTAAATTAGAATTATTTCACTTTTACACTTGTATAATCCAAGGATGATTTGTAATCCATGGTAAAAGTGACGTGAAGAGTCTTGGAAATAGAGACTTGGGTATGAAAAGACTGTCCTTGTAACCATACTAGAACACTGATATCATCCATTTGGCTTGTCCACCTTATTCAAATGTATAAGATTATATTGCAATCATACATTCAGGCTCAAATCACCATTAAGGTGCAGTAGGCATTCATTTAGTAGTAGGCATTTATCTGACTCACAAAACGATAGAATTGGGCTGAGTAAGGCATGAGTTCTCTGACCATCTGCAGGTGTGGTTGTAGAGCCCAACTGTTGAGTGACAGTTCTTCTGCACTCATACATATAAAATTGATATAAAAGAATCCTTAATATGGTACAGGGGTCCTTCTGAGGTTTCTTCTTTCTTCTGCATGTTGGGCTCTTCTTTCCTCAAAAGTCTTTATTCCAGGCTTAATAAACTGTTGTCTAATGCTTGGATCCTCAACAATCTTATTCCAGTCATTTAGCTCAATATTCATCGCCTTCATCTCTCTCTCGCAAGCATCTTTGAACCAGACAAAGAGGCCTATGTGGCCTTCATGTAAGGAGTTCCCCACACAAGAGATCCTAGATTATAGACATCATCCATTCCCCACAGATGATCAAGCCATCAAGGTTAATGCTGACTGAGAAAAGAATGGATGCTCAAAATACTGGCATATTCCAAGACCTCAGCATCGGCAACTTTGTCCCACCAGGCAATTCTTGGAAAGGCAACATAAGTGGAAACTGTTGAGATTTCTTTTTTTAGTGGAGTATGTGGTCCAGTATTCACTGTTAAATGAAAGGGTGCTGATGATGCACATGTGATATACTTTGACCTTGGCCTTAACACCCAGTTTGCTGTTGTTCCACACTGATTTCCTCAGCATGCTCATGATACCCAATGGTTTACCAATATGGATGTTCATTTCAACCTGATGTGACAGGTTGTTGGTAACAATGGAACAAGGCTCTGTAAATTTACTTAAAACATTCAATATGTTTTCACCTATTGTGATCAGTGGTGGTGAATCAATGTTTTACTCCTGATTGTAAGACCAAATTCTTAAAGTACTTCTGGGTTTCTTGGAGAAAGAGTGAACAAGATGGTGCATCTACATGAGGCATTTATTGTGGATCTGCCTTATTAGCTTCACTAATAAGTTTCAGCATTAGGCCACAGTAAACTAATAAATGCTACTGTAGGCTAGTACTTGTAAACATAAGTACTATTCTGTGGCAGTGCTATTTAGTGAGCAACAATAGTTGGGTGAATGCTAACAGGGCTGGCTGAATCATGATGGTGTTTCAGTGTGAGGGCTGCCTGCTAGCTAGCCCTGCATAGGAGCACCCTTGTGCCCCAGCCAGCCCCTCCACAAGACACTGAGCTGGGTTAGAGCAGCGCTGGGCTGTCCGACTCACCCTCCCTCAACTGAGGCTGCTCTGACCTGACTCGGAGTGCTGTGGTTCTGGGCACATGTAAAGAAGCAAGGCTTGGGATCAATAAACGCTGGTACAAACTGATCCAGAGTTTATTCATTTGAATTAATTGCCTGTGTAGATGCACTCACGAACATGTTCCATTACTAGCTCTTGGATATCTGGGGAAAACACGTTGTTAGTATTTCTGAGTCTGAGATATTGGCCACCTTTATCCTGTACCACCAAAAAACAAAATGTAATGCCCTGCAAATCTCCAGCACATTAGCCACCAGATGAATTCTGGGGACCAAGAAATATTCAAGGTGTGCCCTACACAAATCAAGTGCTCAAGAGTCTCTGAAAAATGTAATAGTAATTTGAATATTCAACGACATATATTATACAACTGATAAGACAACTTAGGAAAGGCATATCAAGCCAGTAATTGAAAATAATCAAATGTTCTCTAATAACAGAATTTTTAAAATAAAAAATAGAAAGAGATTAATCTTAAATGTACTATATCCTAAAGTATTTTAAATCCTCTAAGAGGTACCTGTTAAAGAAAAAAGACTTTTTCACTAGGTTTAAAAACTAAGGGTTAAAAGAAACTTCTCAATTCATCTGCAGATGGGCAGTTCACCAAAGATCAGGGTTCAAGGGTAAAAAGCAAAGATTTGTTGGTAAAAAGATTTGTAGTTTTATTATTTTTATACTTAATTGCTGCCCCAACTTGAAAGTGTAGCTAAATAAGGTTAGAAAATATGGAAATGTGGCTAATAGATTATTTCATAATTAATATTAATATACATTTTAATATGATTATCAAGCATACTCCTCTTGTTGAACAGAAATACCTATTTTAATCACTTATATAAGCTGTGTCTAACCAGAAGATCTAAGCAGCATAAAACCAGTAAATGAACTCCAAATGACCCTGAACTGACTTGTATTAACCTCTCTCACCTTCTGAATTCATCTCACCTATGGCATCTCTTCAACTACTCATTTCCTTTCCTCTTCTTTCACCCTAACTCTAGTCACACTGTTAAAAGTAAATGCTATACTAATCACTGTTAAGCAACTTTAGGGCCTTGCACAGTCAAGACATACCACCATCAGCATCATTACTATTCATCTCCAAATTGTTTAATTCAACTGTTAGGGTTGTTTTTTGGCAGCTGCCTTTTCCTTTTTTCTGCATGAAAGACTGATTTGTCTTCACTCTTTTCATTGACTGATATTGCCATGTTGAGACCCCTTTGCTATAATATTACTGTAGGCTGCTCACAGACATTAAAAAACAAACAAGAAACAAAAAACACTCTTTACCAGCCTATCAAATGGACCTGGCTCTATAACTTCCGTATAGACTGGATTTAATCAGCTGGATTAAATCAGTTGTTAGACAAAAACACCAAAAAGCAATCTATACAGACATTAGACAAACTAGGTCCGGCTAATGTGATGCCTCTTTTGGGCATGTGCTGGGCTTGGTGCAGGAGCGTCCTAAGTTTAAAGTGCCATTTTGGAAAAGTGGGGGGTAAACATCTGTAAGCAGCCATAACATCTTGTTCTGAAGGTGCTCTGCCATTGTTGCTCAACCCAGCTTTCAAATACAATCCAACCTCATGGTCTAGATACTAAAGCAATATTACATTTTTAGTCCATTATCTTTAAATGCGTCTTGGAGCTGACTACTGCTAAAAATGGATGGGGCTTTGCATGAATCAATGCTGCAGAAAAAAACAGTCACCCCTCTCTATTCTGGCTTTCCACATATTCTGCTAAAACATATCCTATTAATTGCCTTAGAGATCCAGCAGCAGCTTTTAAGTTTTCCTTGCCAAGCAAGCACTTTCAGGTGTGAGAAATGTCTAGCTTAAGACATTGCTCCTGGAAATTTACAGAACCTTGTCAAGGAATTTTGTGGGTTTGTCTTCTTCTCATATAAGTTTAGGAAAACTCTACTGTATAAAGAAGCTAAATGAAGAATGAAGGGAATAGACAAAGAGGGAAGAAGAATTACACGTTGGAGAAAACCATATAGATACTGGATGAGTCTGCGCCATACTGCACAGTTGTTACTGCACAATCATTTGGTACTTAAGTAAGTACTAAATAACTGTGGTGTAATTGCTGTTACTGTGCAGTCCGAGTGCTGCACAGATAGTTTCCAGTGCTACTGTGCAGTAATGTCAGCATCACATTTCATACCTGTAGTAGATAGGCAAAATAGTGTTTTGTGTAGACATACTCACAGGGTACAATAACACCCCAAAGAGGATGACTAGTTTGAACATGCTGTATAATGCATAGTTTATATTGTGCTGTCTCACTCACTAGAAATACATCGATCTAGACTTGGCCATGCAATATTATCTTCAGAAATGAAATTTTATCTCTGCAAAAAACACATATATGGCTATTCAGACAAACAGTGACTCACCCTGATAATCAAATAGAATGGAAAATGCAATTTATTGTGATTTTGATGTTACTTTATTATATTAGTATTCTAGAATTAGCACATGCAATCATTAACCAAAATAAATTGCATTAAATTGGTTCTTATGAAATGACAACCTATGTTTCATTTAAGCAATTATAAACTTGTTTGCATTTAAGAATTCTGATTAGCTGATAAAGACTAATCTATATTAAAAAACCCTCTCTTGCTGTTTTGAAGATCTTAAATGTCAGAGTGTATAATGAGTTCATACTATTTAATCCTTTAGGTATCATTTTAACCCCAGTTTCTCTTGGGACAGGAGAGAGGTAAAAGAGGAGGGGAGGCTGGCCTTCAGAAGTGTTACCCTGCAATTAATGACACTGAAAAATAGAATAACTAGCAGAGACCAGATTCTGGTCCCAAAAGAGTCTTGATTTTAAGCAAAGTTTTGTTCCTTCTTGCAATCAGAAAACATCTCTTTCTCCCTTCTTTCTAAAGAAAAGAAATTATTTTGCTTCAGTGAGCATCTCTTCCTAACACAGGAGATGCTCAGATGCCAGGAAAATTTGTAAAGCAAATATTGGCACAGTAAAACAAATCAGATAGTAAGGACTGATGCATCTCTTCAGCAATATAAACTCTTTCAAAATGCCCATTCTGTTTGTGGGATGGAACTCTGATGGGATCAGCAAAGGAAGACACACTCCCAAGATCTTCAAGGATAGCAGAGAATAGTATTTCCACCTCTTCTTGATGAAATGTGGGGGTGTTGATGGAGTTAGAGGTAGGAAATTCATGTTTCATTGTTTACAAAATGTATTGTTTCTATTTCATGACATCTTTTAGAACTAATCAACATAGTGAAATAGGCAACTATTATGACAAAGTCTATGACAGGGGTGGGCAAATGGCAGATCAGGCCAGTGGTTGAACTCCATTTCCCATCAGCCCCTGCTTGCCCAGCTCCTGACTGGTCTCTGTGGAGACCCTAGGAGAATGGGGCCATGATAGCATGGGGACATAGGACTGGTGCTGCCTGGTGGCCTGGTCTGGGCCTGTGCTCTCACAGCCCTGTGCTGCTGGGGTCTCCATGGAGACTTGCGGGAGCCATGCAGACAGGGAGCTGTTGCAGGGCTGTTATCTTGTGGTGGTGACAGCATGGGCCAGAGCTCAGGCCAGGCTACAGTCCCTTTCCTGTACGCCTCTGCCTGCAGAACCCACCCTTATCACAGGAGGATGCAGACAGTGCATCATGGCTCTACTCCAGCCCTGGCCTTGTGCTGTCACCTCCCCAAGAGCCCAGGGTCTCTTCAGGACTGCCTGCCCAGTTTGCTCCCAGGCCCATCAGAGCCATTTAGCTGCATGCCCTGCCCATGCAGGCCCCACCTGCAGCATGGGTGTGAAGCGAATAGGCCAGGCTGCCCAGGCAATAGGGCTGGATTAAACAGCAGCAGCCAGAAAGAGCCACTGCCATAGGGGCTGCTGGGAAACAGAACCTGCTGAAGGCCCAAACTCACCTGGAGACCAGACTTTCCCCACCTCTAGTCTATAATCTGAAGTTGTTTTGTTAAGACAGTCCTGCATTCAGGAATCTTGTGTATATTCATATATTGTATGTTATAACTAACCCTCATAGTGAAATTTTAAATTGCATCATCATTGGTTGTATTTGAAATTCACAATTTGTTTGGTGTTGCTTATACTATTTGGTACTGTTTTCTTGACTGGATTCAGCAATGTTTATAATGTTACATAACCAATTCGTTTCTAAGGTGCCACTCTGCCCTACCTTTTGTTTAGTATGACTAACTACTACTATAATCATATAACACAATTACAAAGTTAGAGTGGGATACAAAATCCACTTTCAATTATCATTTAATCATTACATTTACCATTCTCTTCAGCAAATGTCCATGCTTATGAAGCTCCCAGGCCTGAAGGTTTGTGAAAAGCAAACTTACAAACATAAAAGGACCATGAACTGAACAGCTATGTGCTTTAGAATTTGAGTAGTGTGAGGTAAGATAGCAAAAACTCCAGAGGTGGTGCATAAATATGCAATTTACGTGATTATAGTTCTGGACTCCTAAAGATCCTAGAATTTCAAGTGGGAAATGTCCCTTTATTTAGAAGGAACAATTAAATGCTCAATCTTCACATATAGATATTTTTTACCCTAAAATTTCATGCTGTGAATAAGCCTACAGATGGTGACCCAAAGTTTACCTCAAACTCCAACAGAAAAAAATCTATATTAATATAATTTATACAGTATAGTCACTGATTTATCAGATTTTAAATCCATACTTCCTATAAATGACCATATTTGACTATATATGCTAGCTAATTTCTTGGCCAGAAAAGTTTTTAATTGACTTTGTTATTTGGAAACCTACAATTTTAGCATAGCATATAATATTCAGGAATTTATAAATCCCCTTTGCTGAATACTATAAGATATACAGAATGCCCCTGTGTGTATCACTATATGTAATTTGTATAATTAATAGATTATTTATATTAATGGGATAAAGTATAAATTACTATATTTCATGGTATAGAAAATGAGATTTTAAGTCCAATTTTTAAGTCTTAAATTTCAACCCTGACTTATATACCATACCCTTCAAGTGGCACTGGGCTCATGGCTAGTGTGGCCCAGGCAGTGCTGCTCATAGGAGATGGAGGTAGGGATGGGAATGGGGCTGGGCTCAGAAATTGGTGTTTGTCTTGGCCGGGCAGAGCCGACCGAGGGAAATGCTGATTAATTAAGCAGACATCAGGCGGGTTGGTGGAGGGAGAGGGTTAGCACAGTGTACTAGTTGCAAAAATAACTTTTTCTTTTATCTGGTATGCGGCAGCTGCCAGCAGCTGCATTCTGGGCCACTGCTCGGACTTGGCAGGTAGGTGATTTGTAGATGGAGTGGAAATTAATTAGGTGTGAATGCGTAATAGTTGCAGGAAGTTTTATTACTTACGTCGCCTGGGTGGTGATGTGTGACGCAGGTAGAAGACTTGCTTTAGTTACAGCTACAGCTGAGTATATGTGTCCGTTTACAATTAAGCAATTATGACGAATGAAGCACCGTGAACGAACATGACGAGCTTGTAGGGAATTTAGGGTTATCAGGACAGCTGTGGCCCAGGGAGTCGTTAGTAGGTGATCTGTAGTCACTCTGTTGTGAGTGCAGAGTTCTCCTTAGAGATTTCCCCTCAGACCTCTGGTCAGCGTTCTCCGACTTGGGCGGAAGTTATGAAACTATTTATAGACAGAGGTGTTTAACGGAGGTATCCAATGATGAACTGCTAAGTGGAATCTTTAATTTCTGGCAAGGCAGCAGCTCTTGCTTGTTTCTTGACTAATTATATATAGTTTTCACTAGGGTTTTATTTCAGCTGACCAAGTACTTACAGTTCTCCACCAGGGTCTTATTGCAGGAATTTTTGGCAAGGATTTCTTTTAACCCTTAGTTGATTACTGTGTGCGAAGTGAAGATGGTCTGAATTGTATCTCTTGCTTGTGACATGGGCGCTGTTTAATTGGGTTGTGACAGTGTTCAGCTGACGCAACCCCATACCGTGATTGGCACTGCCTTGGCCACACCAGTGCTCCTTGCAAGGGATGAGGCCATGCCAACTGAGTATAAAGCCCAGCCCTGACTTATACACCAGGCCTATCAAAATCCTGACATTTTGCATCGAAAAACCAGGGTCAACATACACCATGTCAACTTATACACAGTGAAATACAGTAATCTAAATATAATAACCTGTAAAAGTTATATCCACATATTACCTTGAAATGGAAGTTAAATAAAAGAAGGGTTACTTGCTAGTTATAATATGAAATGGATCAGACATCGAGAGATCTAGGTTTTCCATTTCCCACAGAAAAATAGAGAAAAAAAATCACAGATTTCCTGTTTTTATCAGAGAAAATGCAGATTTTTCCTTTTAGCAGAGAAACCCACAGATTTCCCACTTTTGCAAAGAGCTCTGCAGGCTGGCATTGGTCCAGCCTAAAAGAGCTGATTGTACAAAGGGTGGGAAACCCCCAGCTTTGCCCAGAGAGTGGGAAGCGCAGGGTCTGAGGCTCCTAGTCCCAAGGCTTGCTTCAGGCTCACTTTCCTTCCTGGAGCCTGTAAGATTAGGTAAGTAGGTCCTGCAGGGGGCTGGAGGATTGCAGGGCAGGGCTGGGGGAGAACCTGGTTGCAGGGAGCTGTCTAGGGGCTGAGGTGTTGGTGACAGACATGGATTGTCCAGCCGGCGGTACATGGACTGCAAGCAATGCTTATCAGCCTGACCAGGTTTGGCGCCTGCACATGCAGCTTCCCTTAAGGGCCCATTGTGCCACTCCAGTTCCACGTGCCACCAGCCAGGCAGGCACTCCTATAGGGATCTGGCTGGGGGCTGAGGGACCTGGAAGGTGTTGGGGAAGACAGAGGGCCCGCCTGGCCAACAGCACATGGAACTGGAATACTGCGCTATCTGCCCTAAAGGAAAACCACACATGGAGTCACTAAGCCTGGCCGGGCTAATAGCATTGCTCGTAGTTCATGTCCAGCCAGCTGGACACTCCATGTCTTTCACCAACACTTGACCCTCCATCAGCCTGGGCAGGTAGGGATGAAGCATGCCCCAGGGCATGGCAGCAGCATCTCCCTTGGCACCTTTGCATACTTTCCTTCTTTCCTGGGGAAAGGGAGTGCCGGGTGACACCGGGCCCATGTGGCACACTGTGGCACCTCCCGGCCCCCCCACCTCAGGTCACTCTCTGTGCCTGCTCCCAGGACCAGGGCTAAGGGAGGTGATGGTAGTAGTGCCCCCCTGCAGGCTGCATAGGGGGTGTGGCAGCAGCAGTGTGCTGTGGTGGTGGCCACCAGCCCTCCTCCTGGGAGTGGGCACAGAGAGTGACCTGAGCTGGGGGACAGGGAGGTGCTGCAGTATGCTGTGTGCAGCCGACAGAGCCTGTCCTGCCCCTCCCCCTATAAGAAACAAAGTATGGGAAGGTGCAAGGGACATGCTGGTATCTATGCATCTGTGGAGCTGCTGTGGGGAGAGTGAGGGGCACCAGCAGGGCTGGGGAGAGCTGTAGGAGGCCTTTAATTTTAATCATGGATTTGGGGGGTTTTAATCAGACAATTTGTGATTTTTAAAATTAGGAAAAACCAGGATCTCTGGACATAATCTGTTGCAAGTCCTCTAAAGCTACTGAAAATCCAACTTCATTGGGGTCTAGAAAGGATGCTACAACACGTAAAAGAACATAAATGTTTGCAACTAAAGCTAGCCTTAGCCAACTGAGCGCAGAAGAGTCCAAAGTGTATCCATGCTTCACAGGGTAAAGTATATTACATGGCTTGTTATGTATATGAAGAAAAATATGTAAGGGATAATAAGGATAAAATGCTTGTAGCACAGACTCTAGCTTCATACAGTATCTCCAGGTGTCCTTAATACACCAAAAACATTGCTCCATTTGAACTGCTAATCTAACATTGTATGTGAAAGTTACATCCTTTGATGTGTCTATTTTTTATTCACTGAGTGACATTAAAAATATGGCACACCGTGCAGCACTTGCTTTTGTGATGTATACAAGTAATTGCTGTACTTAGACCCAATAGTGGCAAAATATTTACCATAGCATCCTTTCAAAACTTTAAAATTTCTTTCACTTCCTCTGCCCTCAGTTTAATAAAGTAGAGTGGGCTCTTATAACCAAATAATAGGGTGTCTACACATGAGTATGGATGCTGCTTCAACACATTGTAATTACAGAGCATCAGAGGAAACTTGATTAATCAAGTCTGCTGGACCATGCTAATTATCACACTAGTAGCCTCCAATATCTTGTCTATCAGCTTCCCTGTACTTCAAAATGGCAGCAGGGGTGCTTTAGCTAAAGTTCATTCAACAAGCTAAAGTGCTCCCACCAACATTTTGAAGAATGTGGACACTGATGCACAAGACTTTCTGGATACTTTAATTAGAGCAGCTCCAAGAGCCATTCTAATTAAAATGTTCCCTCTTCCCTCACTCCCAGAATACATGTGTAAATGCTTATAAAGCCCACACTTCAGACTGTAGCCTATGGCATAATATTTGCCTATTTCACTGTGTTTGTTAGCTCTATTGGCCATAATGAAATAGAAACAAAACACTTTCTGGAACTAACCAATACCTGAGATTAGTTTAGATTGCCTATAATTTTGGAATTATTTTACACGTTAATCTACCTCTCATTTATAAACAGGTGATCTCCTTTGACATTTAGCTTTTTTTAAAGCAAAAAGTAAACAGTTCAAATAAATTTTCAGTACGAAGAGCAATATGCTTAGCAGAGCTGCCATTTCATGATATATATTTTTTAACATTCTTTTCCAAATTTTTACATCTCTGGCTTCAAGTTTTGTGAATTTTAAATTGTATATTCATTTTGCTTTCACCATTTTGCTTGTGGCAGAAGTACAGCATATAAACAGAGATATGGCAGGCTGTGCATCTGTGACAGACAATGTGCTCTACAGGGTAATTTCTTGAAAGCTGGGAACAGGAAACAATGATTCAGATATTTTTAAAAGCTTATTATCTTCATATAAATGAAGACCGTTTATCATTTTCTACTGATTTAACAACGATAACTGGAAAGAAAATGTATGTGTCTTCCTTGTTTCCAATTACCTTTGGTTATCTTTAATAGCTGCTTTCCAGATTCTATATATCTTTTTGATGACTTGCAATTTGGATTGTTATTCTACTCAGGCATATTTTACTCAAACTATATTGTTTCTTCACATATCTGCTTTTGCTCCAGTAGCCTCTGAGAAATATTTCCTGGAATTATAATTTCACAGATTTAATTCAGCGAAATCTTACTCCTAATACAGAAATAAGGTCTTATGTATACATTCAGTTTAATTCCCGACTTAGATACCCATCTATCTGCAATTTAAGTATTATACATGGGTAAGCAAAACAGAAACCCCAGAGGCTGCTGCCATTTTCCTGTGGTTGCGGCCTGATGCCATCTCATTGCTGGGTGCTAGTTCAACATGTCTAGTGAGTTCAGGAGAGCCAGGTAGAAGCAATTTTTCAGTATGATACCAGTAAGGATACTGAAGAAAGTGACGTCAGCAGTTATAAGGTGATACTTTCCCTCTAGGCTTCAGATTCATGGTGAAATTGTGTTGGGGCTCAATAGAAAAGCCTTCTCTAAAGGATAATGCCTGGATTAAATGCAAAAAGAAAAAGTGAAGACAAGCAGGAAGATATTACATTCAGCAGGATTTTCATTGGGCATGTACGGCCATTCACCACACCAAGGCTACATTAACACAGTTTACTTTACTTCATGCTAGAAGTGGAACATGCAGCTGTCCACCACTTCTGGTAATTATGTGGGTAAACTAGTGCAAATAACTCAGGGTGGAAGAGGCAGATGAGACTTTCAGATTCCTTCCAGTGATAGCTAGGTCAGGGACTGCCTGTGATGTGAGAAGTGCTTCCTGGCAGTGTTCCCCAGGCAGCAGGCAAGACAGCTACACAAGGAGCTCTGAAGCATCCTCTATCATGAAGACTTCCTCAATTCAATGATGAAGGAAACCTCTAGGACTGCAAAGGAAGGACTGCCAGAAGCAGCACTAGAGAAGGAAGAGGATGTCAGTTCCCAGAAAGGTGGATGTTGGAAGCTCTGGCAGCAAGCAGAAGTCTTCATCTCCACCTGCAGCAGTTTCCCTGAAGATCAAATATGAACCTACTGTCAAACAACTTATGGCCGTTGTCATAGCATGGGGTCCTGTGGGATGGCTGCGATCTCCCCAAGGCCCCCTTCCCATGCCAAGTTGATCCTAGCAATAGAAGAGGAGAAGCATATTCCATTGTTAGAAGAGGACAGGCCAGGCTTCCCCAAGATTGGGAGAACTGAGACCAATAAAGAGGAAGGAATGGGTCATGATGGTCATAGATTCCCTTCTGTGGGGGATGGAGGCATCCATCTTCCAGCCTGATCTGTTATTTTGGGAAGTCTGCTGCTTGCCCAAAACCTGGGCCCAAGATGTCACAGTGAGATTACCGAAACTCATCCAGCCATCTGACTACTACTCCATACTGCTCATCCATGTGGTCACCAGTGATACTGGTTTGCATCGACGGTGAGGAGCAGCGGCAGCGAGCGGCGGGCGAAGCAGCTGAAGAGGCAGCAGGAGCAGCAGCTGATTCCCTGAAGGTAAGTGGGGC
>JAGPOW010001918.1:29864407-29882587 GCA_030014935.1 Caiman crocodilus
GGCAGGCCGACTCAGTGCCCTGTCGCACTCTCCTCCACGGTGGCAAGCAGGCTCAATGCCCCACCGCGCTCTCACCAGTGGCCGCAGGCTCGGCGTCCCGCTGCTGCGATCTCCTCCAGCGGCAAACGGGCTCAACGCCCTGCCGCAGTCTCTCACCAGCGGCCAGCGGGCTCGATGCCCCGCCATCACAATCTCCTCCAGTGGCGGGCACTCACAGTGCCTGGCCACAGGGTGCTTCAGGGACACCCTAGCCTTATAGGCTATGCGTGGCTCCAACCATTCCTGTACCACTCCCCAAGCCTCACAGGTGGAATAGATGTTGTTCTGTCTGGGCCCTGTTATAATTCAGCCCCCTTGTCCTCTCTGGGCCCTGTCTTGCTCTGCCCCCTTCTCTGGAGCTTCTCAAAGTGCCAGCCCCCCTTTCTCTGGGGCTTCTTAAAGTGTCGCCCTCTCCTCTGGGGCTCTCCACGCCCGCACTGGGGCTTCTCATCAATGCCCCTCTCTCTGGGGCCTCTCAGCTGCCCCCTTTCTTGGACTGGGGTCAGGGCACCCCGAATGCTGCACCCTCACTGGTGCTGGGGTCCCCACACTGCTGTGGGCCCCCCATAAGACCTCCTCCAACCCCTGTTAGCCTCACCCAAACCACCACTTTTAAACAGTAAACAAAATGCAAGCCCCTTAGCTATAACATAAACTGAAGCCGCCCAGCTATAACCATATTCCAGCCTGCCAGGAATACTTCATCCCACAGCATTGTCAGATGCTGCTCCTGAGGTCAGTTTTCTCCTCTCTTCCCTGAGAGAGCACCTTCCCCCTTGGCTGCTGGCAGGGAATGCCTAGCCTAGCCTCAGCCCCTGACCTTTATATGGGAGTCAGGCCCTGCTCCTCCTAGTCAGCTGACCTCCTCTGGTTGCCCTGGCAACACACAGCTGGGCTCCTCCCTCACTGCTAGGGCTCCTTCCCTAGTAGTTTTTTCCTTTCTAGGAGCAGTGCACCTAAGTGCTCTGTGATAGCCGTTATTCCTTGTTACTCCAGGAGGTACTCTGGGGAACAGGGTCTCTCCCATTCCCCACTGGTCCCCCCAGTAAGTTTACAGATGGCCACCAGGTCCCCTCTCAGCCTTCTCTTGTGAAGGCTGAACAGGTTCAGGTCTCATAGCCTCTCCTCGTAGGGTCTGCCCTGCTGTCCCTGGATCATGCAAGTGGCCCTCTTATGAACCCTCTTGATGCTGACCACATCCCTCCTAAAGTGTGGCACCCAGAACTGGATGCAGCACTCCAACTGCAGCCTTACCAGTGTCGAATAGAGGGGGAGGATCACCTTGGCCCTGCTTGTGATACATCTATGGATGCATGACAAGGTGCAGTTAGCCTTACTGACCGTGTCCTCACATTCGCAGCCCATGTTCATTTTGGAATCAATGATGACTCCAAGATCTCTTTCTACCACTGTGATTTTGAGAAGAGAGTTCCCCAGCCTCTGGGTATGTTACTGGTTCTTACTGCCCAAGTGCAGTACCCTGCACTTGTCAGTATTGAATCCCATCCTATTCTCATTTGCCCACCCCTATGACGTGTCCAGGTCCAGCTGTATCTTGTCCCTCCCTTCTAGCATGCCCACCTTGTCCCAAATCTTGGTGTCATCAGTGAATTTGAGCAGGGTGCTTTTCACCCCCTCATCCAAGTCACTAATAAAGAAATTGAACAGTGTGGGCCCAAGGACCAAAACCTGGGCTGTTGAAAGTCTATGGGTTAAGGTCAGAGGAAAGAACAAGGGAGATGCTGTCACAGGTGTCTTCTATAAACCACCAAACAAGGTGTTCTTCAAACAGCTAGCAGAATTATTCCAATCACAGGCCCTGGTTCTCATGGGGGATTTCAATCACTCTGGCATCTGCTAGGAACACGGGTGACTGGTGCCCCCTGTGACTGGGAGGGGTCCCACTGCAGCTGATCCTGCCACCTGGGTGGGATTGTCCCCTGTGGTCAATTGTGAGACAGTTGATCTCTGTGGTCAATCACTGCAGTCACTTGTGGAAGTGGCTGCAGCCACTTCTGGGAGTGAAATGGCACTCCATTCCCCAGCCAGTGCTTGCAGGGCGGGGCACTGGCACTCCCACCTGCTCCCCTGCTCATCACCCAAGTGGAAAGTGCGGCTGGTCAGGGAGTGTACCAGAGCTCTCAGGAGGTGCAAGTGCACCCCCATGCATCTCCTATGCATTGCCACTGGCTAGGAGAGCAATATAGTCATAAGTCATATGCGCAGGCAATCCAGGAAGTTTTTGAAGGTTCTTGGGGACAACTTCCTGGTGCATGTGGCAGAGAGGTCAACTAGCAGTTGTGCTCTTCTTGTTCTACTGCTCACAAACAGGAAAGAATACATAGGCAATGTAGAAGTGGATGGCAACTTGAGCAGCAGCTATCACAAGTTCACAATCCTGAGAAAAAGGAGGAATGAGACTAGCAGAGTAAGGAACCTGCACTTCAGAAAAGAAGACTTTGACTCACTGAAGGAACTATTGGACACTGATTACTCCCCTCTATTCTCCACTGGTAAGACCATATCTGTAGTACTCTGTCCAGTTTTGGGTTCCCCACTAGAGAGAGAATGTGAAAAAATTGGATTAAGTCCAGCAGAGGGCAATGAAAATATTTAGGCAGCTGTGGCATATGACTTATGAGAAATGGCTGAGGGAACTGGGCTAATTTAGGCTGGAAAAGAGAAGATTCAGAGGGGATTTAATAGCAGCCTTCAACAACCTGAAGGGGAGTTCCAAAGAGGATGGAGCTAAACTCTTCTCAGTGGTGGCAGATGACAGAACAAGAAACAATGGTCTTAAGTTGCATCAAAGGTAGTGTAACTTAGATATTAGGAAAAACTCTCTCATGAGGAGGACAGTAAAGCACTGGAACAGATTACCTAGAGAGGTTATGGAATCTCCATCTTTAGAGGTATTTAAGATTATATTAGAGAAGGCCTTGGCTGGAATGATCTAGTTGGGGATGGTCCTGATTTGAGCAGGGGACTGGACTATATGACCTCTCAAGGTTCTTTCCAACCTTAATTTTCTATGATTCTATGACTGGGGGGAGGAGCTAGCAGATCCATAGTGGGTTGCCAAGTTGTGGGGTAGGGAACTAAAATAGGTCAGTCAAGGTCAAGAGGTGGAAAAAGCACAACTCTGGGGATGGGGCAAGAAACTCGGCTTTCCCAGCTCTGGAGCTGCACTGCAAACAGGTACAGGAGTTTGTGAAATTGGGTTTACCTACTCAGGTCAACTAACAGATTGGTCACACCATTTTTTGTGAGATTTAAGTCCTTCAAACACCTAGACAATTCAGATCAACCTAGCCCTGGTACCCATACATGATATTCTTCCTAAATTCCAATATGGGAAATTACATTCTGCTTACCTCAGTTCCATTGGTCATTTCAGGATTCTGTGACAAGCTATTATGTAGTGTTTTTTTAAGTTGTTAAAAAGTTCTTTTGTTGCATATCTATAGATGGCTTTTTTTCACTGACACAGGCAACTATTTATCTATGATCAGATGCAGTCAAAAATAACTCTGTGCCACAGCCTTCATTGATTTTGTCCTCTAATAATTTCTGTGGACTTTTACTGTCAATGAGAGCAGATTTAAGCCCATAGTTAAAAAGGGTCTTGTGTTCTTTAATGACTAAAAATATTATTTAAGTTTAGGCACCAGTTTTTTCTTTATGCTGTAAGGAATACCTATTTTGTCTGTAGCAACAAAGAACACCAGTTATTTATGTGGAAAGTGAATAAGAGAAATAAATATTTTAAAAGTGTTGCATAAAATTATCAAGCTTTTATATGGAGTTACAAGTGTAAGTAAATTTTATTCTGAAAAAAAAGATGAAAAATGTCAGATATGAGATCAACCCCTTTCTATCAAACAGAAAGATTTACAAGCCTGAGCATGACAAATTTCAATTTATGTCAATATCTATCACTTTGCTTTGGTTTTGCCTATTACCTGATTTTACTGGTATATGAAATGTGAGCTTTTATGAAAGCGGATTCATTGCTGAGGAAAACTATAAACATGTACCTTGATTGCAGGGTGAGTTACTGCTGGATAGGTACTACTGTTTATTCTTTTTTTACAACTATGTTACTTTTATAGGTCCACATACTGAATTAGCTTTGGGTAGCAGCAGAAACTAACATTTGGAAGAAATAAAAACTTGTGATGTTTTCTCATCAAAATGTGATCAAAACCTAATTGTTTTGGAATGAACTTTGGCATAGTTACACTTCTGCAAAATATTTTTTCTGTAATATAATCCATAATCCTAAAGGACTGACTCCTTCACTGATTTAAGATTCTTGTACAATTGACTCACTAAATGTCCCAGAAAAAAGGTAATGTGATTGCAATGCAAACTGAAATTAGGAAATGTAAATACCATTGATAGCAAACACTGCCTTAAGAGATCTATCTTAAGTTTTCCATATATTGAAGGTTGCAGTGAGTGATAATAGCAAACAGCCCAAAATTTTCAAGGGAAGCCTGGGATTAAACTGCACGGGAAATTCTTTTCCTGTACTATGATATGACAAAAGGGAAAGCAAAATATTCTACATTTCTGCAGAAAAAAAAGAGTACTATCCCTTTGAGCCACATCCTAATTTGCTTGTGGTTCAGTCATTCATCTAAGATATGGAAGACTTGGGTTCCAGTCTTTAGTCAGTTATTCCCCAGCATACCAGGTTATTAGCTATTCTGGGCCGAGCCATTCTTGCTGAGCCTCTCTTGTTGGAGCTCCTGTTCATATAACTATTCACTGGAGCAGACATTTGAACTGGCATTTTCTATAACCCAAGTAACTATAATGATCACTGGCATAAGTGATACCTTGTTCACTAAATGTCAAAGACTTAAGTCCAAGTCATGATCGGCAACTTGAACGCGGGATTCATATCCCTGGTGAGCCCCCTAAGCACCAGGTAACTAAGGCTAACACTTACTCTTTTTCTTTGTCTGGTTATGACTGCAGTTCCATTCTGGAGTCAAAAAGTCTCCTGACTGATGTTTCCTCAAACTGGTACACTGAGGCAGAAAGTTTGAATTTCAATGAATTGGCATTTTCTGATGAGAAAACATTTTGTTGAATATGTACTAACCAGTTATAGTGGACAGGAAGCACAGAATCAAAAACAACAGCTTGTGGAAATGTGAAACTGTTTCTTACACTTTTTGGTTGCATCCAGATGAGTGTAGTCATGTGGTATGTGGTGCTGCAGACATCTGCAGCACCACATACTGCACATTCCATTGCTCTCCACATTGCAAGGGAACAGTGCCAAAGGTTTTAAGACCTGGATATTCAGGGGTCAGAAAAATCCAGGGGGAAAAAAGCGGGGTGGCACATGTGGAGAAATGTGCACCACCCAAATCCAGAGTCTGGCCAGTCTGCTGCCAGCCAGACTCTGTGCAGCAGAAGCAATGCAGCTGCAGCATCAGGAGGCCCCCAGAACCCCAGGTAACCCCTTACTCCACCAACCTGGGTAACTTGCTGCATACCAGAGTGTGCGTGGCGCAGGCATTCCCTGGGGACATCTAGCGGCAGCACAAGGTGCACCACCACTAGTTGTCCCCAGGGAGCCAAAAGTGCACACACACCTGGACACAACCCTTGGGTCCTTAGGAGAGCAATAAAATAGGCCAAGAGGTCCTTCTTCCTTAAAGACTGAGTGGAGCGACAAAAGTTAGACATGTCAGTATTTGAAGTGAATCAAGACATTGCTATTTTTGTTTTGGAACTCAGACAATTCCCTATTATTGAAAGTTGCCATCATTGAATTCACTGACCATGTAGTCAACATCTAATTTAAAATTAAATGTAGAAATACCACATTTCTAGTTATCTCTAATCTTAGTTGATCGAATATATATATTCATAGCCTGTGAATATTATTACAGTCAAATGATAAACAAATTTTCCTCTAGAAGGCTATCTGTGAAGAACATGCCATCTTTAATACAGAAAAGGTCAGAGCCTAGTTTGTCTATCTAAGACAATAATTAAAGGGTGCCTTTTTACATTCAATATTTCAAAATGAACACATTTTTCTGCATTTTAATTTTCCTTTTGTAATTAACAGTTCAAATACTTGACTAAATAGGAACTAGAAACAAAATCTGTTTTATAGCTTGTTGCATTGATGTACTGTAATGAGAGAGAGACAAAAGGGGAAATAAAACAAAATGCAATGTCATTCTTATTGTTGTGTGCTCCAGTTTGAAATGTGACTACTGCAGGGAACACTAAAGATGGATTATTTTAGAATTTAGTCTGAGAATTTTCCAGCTGGGTTCTGTTAGAAGAACGACTTCAAGCTTTGCTTACAGGTCTCCTACTTCTTGTACAAGTAGAGAGATATGGTAAAATCTAATGTCTTCATTATCTTGCTTATCTTTGCAACTTCCTGCAAACCCACTGAACATTATGATCTGCTTGTCTCATACTGCAACTTTCATTTACTACCACTCCATGGATTAATGTAGTAATTATCAATAAGCCTCACAGGCTGAAAAGCTCTATTTTTTGGCGATTGAAAACCTTTTGTTGACACCAAATCTCACTGACATAGTATAGTTCCACAAGTTTACAGCAAATTAAGTATTTCTATTTGTATTCCATATGGATCACATGTATGATACAGGGGTCATCAATAAAATTCAATATCTGCCAACAAACAAGGGACCTATCCTCCTAAGAGAACTTCCTATTTTAAATATAGATGTAAACTGTAGCATTTCAGAAGCATGGTAACTTGACAAATATTAATGATCTAATAGCAGCATCCACAGAAAATATTTGGAATTAAATAATTATAAAGTTGACTTATTCATATTAAACATCTGCAAAGCCATGTAACAAAACATGACCTACTCATACCTAGAGTTTTTAAAATAAGAATTAAATCTCTAAGTATTTCTTAGAGATTGGTATGAACTAGATATTGAAATCCAATTTTTTATCCCTAATTTTGTGTAAAGTTAAATCTTAATCTAAACTTCATGATCTTTCTCTTTTAATAACCCTTTAATATAAGGAAAAGGTCAGGTCTGCTGCTGAATACAAGTTGTGTTTTATCTTTAATATTATCTTAGAGAAAAATGATTTTTTCAGACTGAAATACATTCTGCTCTCACTTAAGCTGGTACAAATTCAGAAGAACATTATTGAAATAAAGTTATTTTCAATCTACTTAAATGTGAAAGAATAAAATATGGCAACCAACGTGCAGTGTAGTATTTCAATTACAGCCATTTTTGTATGTTGGTAATATTTTCCATAAACAACTGACAGAAATGACACAAAACTACATATAAGGTAAATCACAAAACAGTAATATAATTAAGTTGCTTTTGCTTCTTTAAATATTTATTAATAATAGGGAAAAAGTGATATATTGCCATGAGATAAATGGGTTTTTCTTGATATTTTAATAAGGAAGGGATTATTCTCCTTTCCTTGCCATAAATATTATAACATAAACATAATGTAAAGTTCTTAATCTGAACACATTTCATCTGTCTGGAACAAGAAAGGAAAAAAAAAAGCAAAACAACACATTGCAGTTTTCTTCAACACTAAAGACACTGCAATTTTCCTGAGAATCTGTCAAAAGCCTTCAGCTTTGAAAGCTGTAAAATAGTAAGAATCTATTCCTCTGGAGAGATGACACTAGAAACCAGGAGAGCTGATGATTTATTTCTTTAGTGTACATAGTTATGAAAAGCGGATGTTACATTTAAATATGTATCTATGTTGGGTCATACATAAGAAAAAGTTTAGTTGAAAGGTTGGTCGTGTTTGCCAAAAAGTTTCAGACCAGTTATTACTCAAGTGTAAGCAGCTGTTGCTTTATTGCCAAATACAGAGAATAACAAATGCTAGAATGGATTTTAAATTAAGTTTGATTATGCAAAAGACATCATCCCTGAACAGTCAAGTGCAAAAAGCTTCCTGTCTGAATTCTGAGTAACCAAAGACCTAGCCAATTAGAGAATTATCACACAAATACCAGAATTCAATCTGCGCAATGTAGTCTGAAAAGGGAATATCAAGGGGCACACTTATGCACTACTGAGACTGTGCATGAATAACAAAAGCAACATCTCACTCAGACAACAGCTGTAACTTTACTTACTGTTGTGACATGATTATGTGCTTCTCATCACAGAACTAATTATAGATGTGCTAGAAAAGGATGCTATTATCTTTAAAATTGCCAACACTATAGTATACGCTACCACTCAACAGCACCAGTGAGTGGCTTTAAAACATTGTTGCCCCTTTTGAACTCAGTTGTGGCCCTCCTGTCTCCCTTTAAGAAGCTTTCAAAGCTCCATTTTCCTTTAGGCAGTGCGTGGTATTTGCTCTTCAAGTAATGAAGCAAATGCAGAAAAATCTCTTTTCTTTCTAACAAGGGAATAGTAACTGACTGAACAACAAGCAAGTAAGAAAAGCTAATGGTTAGTGAGTCCTGAAAGAAATAGATTTTGTACACAGTTCATGTATTTCAGATGCCTACAGCATCATAAAACAACCTTAATCCATATTTTATATGCATATTATATGTATGGTTCAACTGTCACAGGTATGATTTTTTTATCCTTGACATAATACAATCAATGAGCAGGGCAATTGTAACGAAACCTCTATGTTTGCTAGGACTCAGCTGTCTTTATAAAAGAACATGTATGTTCATTCTTCCTAGAGTGAAGTTCCCAATCTTTTGGACAATTTCATTCCTTATATAAAGGCCTTTAAATATAATTATGGACAAAAACCAACAATGAGCTGGAAATCATAGGAGAACAGGTGTCACAATTTTACTTTGTGTCCTAGTTAGATCTAGGTACTACAGAGCTATGTCAGCATGCAAAGCTGTCTTTAATTGCAGAGAAAAGGCCTGTAGCTTCTGTTCTTGTCCCATCCTTGCCAGCCAGTGGATAAGAAGGGTCACAGAAAACAATAGCAACAAACATGGCTACAACTCCCCATGCTCAAGTAACAGAGCTGTCTGGACAGAATGATTACATTGTAGATGCCATTTAAATTTAATTATGCAGATATTAAAGTCTGACTCACTATTTTATTTCAACAGCTTTGGCAATAATGTCAAAACCCCATGGAAGCATAATCAGATATAGAAAGCCAATAGAGGTCAATGAACTTACCTAAAATGAAATCTTGCATTTTTTTAACATCTGCTTCTAAGGATATGTTAATTCACTCAACATACAGCTTAGCCAATTTACATTACAAATAATTTTTACAAAAGTATTTTTTTTTCATTTGGAAACTGGATGCATCCTATTTAACACAATACTGTTCTGAAAGGCCTTTAGAGAATGAACTGACATTAAGGATAAGGCAGCTTTTCAGAATGTGTCTAACAAATAAACCTATGGTGCTAAATCAAATGGATTATAAATCAGGAACATTTCCTATTATTCTATGGACCCTGGAAAAACTTCAACTTTCAACTATGAATGTAAAATAAAGTTACTACAGGGTGAAATTCTCTTTTGTGTGAAGGAATAGCACAATGTTTTCAGCACTTTATCCATAATTAAGTGGTATTCTGACGATACAAGTAGTACTTGAAAGTTGAAAGCCAGGTGCCCACAATCCAGCTAGGAAGTTCTGTGGCAGGGACTGACAATCAGCTAATTGTCCCAGCATCAGGACTGTGCCAGGGCCATTCAAGACTCCCACGTGGTCCCAGGGCAGGGACTGAAAATCAGCTGTTTGTTGGTCTCAACATTAGGGATGCACATGAATCAAATGAAAATTCTGTGCAGTCTGGGGCTGGGACAGACAATCAGCTGGCTACAAGTCCCAGCCTACACTGGATTCAGTTCAAGACCCCATTGTGGTCCTGAGGGTGGGGTTAACAATCAGATCATTGTCCATCACAGCTCCAGGACTGCATCGGAGCCCATTCAAGACTCTGATGTGTGCCTGGGTGGGGCTGACAGTGAGCTGATTGTTGGTTCCTACCCCAGGACTGCAATGAGTCTGCAGCTCTGGTCATCCTGCCAAACATTCAATTTAAGATGACAGGGAAACCAGCCACAAAAATGTTACATATCTTTTATGGAATATTTGTGTGTCTGGTTCACAATTTCACTGTACCATTAATTCCTTAAACATGTGGCAGGGTTACTATTTATGGCATGATTAACAAATTAATCACCGCTTAATTGGAACCTCTGCCAGAGGTCTTAATCTGTTTAACTTTTAGTCTCACATGTTTTGAAACTATGTATAAAATAGATACCTAAAGACAATGATGTTTTCAAAACTGCTTACTTTTCCAAAGACCCTGGAGACTTTTCTTAGGCTATGTTTTGGCAAAGCTCTCCTCCAATATTTTGAAATTCAAAGTAGAAGAATCACCGTTGGGAAACAGTAATGGAAATTTGAAATGGAGCAGACTGTTAAGAATAAAATTAAAGACCTCTGAGAAATTACAGATTCCAAAGTTGATATTCTTTTTGTTTTGAACTGACAGCCTGCTGAAGCTCAGAGAAAAGATAAACAAGTTAAGTTCTACTTCTGGGTGTTTGCCTTGCAGTGACAAGAAGATATCATTTTTTCAAGAAAATGCACTGCAGAAAGTGAGGAAAACAGGAACTAGAGATTGAATTTAAGAACAACTGGAATATGAAGAGTTGTAAGGTCTTTGACACCAAGCAGTTTATTATTGTCCTGCCTTCTAATTGCATTCATCTAGATTTCTAATTTTCCAGAAATGGAAATCTTCTCATGAGAATGGGAAAACCTTAAGGAGAAACACACATGTGAGATATCTAAGCTTCTGTGAATGAGGAACAAAAAGAGGAAAGAATTATTATCATCTTGTGAGAAAATTAAGTTTCTTGTACAAAATGTGTCAGTGTGTTCCAAGTACTGAAGCATAAAGGAAATATAGAGCCCCTATAAATGAGCACCAAGGAAGAAAACTCAGTCATGCTCTTATTCCTTACTAAATGAAAAGTCTGAAGAATGTGGGCTTTTAAAAATTATTTGTAGAGTTGTGTTCATTATTTTTTATATTACCATAATGCCTATGATTTGTAAACAAGGACTGGCATGCCAAGGTCCTAGATGGCATTCAAGATAAAGTTGGTTATGTCCCCAATTTAACAATGGTGCAATGAGACAGTGCTGTATAATAGACATTGGTGGCCTCATGCAAACATGAAAACCCCAAATTTTTCAAATCGAAATTATTACAAATATTATTCCCACCTGTTTTAGGCTTTCTGAGTTTTTTGCAACAGATGACTTAAGCTATTATTTTTCTTTAGTCAAAAATGAGTGAAAACTAAGAGCTGGCATTTTCTAAGGGGTGCTTTAAGTCTGCAAAGGTTGAAAGCCACCAGTCTAGAACAACCTCACCTTCTAGTGTCCAACTCAAGAGACATACTTAGCTGTGCTAGTCTGAAGTCAAACACAAGCCAGGGTAGTGTCGCAGGAAAAGGGGATCTCCAGGTGGCTTTGGAGGACCCTCTGCGAAATACACACCGAGTGAAGTGCTCGGATGGTGACACTAACCCAGGTGTGTTCGGGGCCCTGGGCAGGGAGAGAGAGAGACTCCGGACACGGTGTTTGAAGTAAAACAAGGAAACTTTATTCACAAAACTAGAAGAAAACTGGTACAGCAGGTTGTCGAAATGATGTTATGCTCAGGGCAAGGCAACACAATGCGATGACGGACGCTGTGGCTGCAGCCAGATGATGGTGTACTGCAGTGCTTACAGAAAGCGGGAACTCCCTGTGTACTTCGGGGCTTCTCGGAGCCTGAGACAGGTATTCGGGCCTACCTCATACCACGGCTCGAGAAGAGACACGTGTGAGGATGAGCGAGGGAGTGAGTGCTCGATGATATGCACTCCCATGCTCTCTCTCTCTCTCTCATGTGGGCGCGAAGGATAGGCTGACAGGTTAGCCAAGTGACCTGATAGCCTCCTCTCAGGACGCATGCACGACAGATCGACTGTCTTGCTCACTCTCCTCCTGAGGGGACGCGCGCGCCGCTCTTAGGGAGCAGTCCCTAATATACCTTCTTCCCCCAATCAGGAAGCTACCTTTTCAGATGGTTCTCGAAGCTGGGCATCTGGACCTGCCAATCATGCCCTCAAAGTGGGTCAAATCTATTAACTATTGCGATTTCGCACTGCTTGAAAGGCTCTGCCACTGAGTCACTCATTGTTGAACATAAACAGTCATTTCACTTAACACACAAATAACACAAACATTATTAATTAAACATCAAACAAAATGAAAAACGTTACTCATAATTAAGGTAATAATAGAGGCAATAATAGAGGCGATAATTTGGTGGGAGTCAGCTCTCTAAACAAACTGATTTATCACAGGTAGATTTGCTTCTTATAGATTAGCCAGAGTGAGTCAGTGAGTGAGTGTTTCTATATATCATAAACTTTCATGAGCTGATGTTTGCTTCATCAAATTATCTACAAGGTTGGGCATAAAACAAAGTATAAGAGGGAGAGAGAAACTAGACAAGAGGTGGAGTATGGGCACGGAGAGGGAGACAAGTCCTGGGAGAGAGAAGCAAGCAAGCAGTAAAGCCATAGGAACCAAGGAGTCAAAAAAATGAATCCAGATAATGGCAGGATTAAATCCCCATTTTCACCATATTTAACACAATCCAGTCTATGGATTTCTTGTTCCACAATTTCTCATTTAAATTAGTGTCTCTCAAGCAACACGATATCTAACTTTGAATCTCACTGAGGTACCAGACTTTGCAACAGATCCAAATGCTTTTTGTGACTTGACATCAATACAGAGCAAGCTATCACTGGATCAGATAGCACAGATAACACGGGTGGTTCATCCACTTGTAATTCCACCAATTTCATAGACACCATCACCTCAGCTGTCTCAAATTCATTGTTCAAAATTGACTAGACACCTTATTTTAATTTCTATCTTAAATTTGTTCATGGCCTGTTTATAACGATTCATTCTTGAGGTGACATAGAAAATCTATTTATGTTAAAGGCCTATCTCCTTGCTATTTTACCACCTTGATGAATTTATAAACAGCAGTCATAGCCTCCATCACCTGCTTACAGTGTCCCTTTGTCTACATTGGACCAACTAGGCTATCCAAGTCTGAACATAAGGACATGAGCTTAGAAAAGGAATTTCTGAAACACTGAGTCTCAGAACAGCAGAGACTCCCTATGCCTGAAGAAGGGTAACTGCGCCTGAAAGCTTGCCAAGAAATTCCCACCCAGCCACCCCCTAACTACTCAGTTGACCTAATAAAAGATACCACATCTACTCAAAGAATCTTGCCTACTCTGCACAAAACATTTACACGTCTTTAAAAAAAACAAAACAAAAACCCAGTCCTGATTGCTGCCCTTCCAAAATATTATCAGATCACTCTCCTGTATGCCTGAGTTCCTCTTAGCTTCCTTAAGCTAGAGAACCATAGAACTGAAAGAGACCCTGACTCCAAGATAATCAAAACAATTAAGTCCAATTCCCTGCTCTAAACAGGTACAACATCATATAATCCCTTAAAAAAAGTATCAAGCTTCATTTTAAAAGCAGTTAGTCTTTTGGTTTCATTGTTCCAAACAGGAAGCTGTCTCAGAAATTCATCACGCAGGAGGAAAACCCAGGACCAAACTGGCTGATGACAGCTGCAGAGGACCGTCTGGCAGATATATGGGTGTTGTGGGTGAAGAACATCATCTGAGAGGATGTGCAGGACCAGGCAGACTGTAAATTCAGGTCCCAGCTCCTGGCCCTAGAGCAGGAGCACACAGAGGCTCCATGGGAGCAGGATGCACATGCAGCCACGGCAGTGGAGGCTACAGGGTGCTGGACACTATCCTGGCCCTGGTGTTTGCCTTCATGTTGCCAAATGCCCTGCCCCCATCCATATCCCACCTTGCCTAGCAGCCACCCACCACCCAGCAGCTGGCCCCCCTTTGTGGGCCTGGGTGGAGGTCCAGTGCCACCTCAACAGACCAGGAACCCCTGCCCAGCCCCTGCCAAGGTTTTCCTGCCTCCCAGCTCCCTCACCTGGACCAAGCCCCACTGCTCATCCTGACTCCATTGTGGTGCAGAGCAGGAGCTACCTGCAGCAGGCCCAGGAACACTCACTGGCCCTGTGGGCCAGAGGTTGAGCACCCTGTCCCAAGTGGTAAAGTATATTAAAGAAAATAAAAGTAGACAGTTACCAATACATTCTACACCCAGACCAATTGATTGCATAACTGATTCTAGACATCAGCTCATCCCTATAGAAATAAACTAAATTGTAATTTATATTCTGGATTTTGCAAGACTATGTGCATTGCAATAAGCTTGCATAATAGGCAACTTCTCAAACATTTTCACTCTATATTAATTTTCCCTTGCTTCCTTATATCAATGGATGTTCTGGGCTTTGTTTCTCATTTAAATACATTTGCTAATTTAAGAAAGAATTAGTTTCTTTCTAATTATTGGATAATTTTTTAATTCTTCCAGGATTCCAAGTACATTTTTCTCTACAATACACAACTCACATAGCAGAATCAATTATTTTTGCCTCAAGTCTTTAAAATATTATTAGATCACATCATAATCCAAACCCATTTGTCAAAATTACAATGCCATTATATTGCCATTTTTACTAAAGCTAAGAGAAATTGTATTTGAAAATTAGTTCACATTAATAGCCTAAATTTAAGGAATGCATAATAGAGAAAATACAAATAATACTTTAGAAATTATCTTTGCATTGTCTCTTCTGTGTTACCCAGTATCATTTTAGAGCATACACAAAAAAGCAATATGCTTCTCTGCACCCAATAGAAAATAGTGAGTACTCAAGTTAATTATTGTGATTTTTTTTTTAAATTAAAAATGGGAAAAGCTATTTTATCCAGTCAGCCATGACAACAATCAAAACATACTTAAATCAGTTTGTTCTTTTTTTAAATCAAGAATTAATTTATTTCGCATTAATATAACAAAGCAGCAGGCTTAAAACTCTTATAATTCAGAACACCATCCTAATTATGTTAGGGTAATTTCTTTGGGAGGGTAATTCCTGTAAAACCAGGCAGTCTATGGAAGGAAGATCATACGAGAAAGCTTCTTGAAGCTAGAAATGTCTCTGATTAATAATGAACTCTGTATAATGGTTGGTTGGTATGAAAAAGACTTACCCGAGATGGAGTAGAGGTGGCGGGACGCTGTACGGGAAGATCAAAGTGGAGTAAGTGAAACTGCAGCAGGTGGAGCTGCTGCAGAAAAATTAAGAGAAGACAAAAAATGGCCAAGCATGAGATAGCTGGGATTGGGAGCCCCATCGGTGTGGGCAGGCTTTATAACAGCATGCCGGGACCAATTGGGCAGCCAGACCTCCGGGTCCAGGATAAAAAGCCCAACAGAAGACAAGTGGGGGGGTGGGACCAGAAGTGGTGTCCCCAGCCAGTCAAGAGGGGCCTGAGAACATAAACAGTCCCAGCAAGGGGACCTGGTGGATACCCCGAGAAGGGGTCTACACAGCTACGCAGAACTAGAAGGGGCCTGAGAAGTGGTCCACAGAGCTGATGTGGATCGAGGAAGCCAGAAGCAGAGACTGGCAGAACTTGGCAGAGTCAGGACATAGTGACACTGAAGCTGAACAGCACATAGTTTGGAAGGAGGAAGGCCGGGGGAAGCACTCGGGATAACAACGTCTTTCACACCCAGCAGCTATCATATTCCAAGAACCTGAGCATCAAAGACGGCACAGGATATCAGCTTCAACAACGCAGGTGATGACATCAATGTTGGTATTAGGTGGGGTGTAGGGAGGTTGAAGCCCCACAAAGGTGGAACAGCAGAAATGACCAAGGGGGAATGCTAAGAGGAGACAGGACCAAAACATTGTCCTCCCCATCTGGAAGCAATCAAAGACATGGCAGGTGAGGTCCCTTAATGAACTGACCCAAAGTCATTCCCATAATCAAGCTGTTCATCCCTAAGAATAATGGCAAGGCTACAGAGGAATCCGCATACAAGACATACCAGAGACCAACACAATAGAATACAGTTGGCTTTTGGCTACCTGTTATTTAAATTATTTAACTGTAACCATCTTTTCTGTTAATTATTCCCAACTTGAACCCCAAATGTCTGTCTTCATTAACCAATTGTGCCCATCATTCGCTCAACGATGGAGAGGCTCAGAACTATGTTAACACAGACCTCTGCTCATAGGTCTGGATCCAAACTTTATTGAACTAAGTGGCATCCATTAACTTAATTATACTATATTCAAGGTCATAGAGTATCACCTTATGAAGGAATCATACAGGCACAAAGTTGCACAGAATAAAATATCATTTTGTGGTGACTGGGGACGGTCGGCAGGGCTGTGGCCAAGAGCCCAGATGGCAGGTGGGCACTTTTGACCGATGGAGCAGAATTAAGCACAGATACAAGTTGGTTAAACTGAGATGGCTTTACTTACACCGTTGATGTACACAGCGTAGGAACTTCAGTTATAGTTGCACCGGGTAAGAGCTCTAAACAACATGACGAAATATATCTCGAGCAGGGCATGGGGTACATCAGGACGGTCGGTGACGGGGAGTCATTGGTGGGTGATCAGTCCGCCAAGTTTACTCTGAGATGTACATGGAGTTCTCCAACTTGGGTGGAAACTGCTCTAGCTTTTATATGGCTAATGAGCCATTTGCTAGTCGCCAGGTAGGAATAATTTACAACCGGCCAATGGGTGACACTCACTTAAACAATGCAGTTGTTAGGCTTGGCGGGAACTGTTCACTGCACCGGGGTTTGTTTTTTTTTTCACCGTACCGAGAAATTCCGTCGTACTGAGGAATCTTACTGTGCGGAGAAATTCTACTGTGCCGAGGCATTTTAATTACTGGGTACTGACACATTTCACTATTAGAAGGAATTTACAAAATTGCTTCTGATATTTATTAGGATGAGGTCCTTTGAAGTTAATGCAACTTGTACTCCCAACTCCTTTTGGAAATTTTCCTTTCTAAACAGTATTCTAAGTTGTTGCAGCTAGGCTAAGAACAATTATACTGGCTAAAAGATACTTGTCAAACTTGAATGTTATCCAAAATTACAAGCCTTCCATATCAGAGAGACAAAAAGCATAAATAATAGCCAATTATTATTAATAATAGAAAACAGACATCTCAAGATCACTTCAGGGGTCAATATTTTATGACTTATATGCTATATATAGTTTTCTTCATGTAACAGAAACAGCACTCTGTGTGTGTTGTGTGTGCTGGGCAGGGAGTTTAACTTCATAAATCATTCATTACTTGTTGCAGTGATTCAACTGAAGTCAATACATGTTAACACAAAGAAAATGCATTTTTGTTTCTGCTTTAAAAAAACTTAGGTACAATTGGTACAGAATTACCTCTCACAGCCTTGTTACACATTAATTTTAGGTGGCTTTTAGAGCTCTTAACCCTGGATTGTCCATACATTAACACATGAAACTAATTTTAAACACTCCTGATGTGGCTTAAAGTTACACCACTCTAGCCTAGGTTTATTTCTGATTATTATCTCAGCTCATGGCTTACTGCATGTGTATACCACAGGTGAAGTGGAGGCCCCTTTCCCTTGTTCCTGGATCTGCTATTGCATGCTCCCTGTATCTTGAAATTTCTCTGAGTACTGAATTTACCTGGCAGCACATACAGTAAGATCAAAAGTTTTCAATATTGACTTCTCTAGGTGTAGAATTAGGCTAATTCACTACTTGTAAAAGTACCACCCAAATGATTGGAATGAAATTTAACTGATTATGGGAAAATGTTTTTTTGTCAATTTTTAAAGGAAGTCCTCAGTGGAGTCATGAAAGTGGCCCATTTAATGGCCTATAAAGTACTGTTCAATATGAGCAAGTTCTAAAAAAAGCTTCCTAGAACAGGCCAGCTGATGCTTTTCGTAGTAGTATCATAGTATCTAGAGTCAGAAGGGGCCTAGAGCAGGCCATCTAGTCTGACCCCCCTCCGCCAATGGCAGGAACGAGTGCCAGGGTCACAGGACCCCAGCCAAGTACCTATCTAATCTACTCTTAAAGATGCCCAAGGTAGGAGCAAGAAC
>JAGPOW010001918.1:29890932-29903593 GCA_030014935.1 Caiman crocodilus
AAAAAAAATGTACTTCTAGAATGAAAGATCTCATTTTTTTATGTTCATTATATATTAAAAGTCCAATAATATTCAGTGTTTATTAGAACATTCAATAAATATTGGAATATGATCACTGGAAACATAATAAATGAGGAAGGAGAGAAACCAAACAGGCACCTTGAGCTTTATTTTCATAACCAGTATTTTATGTGGAGATACAAACGTCTTCAGAGTTTAACAGATATAGGTGCACTGATCTACTTTTAATCCAGCCTCTGAAATACAGACTGGCTCAACTACATTAAAAAAGTCTGAGGTGGAATCTATCTAAAGGCTCAGACAGAAGTGACAATTTTTTCCCGATCTGGTACCTGAAACTACTCTACAATTGTGACCAAACAAACACATGGCTGCAGAGTGCTTTAAAAGGGTGAGAGCCCACAAAAAATCTGAACCCCCATTATATGCTGAAAAGAGATCAGCATTACATGAAGGTTCAGATTAAAAAACTCCAAAGCCAAGCACCTTCATTAACCTGTGTCTGCATGCACCAGGAGCAGGGCTTGGCAGATGAAGCCCAACCCTGTTCCCCAATGGGAGAGGGGAAAGGAAGCAAAGGGAGTTTGTTCTGGAGATTGCCCAGGCAGCACTGTAGGGTGAGGTGAGTGGCTTAGAGCCCTGCCCACCCGCAAGGTAAGGAGACTCCAATCCATCCACCCAGCCCCAGCACTCTGGGGAATCCTCAGAACCAATTTCCCTCCCCTGCCTTTTCTCATTTGGAGACAGAACAGGAGCAGCAAGAGTGGGGGTGGAATTAGGGGAGGAGACTGTAGAGATGCAGTCTCTCTCCTTCAATCAGCTCCAAATTAGAGCTTGATCCCTTACCCTTCCAACCCAACAGCTACCATTTGTTGGGTCAGCAATACATGAAGGTTCAAATTAAAAAAAACTCCAAACCAGAGTGCCTTCATTAACCTGTGTCTGCATGCAGCAGGAGCAGAGCTTGGCTCCTGGTGCCAGATTTAACTCATAGCACTTCAGAGAGCTACATTTCTTCTGTCTGTGCCTTAAGTTACACTGTTTTCTGTAAGTGGTGAAGTTTAGATCAGTAGCAAACTGAACACATATTCACCCTTTGGTAGGGCAAGGGCGCAAATCTTAGACCAGGTTCTGCCATCTTCTGTTATGGGTATAGACAAGTTTCCAATAACTTATACTGCTTAAAATGTAGGATGTCCTTACACGTGCTGGGGGTGGTACTTTAATTTGAGAGGCTCCAAAAGCCACTCTAATTAAAGAACCTGTGCCTGTAGTGTCACATGTATTGAGCATCCTGCAATTCAAAATGGTGGTGAGGGTGCTTTAATTAAAGCTTATTTGCAAGGATGCTGAATATATGTGATGCATAGGCTATTGGAGTATGCTAGATAGCAGACTCAATCAAGTCTGCTCCAGTCAAACACATATATAATGTCTGTACCTGGCCTAAATGCAAACAAGAAATAAGATCTCTTACCATCAAAATGGAATGTATGGATATAATCAGAAAATAAGAAATACTAGTCCAGAGCAGCTACTAGGAATGAAATTTAAACAGGAAGCCTGCAACCAAGTGACTTTGGTCTGTGAACACATGAGTTCTTGCAAATTAAATGGGCTTAAGCCTGATCAGTACTAATACTAGAGAACAGTATGGACTCTTTCCTCTCCAGAACTTCAGGGCTTATACAGTTCCCAGGAAGAGAAGCTCCAGCGCAGATATCTTTTACAATTCACACCTTCTAAATATGATTTATTCAGTTAACAAAAAGAACCCAAGAATAGTTTTACAAAGAACCAGGTATGCTTTCATTAGATACTTTGATTTCATTAGCTAAAATTTATCTTAATAAAAGAGATTATATAAGCATTTAAGAAATAATAACTAATGCTCACTTGCTGCCAAGACTAACTTCCTTCCAAACAACAAAATGTGCTTTTAAATGTTACCAAGAATAGGCAGACTGTATTTAAGAAAGCATATATAATGATGATATTTTAAAAAAATAAAGACTATGAAACACTTTTGCATATTCCTTCCCAAAGGTACAGGTCACATCATGATAAGAACAGTATGTATATATTTTTTGGACTTTTAAAATTAATTTCCAGATGAATTTCTGCTAGCATAAATAACCAACTGAACAACTGCAGTCTAAAAGTTATGATCTGAGAAACAGGGTCCTGGGAATCAAATTCAACTTTTTTGTGTCAAGCAAAATACAATTGGTATGGAAGTGAGTTCACACGCATATAATTTATCAAATAAAAACAGTGCCCTTGGAGACAAATGTTCATGAAACAAGAAAAGGCAGTTACAAGCCTCAGCTATACCAATTGGTTGAAAACTATTGTTGTTTTTTTGGGGGTCAGGGAGAGGGGAGGGAGGCGAAATGAGGGTTTGGGTATGATAGAACTTTCTGGCCTTCCTTTTTCTCAGCATAGTTAAGTAGTTAATGTATTACCAAATAGCAGAAGCCAGAACAATTTCAGGTATAATGGAAAGTTCAAACAAAAGCCATAAGGGCAGCTTAAAAAATTAAATGATACCACCATCTTGAACCTCAGGGAAAATTAGTAGAAAAAAACTTAGCTTCTCCTTCCCTTATATTAACTTCAACTGTTATTCTTTGAAGTAAACAGCATTACTCCATGTGTACATGATTATAAATAAATAAGAATAGTATTTGCACACATATTTTTTAAACAAAACCTTTAAGTGGTCACAGGGTAGGGGATACAAATGCAACTTCAGTGATACTAGCGCTTTTATCTTGCATGCTATGCTCCTTTTTGCTCTTGTAGTACATTGGGGCACCAAGGTTGGCCATAACACCTCCTTGGGGGCTTTGCAACCATTTCCTCCTTTGCCCCTAGAGTGCTTTCCCTTATTGCTCACCATGCTTTGATGCAATAATAATAAATAGGAGGCTGCCCAGAGGCCTTTGTGTGGCTCCAGTCCATCTGGAGCCCCACTGGCCTCTCTGGTCCCAGGCCTCTCACTATGTCTCTCTATGACTGTGCCCCTTCAGGACACCTAAAGCCTTAAGGACTAATTGTGTGGATCCAACTCTCCCCTACACCATGCTCCAAGCCTTGTGGGTATTATTGTAACATTTTTCACTTGTTGGGTCTTTGACCTTCTTGGCCTCCACCCCTTGACTCTCACTAGGCCTTCTAGCCTGTACACTGTATTGGACCTGTCTTTGAGGCACTAGCTCTGGTTTGTCTCTGCCAGGCTCTGGTCCCCTGTTCACCTGGCTCCAGGCCCTTGTGTGCCTGCACCTCTCTCAGGCACTCGGCCCCTGGCCTCTGCCTGGCCCTGTGACTTCACTCTGCCTGCTCTGGGCTCAACAGCTGCTTTAACCTTGAGCCTGTCCCTTGCAGGGTTAAGGAAACTGTGTCCCACCGGCACTAATGGGACCTCCGAAAACCTCCCCTTACAGTCCCAACCCAAATCACCAGTATAAACACAACACAAACATGAAGGGGAAACAGCCCTCTGCCCCTTTAAGAGGGTAAATGTCTCCTATTCTCAGCTAGGATAGCCTCCCAGGCCTGGGCTACATCCTAGTGAGCTTCCCTAGTCTCACCAGGGACCCAAAGACAGCACCGCAGTCCCTCCAGGAGCCCTGCTGCTGGGAGCTTTTCACGGTGTGGCAGGCAGGGAGAAACTAGCATGCCAGCCCAAGCCCCAGGCTTCTATCCTCCCAGGGCCCTGCCCCCTCCTTGTCAGCAGACTGCTTGGGATGCCTGCAGGTGCCTGCTAATCAGCCTAATTGCCCTGTTGCCCTGGTAACCTGCAGCTGTTGCATCCTGCCTAGCCTGCAGTGCTCCTTCACTGGGTTGCTTTTCCCTTCAAGGAACAAAGAGCCTCAGGCTCTCGGTTACACTCTTCTAAAATATAAAACATAATTATCTTTCAGTGTTTTAATGGCCAGGGCTGCTCAGAACAGCCAACCTTCCTTGAACCAATGTAAGCACAGGATACAATTCAAATGTTTTCTGAGAAGTAGTTATAACTTTTTATAACTTAGCCAACTGGATAGCTGTAAACAGACACCAATTTTACATCTGCTCACATGTGCATTTTGGTTGAACTTGCTTTTGCAGATGACTCAGACCTCTCTTGTCAAAACTGTAAAGTATAAAAAAGGCTTTTGCAAATATCTAGGGCATCACTCACCATATCTGATATTACAGCTGAAGTGAGAAAGCTGTTCACAGATTCAAATACAGAGTGTTGGAGGTCTTGGTTTAAAAACATTGCTTAGGCAATATATTGTAAACATATTTTGTTAGAAAGGAAAGGTAAGCAATTCCCCTGAGTATTAAGTACACTTGCAAAGCAACATGCAGGAGTTCTTGTCACCCACACAAATCCTATCAACAGTTAGAAGATGAATGTAGAAAGATGAGCCAAACAATCAGCCTTGCTGCTGTGCAACACATTAATTCTTCAGAAATGCCCTGAACCTACCAGGTGAAACCTCCATCTTCTATTAAAAATGTATAAGCATCAGAGTTTTCCCTATTAACCATTCTTCATTTGTAGTTTATAGCAGGAATAATATCCCAATATAGAGCTTAAGCATTAATCCTAGAAATATACATTGCTATGCACTAGTCTAAATATGCTACACTTATAATGCATTTAGATAATTAAAACATGGTGTTTACTAGTGAATGCTTCTGACATGAAAGTTTACAAGTGGTGCCTTTATTGAAGTCTCAGCAAAATGGACATAGAGGCTGAATTACTTTTATCTCCCCTCCAGTGGAACCCCTCCAGACTAGGAGTAAGATGCACTGATAAAAAGCAAGCATAAAGGAGATGGCACACAGAGGGGTTTTTTTATGCTGCATCTGTCCTGTGGTTAAATAAAATGCTCCAGGCCCTGGTGCTGTAAATATACTTAAGAGGAAAAAAACCCCCAAAACTAGCAAAAGCAGCAAACAGCAAAGCAGGGAAGGAATAGTATAACAGCACACCTAAAATAGTTCCCCCAGAAAAGAAATGGCAAACATTAGAATATAGAACCAAAATTCAAGAACCTTGATTTCAATTTTACATCATCTGTGTAAGGCACAATACAGAACAAGTAGTCATGGAAAACATAAGCCACCTTTGGACTCTCCCAGTTCTAGGTTCGTTGATTTGGATCACTGTCCCCAATTCTATTTGGCTGAATCCAAATCTGAAGATTCAATACTGAATATGGAGAATCACCTATTCGGCCACAGAGACAGCTTTAAATGTTTTTTCTATGTACCTCGAGGTACCAGGCGGCTCATCAATGCTGTGATGCTGGGACAGATGAAGTGTCCCACAGAGGAGTGTAAGGAGGCCCCTTGCATGCTTGGCGGTGAACCCTGAAGTGGACCGGAAGTACTACTAGTCCACTTCTGGGTTTGCTGGGGACCACACTAACCCCCCCTGCCCCGTGCCCTCCTAGCTCAGTGATTGGCCACAGGTGAACCCTGAATTCCCCCCCACACCCAGGAGGCACCAGTTGCCAAGTTGGGCGGTGGGGGAGAGGATCCTCAGCACCCTCCCCAGCAGACCCAGAAATGGACCAAAAGCACTTCTGGTCCACTTCCAGGTCTCCTGCCGAACATGCTGGGGAGCATTCAGATTCAATTCAGAGAGATTAAAGGGTCTCCTGATTTGATTAGGATTCGGAGATTCAGCCACTGAATTGGGCTGAATATCTGCAGGAATTGAATCAGCAACCAAAGCTTCTCACATACCACCAGCCCACTCCAGTCAGACTCTTACTTGGTCCCTGTTACACTTCCAACATTGAAGCTTACCAGCAGTCTTACATACTATAGCCAAGGTTGTCCAATAATAATGCCTACCCAGGTGGAGTTCCATTCTAGGAAGCAAACGGGCTTTTATGGACACTGCACAACATACTATGGCAGTGAGCAGAGGTTTGTACAGGGGTGAACATCTGACCCCAACATTTTGTCTGCAGCCATTTCACCAACCTTCTTAGGCATATCACTTACCCTTGATAGGCTTTTGCTCCCTCCTAATCTGTAGAAAGGAGACAAGGATGTTTGTTCATCTGTCCTGTGTAACGTGCTTTAAGACTTATGGATGAGAAGTACCATAGTATTCACTATTACTGATTAGCACCAGATAATTTCTAAAGATAAGCCAGACTGCTTCTGCACTAAACAGTGTTTTCTCTAAGCTACATAGTATAATATGCTATTTGAAGAAAATAAAATAAAATAAAAACCTTCTCATGCTTTCATGTCACATTGACAATTTAGAAAGCCATTTTTTACTGTGAAAGGGTAGAAACCAACTTTCAATGCCCCACAATAGCCAATGAAGTCTAATAAAAAGAGCAAAAAAGAGTAGGTGGAAACACAAACTTAAGTTTTCAAAAATGCCTCATTGATAAAAGTTGTTTGAAAGATTTCCTCAAGCAATATTAATTTGCCATTGTACACAAACTATCTGTGATTAGGTGGTTGTGCTATTTTAAAGACAGGACTGAAAATATAATTTAACTTTTCTTTAATACAGACATTGTTGATGCACAAATAATTCCAAGGTGTTAACTCAGACATCAAGTTCCAGAAATGGACTGAAGTCTACCATTTGATATCACATTTTTCCATACATATGGGGTTGTGAACTTTGAATAGTTATCTCAAGGCAGGATGTGACTAAATGTGTTATCATTGTATGTTTTTTCATTTAATTAAAAATTGATCATGTCATTTTCTGAATTTTGCTTTCTGGCCATAAAGCTCAAGATGCCATCTAAACTGTGATGTCAGAGGTCTTATGGCTAGTGTCACCCGTCTGTTAGGTAGCCCCTTCCCTTGTCCCGCCTGCCATGACTTTGCTCACAAAGTATATTATTGTGAGAAGGTTCCAGTGGAGTTCTTATCAGAGGGGTTCCCCAACATGGATTTACTCACAGCTGTTGCGTATGGTGTTCCAGGGGGCTCCGCCACCCCTACACCCTGTCCACTCACCAACCGATCACGTGCTGGTGGGATGGTGACTTTTGGTCCTCTGAAGGCTTGACCTCTGTTGGTTTCACCAATGCAGGGACTCGGGCTCAGCTGTACAGCTCTGCCAGCCCATCCTCTTGTCCCTCTGGCTCTTCTGATATCTCTTTGTGTCCTTCCTTCCTAACTTCCCTAAAAATAATATTCTCTACTGTGGGTAGAGAGGCTCCCAGAGCTGCCTTCCCTTACCCAGTGGATTCCAGAGGATTCTGCACCTGTCCCCGGCTCTATTTCTCCTAGAGGCAGTGCTGGCAAATGCAGGGTGCCTTGTCATTCCCTTTGCTTCCCTCCTCTCAAGGGGAGTACTGGCCTCTCCCTGCTCCTTATCTGTTGCAAGGCAGGAAGTTTCCCCTTGCTTTCCTTTGCTGGCAGTTTAGAGGCTTCTCCTGACTCTTGTGCTAGTACGGCACAGCCTAGCTGGTGCCTTTCCGCAACAGGAGCCTCAGCACACCAGATGTGCTGCCTGCTCTCTCTCTCTCTCTCTGGCTCTTCCTCCCTGTGGGTGCTGTTGGCTCACACCCCTGTAGCTGCAGCTGTAGCTGCCACTGCGGTCTTGGCACTGCTGGGTCTCCCGGAGGTAAGTTACCTGCTCCAGGGTTCTGTTCCGGGGTTTTGTCTGCCCCGCAGCCTTTTCTCATCTCTCCTTGTGCCCATGACAGCAGCGCGCCACCATCACAGACCTCCCCACTTAAGTCGCCTTGTGGCATCTGGTTACTGTGCACAGCATCTTGATCAGTTTGGTGTTCTTTGCCATGGCTGTGATCCAGTTCTTCCTCCAGCTAGTCAGGATCCTCCCACCTGGATAAAAAATTGGCCACAAAATTATCCTTGCCTGGACGATGTACCACTGTGAATTTGAAAGGTTGTAATGCCAGTGCCCAGTGAGTGATTCTGGCATTTGTGCTTTGCTTCTTTGTTAACCACTGCAAGGGAGCGTGATCTGTCACCGCTAGGAACTCTCTCCCCATAAGGTAGTATTTGAAGTGCTCTATGGCCCATCGTATGGCCAAGCATTCCCTTTCAACTGTAGCATACCTTGTCTCCACATGTCTGAGCTTCTGGCTAGCAAAGGCAATCAGGCATTTGTCATCTTTCCCCTTCTGCAATAACACCGCCCCCAGCACCCATCCTAATGCATCTGTCTGCAAGATAAAAGAAGCATTAAAATTAGGTGTGTGCACCATAACATCTTGATGCATTGCCTCCTTCAAGCTGTGGAAGCTTCTTCTCATCCCTGTGGTCCACTTCAGGTTTGTTGTGGCAGCTCCAGCCAGCACATCTGTGAGAGGTGCCGGAATGCTTGCAAAATGTGGTATACACCAGCGGTAATAATTTATGAGCCCCAAAAAGGAATATAGTTGCCTGTGTGTCTGTGGTTCTGGGAATTGTTTTATGGCTTTGATCTTATCAGACAGGGGTTATATCATCCCTTGCCCTAACCGGAACCCCAAGTAGGCCGTCTCCTTTTCTGCCAGTTTGCACTTCCTGGGATTGGCGGTCAGTCCTGCTGCTTGGAGCTCTTCCAGAACAGCCCTCAGTGCTCTGAGGTGTTGTTCCCAACCAGGGGTGAATATAATGATGTCATCTATATAGGCCATTGCATGTGCTGCATGCGGTGCCAGCCAGGTATCCATTAGCCTCTGGAAGGTGGTGGCTGCTCCATTGAGGCTGAAGGGCATTCTTACGAATTCAAATAGGCCCCAAGGGGTCCCAAATGCAGTCTTAGCAGTCTGTCGGACATAAGGGAATTTGCTAATATCATTTTGCTAGGTCGAGGGTTGATATATATCGTGCTTCGATGATCCTTTCGATGAGGTGGGTCACATACGGCATTGGGAAGGCAGCGAAAGTTGTCAGAGCATTCAGTTTTCTAAAATCTATGCATAAGCAAAGTGATCCATCCGGCTTCGCCACCAATACAATCGGGCTACGCCACGGGCTATGTGAGGGTCGAATAATCCCCTGTTCCTGCATTCTTGATATCTCGTGTTGTATTTCCCGTTGCCACCGCTGGGGTATCGGTCGCCACCTCTCTCTGAGCAACGTACCTGGGGTGTTCTTATCTTGTGCTGAATGTTTGTCACCTGCCCTGAGGTTTCTTGGAACACCTCTCAGAATTTTTCTATTAAGGCTAACAACTCTTGTTGTTGTTGTCCATTCAGTTCTTTACTTACTTACACAGCTTCTTCCTGTGTGGCCTGTCTTAATCCGGGATAGAGGAGTCCTAGATCCTCTTCTGCTGTATTATCTTGTGCCAGCCAACCTTGTAGAGTCTTCGACTCCTTCAGCAAGTTTATGTGGTAGACTTGGTGCTTTCAGCAATGGCCCACTTTGAGTACTTTGTAATCAACCGGCCCTACTTGCCGTACTACCATAAATGGCCTTTGCCACATCGCGAGTTGCTTGCTCAAGGTGGTAGGTATTGATACCAGAACCTTATCCCCGGGTTGGAAGGTGTGTGTTTTCATCCTTTTATTATATTGGGTCTCCTGTCGCTCTTGTGCATTCCTCACATTTTGTCCTGCGATCTGCTGGGTCTTCCAGATATGAGCCTGCAGCTCCTGGCAGTACCTTTCTGCAGAGACTCCTACTCCCATCGGCTGTTCCCATTCCCCTCTGACAACCTGTAACAAACCCCTGGAACTGTGGTTGGACACTAACTGGAACACTGAGTATCGCGTTGATTCTTGAGGGGCATCTCATAGAGTGAATAACCAGGGTGTCAAAAGGGTGTCCCACCATCAGGGATCCTCCTGCGAACAGTGCCTGAGCAATCATTTAATGGTGCCATTCAGCCTCTCTACCAGGCCATTTGTTTGGGGATGATACACCGAGGTTTTCAGCTTTGTGATGCCCAGGGTTTTACAAAGGGCCTTCATCATGCCAGACAAAATTTGTCCCTTGATCTGTAAATATTTCTTGTGGTATGCCCACCCGCGCTATCCATCTGAGTAGCTCTTCAACCATTCTTGTGGTTGTAATGGACCTCAGTGGAACTGCTTCTGGGAACCAGGTGGCATAGCCCACCAAAACCAAAAGAATAGTCACTAAAGCATTTGTATGTTGACAACCAAATCCAACAAATGTGAACCGTTACTGAACACAATATCAGGAAAGTCCTCGTCGTTAAGCACTTGCTTTAGGCTCAGCTCCTACTCAAGATGTTTATTGCATTTTTAAGAAGAAACAATGATTTTTATAACATTTTGTCTATACTTCTTTTTCTCCTGGAGAGTTATTTAAAAAGCCTAGTGCCTAACACATTGCTAGCCCTGTGCAAATAGAGAAGCATGTGATTCAGATTTGTATTTGGCCAACTCAGAGGACAGTGATTTGATTCAGAGATTTGTATCACTGTCCTGAATCAATTTGGCCGAATTGGCTTCGGAAGATTCATCACTGATTCATCAAAGAGATTCAGCCGGAGACTATAATGGGGAATCCCTAAAATTCCTATAACTTCATCATTTTTGGCTGATTCAGACTAACATTGCAGAGATGATAGCCCCTTCTGAGGGCATGAAGCCTTCTAAGTTTCAAGGAGATAGCTGCTGAGGTTTCTGGGAAACAGCACCTCAAACTGCTGAAACTACTAAAATGTATAAAAGACAAGAATATTCAACTATCTGTGGAATCACGTTTCTCACAAGAAAAAACCCTTGGTCTCCAGTCTCTCAGGCCAGATTCTCTTTTGGAATGCACCCCCATTTGTCTGCAGCTTTTCCCCACTGTTCCAGGGTGGCCTGCGTCTGCTTCATAGTGATGGGGTTTTTGGAGCGAGAAAGGGACTTCCCTTTGGGCATGCTTCCACTGGTGCCAGGCTGAAAAGGAAGAAGGGCAAGGAGTTGCTGCCTCCTGAGATGCAGCAGCATTGCCCTTGTAGTGAAGTCTTTCACCCCCTTGCCCTGGCTGATCTACCTTCAGCAGTGCTGATGGATAGTATACTTGGAATCATCTGCCACCTCAAAATGATCCCACACTACACTACACCCTCCCCACAACCCCTTCTGGGTTGAGTGTGGGGATCCTGCCTTACTCCCCTCCTTAGTAGGCAGAGGCACAACAACAGGGGAAGTTGAGCCACCTGTCCCCACAACCTCACAGTCTCCTCCGCCCTAATTTCATCTCCCAGTGTAAGCTTCCCAGTGCCAGAGGAGTAGCTGGATCTGGAACCAAGGGACTTGAACACATTAGCTAAATAAATTCTGGGGACCAAGGGAGAATCTGAGTTTCTGTTCCACACCCCTCAAAGGTCCCCTTGAGCTAGGTTTCCTTCTCAGGAAGGCATCTCAGATTGATTTGAAGGTTTGGTATTTTTTCTACTGATTTGATTTGGATTTGGTGATTCAGCCTCCAATTTGGGCCAAATCTCCTCTGAATCAAATTGTAGACCAAAGATTTGAACAGCCCTAGTTATTTCCTCTGTGCTGCAGCTGGGAATTAGAAGGATGAGGGGGAGAAGAAATGGCAAGACAGAGAAGCAGTGTGGAGGTGACTTCTAGCTGCCCAGCCATGACACAGCTCCCTACCAGGTAGGAGTTGTGCCCATGCTGCAACTGAAGGTTGCCTTGGGGGCAGGGGAAAAAAGCAGTAGCAGCAAGGGCACAGCTGGAAGTTGCCCAGTCCCATCACAGCTCCTTGTTGTTTGACCATGATGCAGGCACATACATGGGCATAGTCAAAGGTTCAGTGGGCCAGGTCCAGTGGCTCAATGAGCCAAATCCAGCCACAAGCCAGATGTTGCTAACTCCTGAGGCTTCTTGTGGTCAACTTTTCCAAGTATTAATTGAAATCATACAAAATATCGATTATTTTATTTAAGATGAATTCAAATGTCAATGCATATGGAGATTTTTCAGCACCTGACAATCTTATTTCACAAAGAAACTGCACAAACCTCTCAAAGTCACTCGGTATTTTGCTCTTGTGACTAAAATGATTTAGACAGTCCTCTAACACTGTAATAGTTGGCGTTAGAAAGAAAACAGGAGGGGGGAAGGTGACATTTTGAATATTCATGATCTGGTGTAATTGCCTGGTTTCTCTTGCTGTGTTTCAATATTTATTTATCTTAGTTGGCCTATGTCTATATATGCCTCTAGCATTTCATGGTTTGCCAAGGCAGTGAGACAAAGGTAAATACATCCCAAAGTAACAGATGTGCTATTTCCCTATCAAAAAATACTACAACAAAATATATTTTTCTTGTGGCATGAGTTATTTATGACCCCAAAGCTGGATAATCCATGATTTAAAGTCAGTGATTTTATTAGAAATAATCATTCCTGCCAGGTATAAATGTGTGCATATGCTCATAACACAGTCCCAGACACAGTTTTAAAAGACAACTTGAGGGATTGCATAACTAACAAGGCCTTAAGCAGTGCTCCAGCTACTAATGAATTTATGACCCCAAAATAAGGAAGTAGACCACGGCTCCCAGATTAGGAGGAGAATGCCGCAGTGCTTAGCAACACAGGAAGAAGTAGGCCTGGTTCCTCAGTTGTGCCAGACGAGGAATACTGCAGAGCTGAGCAAGGGGAATTTTCAGCACAATGTAATTGGACAGAGATGCCCAGTGCTTGGCTAATAACCATAGGCT
>JAGPOW010001918.1:29916833-29935981 GCA_030014935.1 Caiman crocodilus
TGGTCTGTAGCAGACACCCACCATTAAGTCCCTTTCCCCTTGTCCTCCTTGCAGCCTGACCCAAATCGCTTCCACCTGGTCCTTAGTCGCCCCCAAGTTGACGCTCAATGCAGAGAAGCACTCTTTGACATAGAGCGCGACCCCACTGCCTCTTTTCCCCACCCTGTCCTTCCTGAAAAGGGCATAGCCGTCGATGCCTACGGCCCAGTCATGGGTCGGGTCCCACCAGGTTTCCGTGAGCCCAACTAAGTCCGGGTCTTCCACAGCCACCAGGAGAGAGAGCTCCTCCTGCTTACCTCCCATGCTGCGTGCATTTTTATAGAAGCATTTAAGGCTATGCACTGCCGCCTCCCCCTCTCCACGTGTATCCCCCAAGCTACAACCATCTTTGGTCGTCCGACTTACCTGACTTAGCAGCAGAGCATCCTCTCCTCTTCTGGCAGGCCGATCCCCTGGTGAAGCTAGTTTAAAGCTCACCGCACGAGATCAGCCAACCTGGAAGAAAAGAAACGCTTACCTTTAGGTGATAGGTGAAGTCCATCCTCTGCCAACATGCTCCGCGTAGAGAAATGTGGGCTGTGATCGAAAAATCTGAAGCCCACATCATAGCACCAAACCTGAAGGCCCTGGTTTACAGCCGTGATACATGCCTCGTGTCGCCTACCCCATTGACTCACTGGCAGAATGGAAGAAAACACCACCTGTGCTCCAGTCGTCTCGAGCTGTCCTCCAAGAGCCTTGAAATCTTCAATGATATTCTCCGGCTGGCCTCTTGAAGTGTTGTTGGTCCCCACGTGGACTACCACTAACGGATAGTAATCTGTGTGCCTAACAATCTTCCGGATGCATTCCGTGACGTCCCGAACCTGTGCTCCAGGCAGGCAGCAGACCTCTCGGCCCAAGGGGTCAGGACGGCAGATGGGATGCTCCGTGCCCCTCAGGATGGAGTCCTCAATGACCAGGACTTGACGCTTGTTCCTCCTTTGGGATCTTTTCTTCCTTTCTGCTTGTGTTGATGGTGCACGAACAGCCTCTCGAGGGGGGTTCTCCTCAGCAATCTCCTCCAGGGTGGCCAGGGCTGCATACCTGTTCCCAAGTGGTACCTCAGGTACAGGCTCTGCAGCAGCATGGGCTGCCCTGGGTCCAGGGGGAACTTGCTGCCACCGACGAGTCACTTTTCTGGGTCTGGGAGGCTCCTCAGTAGGTTTCTGGTCCTGCAGAGAACAGAAGTACATGTCAATTTCATCCTCTGCCTCCCAGATCCCCCGTAGCTTGCTCACCTCTTCCTGGAGCTCCCACAGCCGCCCCTCCAGGGCCTGAAGATGGCCACAAGAGATGGCTGAGTACAATGCCTGGCAGGCCTCCACCTGCACTAGGTCACCTCAGTCCTGGACCACACGGAGTACTTCATCAGCATACACTGACAGGACCAGCCACACTGCTGGCTCCTGGAGCATCAACCCCACCACTGCTTTCACAGGAGAATGAGGAAGGGCTCCAAGGCCAAGATGTACAGCTGGCCTGACAGCGGGCAGCCTTGATGCATCCTTCTTCTGACTGGGGTGGGCCCTGTTAGGGCCCAGTTGAGCTTAACCAAACACTCTGCAGAGGTGTACAGCACCTGGAGAACCTAAACGAAGTGGGGCCCGAAGCATGCCCGTGATGTACCTGTCTGTCAAATGCCTACTCCTGGCCCAGGGATAGGAGAACAAGAGACACTTCCCCACTTCCCTTGGATTCATCCCAGACTGCGGCAAAGTACAGGCTAAAGGGGTCGCACAAGGCCCGGTAAAACTCTAGTGAGCCCAATGATGCCCGGCCTCTCGTTTCTAGCCATCAGGTGGAGAGTGGCCAAAATCTCAGCCAGAGTGAGAGGAGCCTCCAGCTGGTCCTGGTCACCTCTGCTGACCTGCAGGAGTCCCCTCCCACAGGTTCTGACAGGTTTTGGTATTGGTTGGAGTCAGGGAGAAGAGCTCTTTGTAGAAGGTCCATGCATGTTGGCACATCTCACCTGGATCCATGAGGGAGGTGGTATAATCCACCAGAAGGCAGGTGATGTACTTCTTGGCCCCCCACCTCCTCTCCATGGTATAGAAGTGGGAGCCATGGTCCATCTCCTGAAGGAGCTGGAAACGCAAGCAGACAAATGCAGCACTGGCACAGTGGTTGTCCAGAGCACGAAGCTCTTCCTGCCTTTCCTGACATTCTCTGCAGAGGGATGTATTTGTTGGGTTGGTGGCCAGGCACCTTTCCAGCAATAGCACTTCCCACTCCAGCTGCTCCCAAACTGCCTTCCTCTGCCAGGCAGGCTCTCGAATGTAGCTGTAGCAAAAAAGCCAGTTGCGCACCTTTCCCATGTCCCACCATCTCTGAGCCAAGGGAAAAGCTGCTTGTTGGTCCTTCCAAGCCAGCCAGAACTCTCAGAAGGCCTCCCTGAAGCCCACATTCTTCAGCAGACTGCCACTGAAATGCATGCCAGTAGGCCAACCCCAAACTCCCAGGCCCCAACATGGCCTGGGCCCAGACAAGGTGGTGATCGCTAAAAGTGGTTGGCTGGATGCCAAAGGAGTGGGCCGAGGCAAAGTGCAGCAAAGAGAGATAAGCCCTGTCTAACTGGAAGTGGCATGCCTGCTCCTCCTCCACCCTCACATAGGTGAAGGCAGGTGGGTCGCTAAGGTGACAGTCATGCCAGACATCCACCAGGGAGTAGTCCATCAGGATCACCCCAAAGATATCAATGGTGGCCTGGTTACACTCCCTGCCCAACCATTTTCACATGTCCAGGGTGAAATTAAAGTCCCTCCCAAGGACCAGGCACTTGTGAGGATTGAGGGTGCTAATAGAAGTGGCTGCCTAGCGGAAAAAATGCACCAAGTCTGGGTGCCTCGCAGGTGCATACACATTCAGAAGGTTCAGGACCAGCCCCTGCACTTGGACCCAGAGATGTAGCAGGCAGCTTAGCACCACCTCAACATCCTGGAAAACCTTCAGCTGCAGGCCTGGGGAGAAGAGGGTGTCCACCTAACAAGAGGTGGCTGAGAGGTGACCAAAAAGGACCCTGCCTCCCCACTCCAGCTACCAATTAGGCTCATCAGCTAGAGTCGTCAGGGTGTCCTGCAAGAATATCATAAGATGCCCTCCCTCTTGAAGGAAGGAGAGCACCTGGCAACTCCAGAGACCCTTTCTGCAGCCATGGACATTGAGGGTCATGATCTTAAATGACTTCATTGCTGGGGGTGTGGAATAGACAGTTCAGCAGGAGCCTCATGCATCTCAATGCCTGGTGTGGTCCCCACCAGCACACGTAGCACCACCCCATATATATAGAGGACATCTGCAGTTTCATAGGCCCACCTATACATCCAGGCATTGCAGGTTTTGGGCCCCTTGCCTTCTCTACCACCACCCTCACAGGGCGAGGATGCTGTCAAAATCTCCTCAATGGTCCAGGTCAGCTGTACCTTGCTGGTAGGCCAATGGGTGTAGTCAGTCAAGGTCCTGGAGCTCAGCAGGTTCCTTAGGCACCATCCTAACCCCCCTGGTCTGCTAAAACCCCAGGCTCTGGTTGGCATTGGGAGAGCTCTGCAGGCCCTTGGAATGGGGTAGGGGTAAGGATGGGGCTCCTTCACAAGATGGTGGGGTAGAGCTAGAGTCCTGGGGGGCCTGTGCAGGGTCCCTGACAAGATCAGCCTGTTGATTAGGACCCACTGTGACCCCATCTGGTATGAGACTATGGGACAGGCTGGAGGTGAGGGTTTTTTCTGGGAGAGGGAGGGAAGAGACCCGTCAGGCACTGGGGTGGATTCAGTGTTTGCCTTGGGGTCCTGAGAAAGGGGGTCCCATCCCTCAGGACTCACTGCGGTTAGCCCCAAGGCTTTTGTATCCCCATATCAGAGGGAGGAGGCTCTGCTTCTGGGCCTTTCTTTGGGTATGCAGAGGCCTCAGTCTTGGCACCTGTGGTCTCAGGGGGTAGGATCTGGTCAGCAGAATGAGGGGCTTCCTCTATGGATCCTGTTCAAGACTGTCTAGAAGCCCCAAAGCCTCCTCCATGGAGATCACCCATTTGATCTTTCCCAAGGATGGGGTGTCAGGCACAGCTGGGGAGGCCTCCAGATGCTGGGCCACTCCTTCCCCACGTGGTGGTTTTGGGAAGGGGAAAGGAGTCCTCTACATCAGAGGGCTCCAACTGTGCCCAGGCCCTCTCCTGCCTTTGTGCCCAGAAGGGACATGCACCCACTCAGCCACGGGGTAATCTTCAGGTGGACAGGCTCTAGTAGGAGAAGGTGAGGGTTGCGGGGGTGGGACAGCCCTGATGGGGGCATGACTAGAGGCAAGAGAGCCCTGCTCCCTCTCTCTCCTTGGTTGCTGCTGCCCTACCCAGGACTCCACCAAACTTGGTTGGGGGTGGGGTCCCTTGAGTTCACAGGGGGTCTCATAGTTGTGGCTGGGGCTGCCAGGGGGGCCTGAAGGGGAATGGGGGCTAGTGGTAGGGGCACCTCTCTTGCAAGTGGAATCCATGGATGCCCTCCCCACCTGGCCCATGGAGCATTCATTATGTAAGTGGCCTGGGGCATGGCACCAGAAGCAACAGGTCCCCCATTGTATAGAAAATCCTTACTAGGGCCCCCTGAAAGAAATTGCCAGGAACCCCTCAGCCTCCAGCCACACTCCTGCCACCAGCTGGATCATAACTTGGCAATGGAAAAAGCACACATGATGGAAGCCGGAGTCTCAGCACCCCAGAGAGAGGGCCACCACTGGGGAGATAAATCCAGGGTTTGAAGCTGGGGAAGCAGAGCCCAACTTGGGATATAGGGAGGGATGGAGCTGAGGACCACCCTGGTCCCCAGCCCCTCTAGAGGCTGGAGGGGGACATACTCACCCCCTCCACCTGGAGAGCCCCCTCTCTATCGCCTTTTGTGTGGCGGTCTCCAAGGAAAGGAAAGAGACCCCCATGAAAGCAGGAGGCCACATGATATTGGGGGCCCCCACTACCCAAGTTAGGGCCTGCACACAGGGCCTCCACTACCCTAGCCAGGGCAGTTGGCAGTTCATCCCACGCCTGTGGGTGAGTGCTGGCAAGGGGCCTTGCTGCCCAAGCTTGAAGAGTTTGTGGTGGAGGGTCCAGGCTCTCTGGCTTTGCATCTCCCTGAAACTGCCATAGCATATGCTGCCACATAGCAGCAGTTCCCACCCCTGCCAGAGGGCTGCATTGGTGGGCCAGGGCTAGGGCCAGGGACAGGCTGAATGGGTATGCTGGGTGGTGTAGTGCACCCAGTCCCCTCAGGTGCTGCTGGTCTAGGCTTGGGAGCAGGGCCCTTGCCCTTCACACCCCCAGATGTGGAGGAGGCCGAAAAGAAGCCCTTCCCACTGCTTTTGCCCTTGGTCTCTGATGATGGGAGAGGGGGATTGGGAGAGGGGGATTGGGAGCCTCTCTGGGAGAGGAAGGAGACCCCCTGGCCTTGTTGGCTACCTACTGAAGTCCCACTTGCCCCTACAGCAGAGGTTGCAGGCTTCTCCACCCCTGAAGGAGGTTGGTTGGACTCTGCCTCCGGGGTGGAGGTTGTAGGGGCATGCATCCTCTTGGGGACTTGGCTGGGATCCAACCCCATAGTAGGAGCTTCAGGAAGCTCTGTGGTGGCATCTGCCACTCCAGAAGGTTCCTGCCCTGTCACTGTTTCACATGAGGGCAGGGAAGACAATAAAGAAAAACAAAATATTCAGTGGTGAATCTAGTAGGGGAAAGCTGGGGTTGTGGGGGAGAAGGAGGGTAGGGAGGAAGGGAAACAAAGCTCACTGAGCTAGAGCCCCACAGGAAAAATATCTGTGAGGGCTATGCTTTGGGAATGTGGGAGAGGGGGAAAATACACACACAAGGGCTGGGGAAAGTTGAGCTGGCTTACTCAGCCACACAAGAAACACCAGGTCAGGGGAAATGGACCACAGGACTTACCACACAAGGACAAGAACACACAGGGAAGACTGCTGAGGCGGATGTAAAACATGGCTGGAGCAGTGGAGGGGCTTTGTTTGTTGAAGATCTGTCCAGGAGCCCCTCAGACCTCCAGCCAGGTGCTCAGCAGCAGAGCAGTAGGCAGGAAGACAAAGCAAGATCAGGTGCAGTGAGGTAGCTGTGGGGGAGGGCAGGAGCAGTCAGTCAATTAGGGCATAATCCAGTACAGGCATGGTGTCAGATGGTGCAAGGTGGTGCAGCAGGGACTCTCCCTCTCTCCTGAGATGGGGCAGCAGCAGAAACAATGGCGGCAGCAGCAGTGATGGTAGGACCTGTCTAGTTCAGCCACTCAGGGTGTATTTTTGGTGAAAGTGCAGGTGAAGGTGGGGGTTGGCCTGCCAAAGCAGCTGGGTCAGGCAAGGCACCTTTAGGCTCTGGCAGCGATGATAGAGAAAGGGCCCACAGGCAGCTCAGGCTCCCTCCCCAGGCTGTCCCTTGACCACGGCTTGGCAGCAGGCTGAGCAGCAGGCCAGAACAGGGGTGCAGAAGCTGGGGTGCAGTGTTGGGTTGTGGGGCGATGCAGTGCAGTGGGCCCCTCCACAAGGAGTAATAAGCTCCTTCTCACCACAGTCTTACTGAGTCAGATATAAGAACAGCCAAAAAGAATCATATCTTCACACGTATTTGCTACCAAACACCAAACTCATAAATGAACACCTTACACTTACTCATACCAAATCTGAAAAGATCCAAACAGTCTCTCTCTCTCTCTCTCTCTCACACACACACACACACACACACACACACACACACACACACACACACACACACACACACACACACACACACACACACTTTCACTCTACCAAGATGTAAGCATTTAAATACGTCAATCACTCCACTTTCACCAACCAATCATCTAAAGTAAAGGGCCTGTCACTCAATGTCAATCAAACAGTGACCAATCAACCTTGCATACATTCAATATACTCACCTGTCATCCATCAGCTGCTGCTCACCTTTACCTCAGAGCCATACACACCTTTCCTTCCATTCATTCTGTCCCTTTCTGTGCATGCCCAAGCTTTTCTGGAGACTTCAGATGAAAGCAGTTAGCGCACAGGTTCAATACCAATTTTAAGTGCTTACATGCTGAATCAAAAACTCTCTTGCTATCATCCCTCATTTTAAAGATAATCTCTGCCACAGCTCACTGATGGGTCTTGAGATGACTTAAGAGTCCAAACTTCGAACCCTACAGATCTGTCCACAGAAGTTGTAAGCACTTTTGCAGGGAGAGTAGGCTGCAGCCTGGAATTCTTCTCCTTTTCTTTCTTCCAGTCTTTCTCTGCTTCGATGGTGATACACTTTTCCTCAAAATGGGCTGCCACTTGGTTGAGGTGCTATTGGAGTCAGTTGGTAGACAGCTCCCCCCAACTCTTGATGTCAGCCCCCAATTTCTTGAGGTGTTTCTTCAATGTGTCCTTGTAGCATTTCATCTGGCTAGCATGAGATTTCAGGGTACAACTAAGCTGGGAGAGGAGAACTTGTTTTGGGAGTGGTGAATTAGGCATCCACACACAATTCCAGTCCACTAAGGTTAGTGCTTGAGAGTCACTAGTAACATTGGTTTCAGCAAGGATGCTGGACACTTGAGAGTCAATCTTCCCATTTGTTGTGGAGCATTTTTTGGAGGCACTGTTGGTGATCCCTCTCCAGGCTCTTGCAATGGCAACATTAGGTCACCCATGTTTCACATCCATAGAGGAGAGTGGATGATTAATGTATTGTAGACCTGGATGACTTAAGTGTCTTTCTTCGCACACCAGATCTCATGTGGGAACTCCTTATCAATGTTCACTATCTTAGAGGGGTGGCTACTGAGGTAAGGCTACCACTAAGGTTTTTCTCTAAATGGGAATTTGAAGGGGGGCGGGGAGGAGGAGGTCATATTCGTGACCTGGAAAAGCCTCATAAGAGTACTTTAATCTTCTCAGGATTGAAAGGCCCAATGTTTGGTAGGCTTTTGCAAGGAGATCCATCATGAGTGTAGAGGTTTTCCTCAGTGTTCACAAAGATGGCACACAGTCATCAGCATATTGAAAATCAAGGATGGTTGTTTTGATTACTTTAGTCTTTGAGAGAAAACATCCTAGATCAAAGAGCTTGCCATCTGTTCAGTATTCAACGTCAATTCTAGAAGGAACAAGGACCAGGATTACTGTAAAAAAAAAAAAATGAAGTGGAGAACAGAATTAGAGTGATGATGCATCCAAGTTGCTTGGATCCAGTTCTAGAACAAATGGTTCTCTCTGATTCACTATAAAGAACAGTCATAGTCATCTGGTTGCAGAGAAACCTCAGGACCTTTTTGGGGACTTTCAAATCTGGCCAGTACTATAAAAAAGTGACAGATGGCAAAATAAATATGAATACCTCAATGTACCATTGTTTTTATATTAATTCACCCTCTCTCTTGTCTACATATAATACTATATAATATATATATAACACACAGTCAGCATAGTCGAATAGAACAGCCTGCAGGGAAACTTTTGCTGTTAGTTATACCAACTAGTGTAAATCCAAAAGATCATCTGGAGTTATGAATTACAGTTACATGAATAAAATTGAGAAAAAAGGATATTTCTGAGTATTTTATCCATTTGGTCTTGTATTACTAAGGTATCTAGTACATGGGGAAGGAAAAAATCATTTCAAGACCGCTAAGAAAAAGTTTGTTCCTTGAATTCTCTCTCATGCAAGGCTTAACATAGGTTACAATAAAAGACAAAAATCATTATAATACAATGTTGACAGTACTTAGTAGGGGTGTGCAAAACAGGCCATATTCAATTTGGATTCAGCCCAAATTGGGAAAAGTGATCCAATTCATTGATTTGGATCATTGTCCCAATATAATTCAGCTGAATCTGAAGATTCAATGCTGATTCAGAGAATCAGCAATTCAGCCATAGACACAGATTTAAGTGTTTTTTCTAGATATCTCAAGGTACCAGGTGCAGCTCATGAATGCTGTAATGGTGTTGAGGATGGAGCATCCCACAGGAGTGGCAGGGGGGGCTTCATGCATGGTCAGGGGCAAATCCAGAAGTGGACTGGAAGCTGAGCACAGAGGGGGGCAGCTCTGTGCTCCCCCAGCTCAGAAATCTGCCAAGGGGGACCCCAGGTGCCCCCGCAGACCCAGGAGGCACCAGTCACTGAACCAGGGGAAGGGGTTCCCCTGTGTGCTCCCCAGAAGATCCAGAAGTGGACGGGAAATGGTTCTGGTCCCCTTCCGGGTCTGCTGCCAAGTGCACTGAGGACCCCCCCACACTCCTATAGGATGCTCCATCCACCCCAGAATTTCAGCATTCACGGGCCACCTGGTACCTCGAAGTATGTAGAAAAAAACATTTAAAGCTGTGTCTCTGAATCTTCGAATCTTTCTAAATTGATTTGGTGGGTTCTGATTCAATTTGTAGAGATTAAAGGGACTCCTGACTCAATTTGGATTTGGAGATTCAGCCACCAAATCAGACTGAATCTCTGCCAAATTGAATCAGCAACCAAAGCTTCACACAGCCCTAGTATTTAGTGTAATGAGCTTTCTTTTGTGCCATATTCAATGGCAATATCCTCCTGAGTTTAATCTGTGAAAAAACAGACAATTTTAAACATAATAGTTGACAGAATAGGACTGACCTTTCCAAACCAAAATCTTCATTTTTAACAGCATCTTTTTTTTTTTTTTTTAAAGTTTTGGAGAGAAGACAAATCAACATCCTTGGTGGAATTAAATTTCTCAATGAAAGATCACTTGTGTGGTCCTTTGTGTCATTACAGATTTGTTTACTAAAGCTTCCATTCCCTTGTCCTCCAGTGCAGTCTAAGATTAAACTTGACAGCTCTTATGGCTGTCAGTGGATATGGCTTCTGCGTGTGTACTATCATCTCTGCTCACCCGATGTATGGGGTGTGTGAATATGACTGTGTAGAAGTGCCCTAAAGAATTTAGTAAAACAGATAGACTTTCCCTGGAAATTTATTTTATTTTTACCACCTTAGAATGAAATAATAATAATAATAGGTCTATCACATTATTCTCTAAGTTGTTCAAAGTATCTCATTTGCTATTCTAAGTAGTTGGCACATTTTACAGGTTTATTATTGGGTGATGTCTTTTACTGAAACAACTGCATGGTTGGGACAGACAGATCATCATCATACCTGGACTGACCCAGGGAGAGCTCTAATGAAGCACAGTACTTCCTAAACCCCAAAACTGATGCAGAAAAGCACTGGGCACATGTAAATAAGCAAACCTTAGATCTTACTGGCATGCACCCAGTGCTACTCTAACCCACTATTTCAGGGTGTAGTATATATTCAGCACACCATCCTGCTTTACTGCAGTACTCTCAGGCAAGTCCAGAGGTGGTATAGGCATGCCCTGAGTGCCCTACCTTACCTTCTCTATATGCAAGCCATTAGATGGCAACAACACACATATAAAAAGACTGTACTTTATCTAAAGATAAAATATGGAAGAAAATTTTTCACTTATGATAGGAACACCTTTAATAAGAGGGTAAATTTCTGTGTGGTGAGGAATCAACATGCTTAAATAATAGCTAAGATTTCAGGTTTTTCAATCACAATACAAAGTAACCTACTATTCTACTATTAACTTTACAAATGAGAATCAAGTTAAAACCCTTCTAGCAAATTGCCACTGAATCACCAGAATGTGCTCCAGGCAAAGATATTATTTATAAATTGTTGCCAGTGACATATAGATTTACCATTTCTTATTGCTAATTGGAACTGGTTTCTCATACTCTCCTTCTAACAGATCATTATAGGAGCCAGATAATTTGCACTACTGCCAATAACTGTCTCTAGGTAGGACTGTTCAGGCAGACCAAGCAGAATGCAATAGAAGAAAAAGCCTTCTAAAAACTGGCTTTCCAAAAATTGGAACATTCTTAAAAACAAGTAGGGATCACTTAACAAAAATATAAATGCCAACCTGCTGAAAAAAAAACCATGCCAAAAATATAATGATAAAGACTTTCCTTCCTTATTCTTGAAAATTCTATTCAGCTCATTTCATGTGATTAAAAAAAATCCAGGGAGCTAGCCTGGAATATTGTAGACAGACATACAGGTAGGCCAAAACAATTTCAATATTTTAAAAACATGTGATAGTAAAAATATGCATATATATGCAAATAAAGTGAGATGTCCTTTGCTGTTCCAAACTTTGGTTATTTTTTTAATGTCTGTAGATATTTATTAAGTTGCATGGATGTGGGAAGCACAATTTAAAAACTGAAAGTGACAGGAACAAGTTGATCAATAATAAGATGTGAAGTGGAATTATCTAAACAAATTGCCTTATCCATTAATTACTTTGAGAAGTGGATGGTTTAAATAAGCAAACAAATGCTGAATACAAGAAATACTGATCATAACTGGTGTCAAATTTACATTTACCTTGGCCTCTTTGTTCATCCATAAAATCCTTCCATACACACACACACACACACACACACACACACACACACACACACACACACAATCATAATTCATGTTTTTTCTTACACCTCCTTAGACTGGTTTCTAGCATTTGGTCTCATGAAGATAATAGAATGGGATTCAACAATTAAAGAATATTATTATTTATCCTGCCTTCAGTGAATACACTCCTACCTGCAACATGCAACTAAAGAATATCAAAAAATACAAACAGGACTTTAGGTACTTTTATTGAACATTTGGTTATTTATTTCCAAGAAGTTAAGAGCCTATTCTTTATACCAATGAAGCTCACTGTGACTCACAACTCCATTGAATTCAACTAAAATTCTCATATATATGAATAATGCAATAATTTTAGCTTTACAAAAAAATCCATCTCTTCCTATGTACATTATTACTAATAAAAACATTCATTTTATTTTCAGCAACTTCTGTGTGTTTAGGGATTATCTCCAAAGTTATATGGTAGACAAAAATCACATGCAGTATTTTATTTAAATTTATCTTGTGTTCAGTGAGTAATAATAGAATTATCTACACTTGCTATAAAGTATAAATTACTTCCTCATATATCCAGTGTGAAAAGTTCACACTGGATTATTTAATTCAATTCACATGGGAGACATAAACAAGCAACATCTCTAATATGCTCTTGGTTTTCCAAGTTTTTAATTTCAACAGTAATATGTAAATAGCTTGAGAGAGGAAAAAATGGAATGTACAATAATTCAGATGCAAACACTGAAGAATTAGCATAATTTTAATAAAAGCAAATATTAGGTCAGCCCTAAACATGATGTCTTACCATGTCTGTTGCTAATAAAGAAAAACACTTTTCCCCTGCAGTTGATAATTTTCAAATGTATTTTTACAAATTCATGTAGACATTGGTTAGGGAACATGAAAATACAAAAGGGTGATACATTTACTGTATTTACTTGAATCCAAGATGAGATTCCCCACCTATCAGTCAGCATGAACAAAAAGGTTTTGAGTAACACCCTGGGACAGGTGGTGTCTCAGCTTTGGCTTTGGCCCTGAGTTCTACCTACCCCACGTTAGAATAGCTTCTTTCATGGGGGGAATGGTTAAGTAGTTTTTGCCTACTTGTGCCTGCCCTCTGTGCTACCTCTGCCCACTCCCAGCCTCCCTGCAGCCTCTCCCTCACAGCCTCTGCTCCATGCTTTCCCCCCAGCCTTTTATCCTTCCCCTGCTGCCTAGCCTCTGGTATTCCCCTCTCCCCACCTAGCTTCTGTTCTGGGCTGGCTAGCAAGTTCCATCACTGTTCTAACCTGGGGCACAGAGCATGGCCCCAGCCCAGGCCCTGCAACAGTCATGCAGGCTGTGCACCTCTGCTGTGGGACCAGGATGGGTCTATGCTCAGTATCCATACTGCAGCATGCATGGAGCCTGCTGGCAAAGGAAACTGGGGTGTGACACAGAGGGGCAGCAAGAGGAATGGCAAGAAGAGGGAAGAAGGGAAGATGAAGGTGGGAAGCCAGGGAGCAGCTACAGCTACAGCCCTAACAAAGCGTAGGAGCTGAAGCCCAAACCACAGCAGATGCCTACTTCCCTCCACCCCCCACTGACTTCATACTGAATCCTAAGATGAGGAACTTTCCTCTATTACCATGCTAAATGGGGGGGGGGGGGGCGCGACCTTGTCTTAGAGTAAATATGGTAATTATTGGATTTGGGTCAATATTAGGGTTTTGTGAAGCTTCAGTCCCCAATTCGATTTGGCAGCAATTTGGCCAGATTCGGTGGCCAAATCTCTGAATCCAAATCAAATCAGGAGACCCTTTAATCTCTCTGAATCGAATTGGAACCCTCTAGATCAATTTGAAGACATTTGGAAAGATTCGATGATATAAACACAGACATAAACACAGTTTTAAATGTTTTTTCTACATACCTCAAGGTACCAGGCAGCTTGTGAATGCTGCGATGCTGAGGTGGATAAAGCATCCCACAGGACTGTGGGGGGCTCCCCAACACACTTGGCATTAGACCCGGAAATGAACTAGAAGCACTTCCAGTCCATTTCCAGGTCTGCCAGGGAGCACATAGTTGCGGGGGGAGCTCCTGTGGGACGCTCCATCTGCCCCAGCATCGCAGCATTCACGAGCCACACCTGGTACCTTGAAGTATGTAGAAAAAACATTTAAAGCTGTGTCTATGGCTGAATCACTGTTTCTCCAAATCAGGATTGAATCTTCACATTCAGATTCAGCCTAATTGAATTGGGGACAGTGATCTGAATTAACGAATCAAATCACTGTCCCCAATTCTGGCCAAATCCAAATCTGAATCAAATACGGCCCATTTCACACACCCCTAGTAAATATGGTACTATTCATAGCTGTTATCATGATAGCTATCTATTCTACCCAGCTATACCTTAATACATCCAATTATGGTGACAACATAGAGGGAAAAAGAGTGTGTGTATCTTTGTTCCTACTCTCATTTCCCTACATGTCATCATTGAAACTGTATAAGCCTAGGCAACCTGTACCCAGTGCTAAACAAGAAACGAAGGTAGAAAGATGCAGTGAGGTTCTTATTGGAGAAACTGAGATGCCAGATGCAATTTTAAATGAGATATTTTAAAAGAAAGATTTTATTCCCCAAATAAAATTGAGTGATTGTGCATTATTCACCCATCCTTCTCTCTGAAATGAAGGAGACATGGTCACATGACAGGGTGGAAAAGATAACAGAAAACTATGTCTTTCTTGAGTAAAGTGAATGGGAATTTGTGGCTGAGACACCAAAAATGAGTCTTTCTATAGGAAAACTGGAGGCCCCAGAAATTTCTCAATGATATGATAGCTATTCCAACTTCAGTTTTTCCTGCCTGATAAGAAGAAGTGAAGCAGTGATCTGGAAGCCAGAAAGGAAGAGAGGAGGTGGGGAAGGAGTACATTCTTCAAGAACTTGCGTACTTTAAAGTCATCTAATGCAAACACATGCTCAAAGCAGGACCATTCCCAACTACAGTACATCATTCCAGCCAGGTCTTTGTTCAGCGGGGCTTTTAAAAACTCCAGGGATGGAGATTCCACCACTTCTCTAGGTAACCTGTTTAGCACCCTTCTCACAAGAAAGTTTTTCCTAATATCCAACCTAAACCTCGATTGCTGCAATTTGAGACAATTGTTCCTTGTTCTGTCATCTGCCACCACTGAGAACAGTCTAGCTTCACCCTCTTTGGAACCACCCTTCACGTGGTTAAAGGCTGTTGCCTTTGTTGTTGCTACATTTATTTTAAGCCTTCTGAAGGCCTTCTATGGTTGAATTGTGTTGTTTTTCAACCTAGAATGGTTCAATTTCTATGAATATTTAATTTCCTCAACCTTCCTCTGCCTGTAATTTCTTTCCAGTTCTTCATTTATGGCAAAATCCTCTTTCCTACTGCACTCTATTGAATATCTGTTGAATATTTTACTTTTAGTCCCCATGCTGAACTCCCATTGACATCTACAGATATTCTGCATGCTAAACAGGTGCAGAATGACTAGTAGAGATCCCCAGTATGATGTGGGGAAGAGAACTAATATGTTAGTTAAAGTGTGAAGATAAAAATAAATGAGTGAACAGTATCAGAATTTCTGGCTTCACAGACTATCATGGAACAATGATCTCGTATTTGACAAGCACTATGCGTTTGAGTCCCTTAGACTTACTCAGATACAAACAAAGAAAACTAGATTCTTAATGAACTGGAAGCTACTGAAGTGATGTTTAGAGAGTGTGTGTGTGCGCGCGCGCATGCGCGCGCGCACGTGTTTAATTTCAGTAGTCTGCAAAGAGCAGTCAGTTTTCTTCGTAGAGGTAAGTTAAACCAAAAGATTGCTGGGTAAGCCAACAAAACAGCATATGATAGTTGATGTTCATGGCAAGGTGGGCATGATCCATGAAGCATAAAAGCTGAGGTCTGAACATTAAAAGGAACGTTTGGACTGAATATCACTTTGATGATTTGGCTATTTATTTTCAGCTGTCATCAAAGGGGGCATCTTCTGCTTTAAGTACCCTTTACACAGCTTGATAGTTTACATAAAAATATATTGCATCTCTAAATTTATATCAGATGGCTCCATTTTCCTATTTGTTTTGCCAAATACTGCAGAAGACCTTAGCTCTACAGCAGGAACACAAAAGATACCCAGATTTTCTTATAAATACTCAGGGTTGAGTTATTTTTTACTTTGCCTTGCAAAGAGAAGACAATACTTTATTTCCTTGCATACCTGTGCTCTTTCCCTAAAAAGCAATTCCTCGAAATTGGAACAGCAATTGAGATAAATATCTGAGATAAAAATAATGAAAAGGGCAAGTTATGCTGCTTACCATAAGAAACTAGAAGTAACATTTTCAGTGAACCTTAGGGAGTAGAACAATAACTTCAGAACAAGAACTTGGGTGTGTCATATGCAAAAAATATATAGTAAATTACAAATACATGATATTTTCCCCTTAAACTTTATGTCATTTTTAATTTCTTCTTTTTAAAATATTTTGTCAAATAGAATCTCATTTCTAATTGCTTACTGTGCCACTCAGGAGATGTAGCAGAAGTCAGAACATAGAGCTTATGTTTATAAATACTTTCTCAATCTGAGAAAAGTTAACCAGTTTAATAAAATTGTTCCACCTTTGAAGATACAGCAGTAAGTAAACCAAACACACAGCTTGATTAATAGGTATTCAATCCTTTTAGGGTAGGTCATAATTTAGGATCTTACTATTATCCAACAGTCAAAAACAATTTCAGCATTATAAGCTTGCTCATTTACACACTTGTAAAACAACAGATATTCAGATTTGTAGTACAAAACTGACTCAAGATATGTAACAACTTTATAGTCACTAGAATGTAGTTTGTAATGATACTATATGCAGGTTTCCATAAAATCCAACAACAAACTAATGGCTTCTGTTTAGTCTGCATTTAACTACAGGAAATTGAGTTGTATTTCAAGTTTTGTGTCCCACAAAAATACAACATAAAAATAGAGAGATAACAGAATCAATACTTGTCATATACTAGTGACATATAAATCTGGGTATCATCAAAGAAACACTGGAAGCCCATATTTACAAATGATTTGTGCCTATGACAATATCTTAATTATAAAGCCGAGATTGCCTAGAACATATTGCAAAATTAAACTCACAAAAGTAAGTCAAAAAGTTTGAAGGAAATAAAGCATCTTTTAGTGAAATCAGACCTAAGCAATTCATTTTGTAATCATAATGCAGTAGATTATTAAAATGAATGGTAGTAATAACTAGCATGTATCTAGCTACTTAACATTTTCTAGCTACTTAATATGCACTAATAAATACAAATATTGGTTGCATGGGATGTTTCCAATTAGCATCTGAATAAACCCTATTTTTCCAACATAAATTTATCTTATATTGATTTATTGAATACTTGAGTTATTTGGGGTTATTTTAGTTTGAGCAACATTAATTTTCAAGTTGGTATTTTGCCTTTACATTGCCCTATGCCATATGAATATGCATCCTTTCACACATCACTTCGCTTTATTAAGCAGGGAAATTAGAAAGTATATAAGATAGGAATGAGTTACATTAGAAAGTATAAAAGAGAAGTTAGGTATATGAAAGGTACAGGCAAGATAGTTTTGAGAAGCTAAGTCTTTACAAATGGGAGCAGCACCTGGTTTCTAGATTCCATTTCTGGCTCTGTCACAGATTTCCTGGATGGCAATTACTTTGCAGCTGAATTTCCAAAGGCCCTTTCGAAACCCAGAAGAGTATTTGATGAGGTTGTTTTAAACACGGATGAAGGGCAGAGTGTCTGGAACAGTCAATAGAAGTAGATGTGAAAAATGATAGACAGGTAAATAGATCAACACTATACAATTACTGTATAATACCAAGAGAAAGTGTAAGTGGAACGGAAATCCACGGCCTGTACCTGGATGTGGTAATTTAGTTATTAGATCTGGCTGGTTTGGGGTTCTTATTGAGCTGCAAAAGGACTCCAGGAAAAAACCCAGGTCTCACTATTCTGTAAAGGGTAGAACAGAAGAAAGACCAAGAAGGGAAAGAGGAAAATTGATATTGATACTGATTTATACATGCTCATTCAAAGTAGACAGTTAAATGTCACTGAAAATCTGGAATGAATCTGAAGTGACAGGATTCTGCATCACAGAAGAGATAGTTCATTGAAAGATTAGGAGTAGAAGTTGGTAAGGTGTGCCAGTTGAGGATGAAAGCTTGTTATAAGAGGCCCACACATGCAAGTGTGTGCTTGGTATTAGGGCTGTGCGAGACTTTGGATTGCACTTTGGATCTGAGGCCACTTCAGACACTTCAGCATCTGAAGCAGCATGCCTGGACTGAAACGCTGGCTCATGCAAGCTGTCCAAAGCAGTTTGGAGCTTCTGGAGCACTTTGGAAAAGCTTTGGATGCTTCGGACGCTGAAAGTGAAAGTTAGAAGAGAGAAGGGGAACCGGTGAGGGAGGGAGAGTGGGCGGTAGGGGGAGCAGTGGGGAGACTGATATGTGTATGTGGCCAGTGAGAAGGATTTCTCTCTGGCTGCCTTTACAATGACAGCACCTGGGGGGAGGGACCTAGAAACAGCATAAAAGCCTCTGTTTGCTTTTTTCTAGCTTATTCCCTCTCAGGAACTGTGTGAGAAAGCTACCACTCAGACTCAGGCATATCAGCTTGCTTGTTTTACTCAGTAGTTGAACTTGCCTGCTCCTTTTCTTTCGTACTAGTCAATTAATTTATTTCAATTATTTGCTCTTTTTTTTTTTTGCAAACTTTGGAAAAAAGGAAGCTGTGTTTTCCCTGCCAGCGCAATCCATCACTGTGCAGGGAGGCAAACAGATTGCACACACACACACACACACACACATGCTCACCCACAATATAAAAAAGAAGAAAAATCAGATATTAATAGGAGAAGACAACTGACAGACAGCACACGGTTTTTACATAGCTCTTAACTGTCCCAACAAGTAGTCGCTATGCTACAAGTAGGATGTGTATCGGCACCAGGTGGTAAACCAACCTGGACAACGGCAGGTCATGGTAGCAGGTAGGTATGGACTCAGACATGAAGTGAATAAACAAAGTTGAAACTTTACTCACAGGAACGGATTCAACATGATGCTAACAGGAATACAGACAGTCGTCGGTCGAGCGAAGGTACAACCGCAATGCAATGGGTACACCAGTCGCAGTTGTAGACGGAAAGAGCTCTATATACATAGCTAGCAAAATTTTTGTTCCACAGCATCCTAGGGGTTCACTTGACTAGGCAGGTGATCAGTCTGCCTAATCGTGTGCACGAGGAGCGCTGCGCTGAGGGGAGCTTGCCCTTTTATCACCTTCTCCACCAATCAGGGCTCTTTGTGACAAGAAGGCTCCAGAGAACGTGGCTGATGGCCAGGCAATCACGTCTCCAGAGTAGCCACTGGCTGGTACAACCCCCCGATCACGCTGCGATCATGCTCCCTCTGCATGGCATTCACATACAGAGCTTGTCCTCTGCTACCAAATACCCAAAGATGGTTGTGTCTCTTAACCATGACACTGACTTGTTAGTGGGCCTTAGCATTGTCACTTAGCCTCGAACAATAATCTGGTAGGTGGTCA
>JAGPOW010001918.1:29936081-29957100 GCA_030014935.1 Caiman crocodilus
CCGAGGTGAGACTGACAGGCCTGTAGTTCTCCGGGTCCTCCTTCCTCCCCTTCTTAAAGATAGGGACCACACTGGCCACCTTCCAGTCCTCTGGCACTTCTCCAGAACTCCAAGAGCGCTTGTATAACCGAGCCAAGAGCTCAGCAATCACCCCCGCCAGCTCCCTGAACACCCTTGGGTGTAGGTCATCTGGGCCCGCCAACTTAAAGACATGTAGCCCTTCCAGAAGCCCCTCCACCAGGTCAATCCTCACCCTTGGCCTAGCAGTGATTCCCGACGGGGAACACAGGCCTCCAAAGGGAGGGAAGTCCCGGTCCCCCCTCAGGAAGACTGAGGAAAACAACCCATTGAAGATCTCAGCCTTCCCATCGGCTGAAAGCACCAGGTTGCCCGACAAGTCCCTCAGGGGCCCGATATTTCCCGGGGCTTTTTTGCTCCCCACATACTTGAAAAAGGACTTCCTGTTGTCTTTGATCCTAGTCGCCAGGCAGAGCGCTACTCCCGCCTTGGCCTTCCTAATAGCCCTCCTGCACTCCTGAGCACAAGAGGAGTACTCCTCTTTGGAGACTGCTCCTCTCCTCTTCCAAAGATAGTAAGCCTCCCGCTTTGCCCTCAGAGTCCCCTGAATATCCCTATTAAGCCATGGAGGATTCCGGGCACTTTTGTCCGGTATGTGGCAAACCACTGGCAGCACCAAAACCCTTGATCACTGTATACAGGTGCTGGTGAACAAAGTCAGGGAGGCCAAAGTGCAGAGGCAAGGGGATGTAGAAGAGGAGGATCCACTTTCCCGTGCCAGAACTCCCAGCACCAGCACCAGCCCCAGGTCTGAAAAGTGGTTTGCATTGTTATTTTTTCCCTCTCCGGATCAGGCCTGAGAGACTGGAGGCAGAGTGGTTTTTTTGGCAAGGAATGTGCCCCCACAGGTAGTTGGATTTTGTGTCTTTGATAGATTCTGGTGTGCAGTTTGTGGGGGTACTGGAGATAGTTGGCAGGTTCTGTGTTTTGAGCTGTAGGAAGTTGGCTTCAGTTCTGGTGATGAGGTTAGGTGCTTGTTTGAATGTACAAACCACTTTTCAGAGCAGGGCCTATGAATTACACTTCATCAGCCTCCTAGGTAGTAGGCACAGAAACTCATGGACTCAATATACACAGTAGAGTTCTGGCAAACCATGACCTGAAGGACATCTGACACCCCAGGTACCTCTGCATTTTTATCTGTGCTGCTGCAGTCTCCTACCCCTCACCCCAACCTGTCTCTCACCCCGTGATGCCTCCATTTCCATTTTCACTGACTGGCTTTCTTGCCTGCATTGAGTGCCAGGCCAGTCTCTGGCTTTTTTACTATTCCTTTCATCCAGGACCAACTGCAGGTACTTCCTCAGTCTGACAAAGGAGTTTTCAACCCTAAAGCTTCCAAAAGTACATTTTTTAAGTACTCCTTTTTTTTTTCATAATACACATATGGACATAAAAACACAAGAGAAGCCATCACACACCATGACTAACATCATATGTCCAACTCAACGCAACATCTTTACTTCTTGCTTTCAATTCCTTTGTAAAAGAAAGGCTCTGTGACAGTTCTGTCTGGGTATCTTTGATTCTGCTGCTGCTACTACTGATGTTGAGCCAGCTAAGTTATTAGCTCTTGTGATGTAAAGTGGTGGACTGGGCATGAGGCTGTAGGGAAGGAGGCAGCCTCACTGGGGCACACTGCCATGTTGTGCAGAGGCCCCAGCACCAGGAAGGGCATACCTTAACACACACACACAGTGTCACCCACCCACATCACAAGTTTTGCCTGTTAGCAGCCAGAGGTGCAGGGCCCTAGAAGACAGACTTCCCCAGTGAAACACACACAGCTGGAAGACTTCATGGCCTCAGCAGGGGCCATCACCCCTGCAGTTTTCAGCCCACTGCACCTTAATACACACACAATCATCTATGTCATGAGATTTGCCTGTCAGCAGCTTAAAGTGCAGTTCCCCCAAAACCCCTGCACTGATCTTCTTGAAACTTGGCAAGCTTTGTGGCCTCACTAGGGACCACCATTCCGTAAGCTTTCACCCCCCTGTGGTTTAATACATACATATGACATGAGTTTTGCTTTTAAGAATTTGGGGTGCAGTTCTCCCCAAACCCCAACACTGATTTTTGTGAAACTTGGCAGACTTTATGCTCTCAGGGGAGGCTATCATCCCAGTGAGGTTCACCCAAATCAGAGACAAAACAACAAAGTTATAGATATTTCATTGATCTGCCATTATACCCTATGGCCGGATCTCCGAGGTGGCTACGATCTGAAGCTCCGGATCAGATCGCTGACATCCAAAGTGGCCCGATCTGAAGTTGGACTGAATGCCTACCTACTTGGTATTGTTTCACCTTTCTAAACCGTTTCTCGGAGGAAGTGTTGTCAATAGAAACACTGAGGTTGAATGGGTCTCAGTACAAAGGATGCCAGATGAACCAGGAGAAAGAATACTAAGTTGGATGTATATTTACTATATTGCATAGTAAAATTCATTCAACTACCAATATTCCTTAGACTTTAACTTGTCAGCATCCAGCACACATTGTTTAATCATGACTACTGAAAATCTGACAAAGTATGCAATTTAAAGCATTACTCCAGAAGCTAATATGTAAATTAACCAAGTCAATGGTATTAAAATAGAAGCTTCCAACCAAGGGCAAAGCATTTGAAAGTCTGGACTGAGTAACTATCTTTAAAAAGGAATATTAATTAAGCACATATGAACAACTGTCAGAGGGGTAGAAATAAATTAAATATTGAAAAAAATATTGACATTATAGGATTAATAGATAAATTGGATAAATTAAAAAGGGATAGGCTGAATGATAAGACTTAACTGAGAAGATGCCCTTAAGGATCAGTCATCCTCAATATATTGTTACAAGATGTAACTAATATATAGTAGTGATTACAGTTATAATGCTAAATGTGGAAGAACCTCAGCTGCTTTTCATGTGTATCCTGATTTCTTTTTTCTTTTTCTTTTTTTAAAGTCTGTCTAGTCTCGTAAGTTTCAAACTATTGATCTACACAAAGAACTAGTTTGGATAAAATCTGATTCAATGATATGGCTTAAAGTTTGCACATTTGTATTCTATCATTTGCTTTCCTACTGTAAAGTGAATGCGGAGATGGAGATATTATACATATAAATAAGAAAACAATATAGAGATGATGGGATCCAAATAATGCTGTACATCAATTAAAAAGATGAGGACAGTGGAGTAATTGATAAGGGTTCTTGGAAAAACAAAAGGCTATGCAAGACAATAGAAAAAAAAGCCTCATCCTACAGCACAGTGCCACGGCACCCTTGTTAATAGACAAAGCCGCAGATCACAGGCCAAGTCATACACACTGCCCCCAGAAATGACTAAAGTATTCTTTACACAGTGCTGCTCTGACAACATGGAACATGGAGGAAGAAAGTTGTTGGCTTTTCTTTTACCACCCATTTTCCTCTTCTTGCTTATACTGCAAGATCTACCATTTCCATGGATTTGAAACAGGGAACTGGCAAGGCAGAGGACAAGGAGCTGAGCTATTGGGAAGCACATCTCCTTCCCTGCACTCCCTCCAACCCAACAGATGGAGGAAAGCCTCCTTAAACAAGATTCTTGAGGATAGTAGGTGTATGGGGAGGGTACAGAAACTGTATCAGATAATCCAGAATTTTGGGGGCTGTAGTCAAGCTTCTCCCCGATGGGGCTGTCTACATGTGCATTAATGTGCTATAATTACAGCACATTAAGTTACTACCTGTAATAAGTTGTACTAAATGCACCATAATCAGTGCTACTGCACAATACCATCTGCACACATCTTCTAGGTGATGCTAATGTGCAGTAGACTAATTCTACTGCACATCAGCACATTATTATCATGGCTTTTCCTGTTTTGCAGTAATGCACAGTTGGATTAGTTTACTGTGCTTTTAGCATCTCATGTAGATATACCCCCTCACTTCTGATCATTAGGGAGAATGTTGAATATGGAAAAGTCTGCTGGACTTAGTACTAGGAAGCGAGGGTGGCCACCTCTGGTGTTTCCTATTAAACGTCATGGCCTGGCCCATATATTTTCTTTCAACTCAATCCTTCACCTGAGGGAAAATGTACCAATTAAATGTGGGGATGAGAAATTTAAAAAAAAAGAAGTGACAGCTGAGCAATGAGTATAAATGAAAAGAATAATTTCATTTTTTTCTGAGAGGTCAGTCATGACTTAATTAGCTAGATAAAATTAGCAGACTGCAATCTTTTAATTTGGGAGTCTGAGCCTTGATAAGCAGAGGTGCAAGTGGTTCCCCTTGATAATGTAGATAAAATTTAATTACAAAAAGTGTGTATATAGCAAATACTTTACATAAGATTTTTTCTGTTAAATCATTCACTTTAAAAGCTTAATAACATTTATTCAAAACAATATGTAGATTTCTGTATCAACTACAGAAGCTGTATGAAACTCTATTACTTCTCCGTGTTTAGATTATTTAACATCTTTTTTTCTGCTTCACAAATTTCAATGGAATGTTATTAATAAAATGCTTCATTTGTTTCTTAATATAGGTTTGCTGTAGAGGCTGCTCTATTTGAAGCTTGATTTTTTAATAAAACTCCATGGTACTAGGCTGTCAATGTATTCAGTCTACTTCTGTGTTATAGGGCCTCACAATTAAACAATCTCACAAATCTGTATGTTTTTAGATGATATGCAGTATGCATTTTCCTGGATCCATAAACCTGTTCAGAAAAAATTATAAATGCACATGATGAAGGATATTTTAATACTGGAATCGTTTGGTAATGAGCATATGCATGCCCTCCCCTCAATAAATTGGAACCAGAATGAGAACTATATACTAAGACTATAAATAAGAAAACTACACTGTGCACACATATTCTGCTATATCTCTGTTTCCCCTTCTCCTTTCTTCATGCAATTCTGTAATATTTTTATGGATAACCATCTGTATTTTAAAATGCAAATTCAAATTCACTTGAAGTAATGCTTCTCAATAGGCCTGCTTTTCTAACCATTGCAATTTAATCTTGGAATGAAAATCTGACCTGTGTAAATAAAAACCTGTTTTGGCTATAGAAAATATTTCCCCTGCTACCAATATTAAAAAAGTCAAATATTGTGAAAAAACACTTTAATGAAAAATATAAACTGTATGTGAAGACATCATTAGGAGATAAAATATTTCCTTCTCAATCAACTTCCTCAAGAGACTTAAAAACGCTACAATCTTTACACCAGTAGTTCTCAACCTTGGAAAATGCCAACTCTTTGTTCTCACTTGTTTTTTGACAAGATAAAAATAATAGAGCATTTTTCCTGTTACAAAGAACTCAAAAAGAACACAAATCAGAATGTTTTTTTACACTATGGATTCCTAGTTGAAATCTCTGGGTTTATCTTGTGAATCATGTTTGTACATCTTATTAGTCTTAACATTGCTTGGCATCCTGCAGAACTCTTAACAAAATCTCAAGGTACCCCTAGGATGTTGCAGCATTCTGGTTAAGAATCACTGTTTTACACATTGTTGTTAAGGTACTTGCCCATCCACTTTCCATCAGTTATCATTTAATCTATTCTGGTGTCTAAATTTATAGTCCTTACACAAGACAATACACACATTGATTTCAATGGGAATTTCTCTCCTATAGAGACTATAGGATAAATGCTAGGGCTGTGCGAAGCTTCAGTCCCCGATTCAATTCTGCAGAGATTCAGCCCAATTTGGTGACCGAATCTCCAAGTCCAAATTGAAATGGTAGTCCCAATCATCGCCATTATGCTAGTAAGAATTACTAGAGTACCATGCATGACACCTCCTCCCACCATCACATTCCCAATACCGTAGAAGGGGGCTAACACTACTGGATCTACACCAAGAAAGCCTTTCCCCCAAGCCAGATAAATTCTCAGCTGCCTATTTACTAATGCTTTAAAGTTGCTTCACTCTATGCTGGCAAGGCAAATTGGCTGGCTGGCTTATCATTTTCAGAGTTGCTCATGATTTTAATTTACGTATTTTCATTTCATATCCGGATTCTCCAATACATTTTTATAATCATTGTATATCATTCATACCATTTGCCTCAAGTACACTCACTTTTATAGTGATCCTAATGCAAATGGATTTAACATGGAGTTATGTCTTACACTCTTAAAATTAGAAATATATTTTTCTTTGAATCTATATATAATAGTTCCTGTAATTCTCCAACATTGGAGTTAACCTTCTTAGGAAAATTCTGTTTTCAGTTATGCTTTTACATCTCTTTTGGATTAAAAACTGCACAGGAGAATTTGGCATCTCATTTAGTTTGTTACAATGGGCCCTTCTACATGTGCAGCTAAAGGAGGAGCAATGGGATCTAATGTGCCAGCCATACAACTGTGCCTCCTTTCATGCCACACATTCATCTAAGAGATGATATTGTAAAATCCCACATTAGATTCCATCATGCCTTACTGATGATTGAGAATGAGTCCAGTTCCAGGTTTCCCCCTGCACTGGCAAGAAGCAGGCTCCTGCAGCTGGGAGCAACCTCAGCTGATGAGAAATCCAGCTGTGGGGCCACCAGCTGTGAGCTCCTAGCCACTGGGACACTCCAAGCACCCCCAGGGCTGAGAGATTGCTGTCATGCGCTACAGCTGTCAGGACCCAAGGTCTGCAGCTGTGGAACCCTAGTTGCCAATTGCTCAAATCACGATTGGGACCTCATGAGGGAAGATAAGGCAAGATGCTATGTTTATTGATTGAGTACTTAACACACACACACACACACACACACACACACACACACACACACACAAATTCATACCCCAATTTCTGTTCTGCGCCTACATTACCAGTCTTATCAGTGCTTGGATCAACTTAGTGGCCAGCCAAGGTGATCACAAGTAGGAGCTGGGCTCCTGCCAGTCCATCTCATCAGACAAACTGATATTCCAGGATGACATGTAGAACAAGACCCAAAAATCAATAAGTCTCACCCCATCTTTTATAAACTTGTCAATTCACTCAGTCCTCTGCGCTTTTCCTAGGTTATCACTGGGCTCTTTCTTGAAAGCTGATTGCCATTATTCTCTCTCTCTCTCTCTCTCTGTTCTGGGGTGGATTCTTCTTGTTTGGTCTTATCTGTCTGCATTCTTCAGCCAGTTGCCAGCTGATGTTTTCCTTTTCCACAAACACTCTCTCACCCATCTAACATAAAAAGGAATAAAAGGCCAAGAATTTATGTAAAGCTATAGATAGAACAATACAAAGTGGAATTTCTTAAGGCAATACAAAATTCAAGAAAATACATAAAGCTTAAAAGCAATAGGCAAAAAGTCTATTTGTATAACACTGCGCTGCTGAGACTCAGCATCTGAAGTTGCCCACTTCCACCAAGGCTGAGATTCCCCTCAGATGCAGGATTCCCAGCCCCAGTTACACATGGTGCACCCTTGCAGCTGAGATCTCAGTCAGCTGGTGGGACTCCCAGCTGCAGGGGCAGACCCTGCTACACGTGAAAATTAAAACCGGATAGCAACCAGCTATAAAGTTTTTACAACTTTTTGAGCAATAATTTTGCATCTAGTTGAAGATTTTATGGCAAAACTGTTTTCATGCATTGCTGGTCTAAATTAATTGCATAATTAACCTGACAATTGAGAGATAAGGTAATATATAGAGAGGGCTAGTGTCAAATGGCAAATGTTATGCACTGACAATAAGTAGCATTTTGGATGTTATCTACTTCACAAAATGTGTATTTAGTTTAACCTCTATCCCTCATATACTTGGATCCTAATCATTAAGACAATAAATTATAGGCATTACACATGTGATGAATGAATTATTTTTTTCCAAAATTTGTATTTGTAAAGTACAAGGCCAAAATCATTTCCTATATTAGTCAGTTTATATAAAGGTAAGGCATCAGAGTCCAAGAAATAGTAAGCATGGAGCTATTAGTGCCAGTTACTAGGGTGGTATTTTTTCCTGCAGACAACTGGAATGGGGGCAGAAGAGAAAATAAGAGTATTTGGGAGAGAGAGTGTGTGAGAGAATGTAGTCATAATAGGGACTGAATTTCATCTTGTTTCTGTCCCCTCACAAGAAAGGGAAAACAAATGCAGCAGCTAAAATTTCTTGAAATATCCTGCCTGAGCAAGTCAGAATGAGAGAGAATTGAATTAAACCTTTTCTTCTCTTTCTCTCTTCAAATACACTAACATGTTTCTGAAAGCTATTCTGGAGGAAAATTCTTCTGTCCTCTTTATTTCTTAGAGACTTTATAGGGGAAATCAAAACATCTCACAAGTATTGTTGGCACATCATTCAGTTTTCCCTTTTTGTTGAGCTTCTCCTACTCAGTTATTTTCTCTAATTTTATTTGCAAAATATCACCTAACAACAAAGAAATAAGTTAGTGCAGGACAGCTCATCTATATACTCAGAAATAGAGTGATGAATCTAAACATATCAGTGAAATGCCAAACAACTGAATGTAGTTATAGATACTGTTGTGCAAAGAAAGTGGTCTTTAGTTGTTTGGTGCTTTACCATATCAGTACCTCAGATTTTTAACACCAACTAGCATGTTCAAGATCTCTTTCAGCATACTTATTCTAATCCTCAAAAGAAAGCAAGCCTAGAAAGTGGGCTTCTTGATAGTTGGACTTCATGAAGGAGATTCAGAGATAGGAGAAACAAGGAAACTTTGATGTTGCAAACACATTTGCGGATTTTTTGTAGTTACAAGTTCAGAATTAGTTCTTGAGGAGGCAGAAGGAAGAGAGTTTATGTGATCAGTGCAAGGGGCAGGAAAGCAATGGCTTTTTACAGTAACTAAAATGGGGCCTTGTGGATTTGCTGGAAAAAGGTGATTACAGTAGTTATTATGTTATATTGGTGCAGGTCTTCAATGGGTACATCTACATATGAAATTAAGGTGATGAAATAAACTCCAGAGCAGTTTGTGCCAGAGTTAACTGCTCCCAGGCACAGTATCCACATATGTGCCTGGGACTGCAGCCAAGGCACAGCAGCTCTAGGCTGGCAGGGGGTACAGAGGGTCAGCCTTAGCCTCTAGGTGGCAGTTTCAGATAGTGAAGGGGCTGGCAGGAGCTAGGCATATGTCCTCCAGCTGGCTGGGCTGACCAGACACAACTTGTGCACAGCAGACACTGTCCATACAAGTGTTTGATTGCAATTAATGACTATGTTGTGAGGCTGTACTCAGTGGCAGATTTACCATTAAACAAAACATGAGGTGGCATAGGACCCCAATGACAGGGGAGCCCAAAATGTGGGACAAACCTGCCAAATGACTGAACTTAATAAGTGTTGCAAGTTGTGAAGCAGTCCAGGCTTTCTGCACTCTGCAAACTTCTTCTGCAAACTGCTCTAAACATGATTTTTGAGGTAGTCTGGCAAAGAATTTCCTTCACCATTTTTTCACCATCTCAGCAATAGCATAACAGCAACTAAGGGAAATTGTCATTTGACAATCAAAGTCTGTCTGCTTGACCAATTAAACAAAAGCATCCTCCCCCAAACTTTGCAACCATGCCTGTGATTTGTCACTAGTCTGTAATGGTTCAAAAATCATATAGAGCCTGATAAAAACACAGGATTAACTGTATTAAACCTAATTGGATAGTCAATGGCCCACCCGTGGCTACACCCCTTTTTCAGCCATTTTTAATCTGCCTAAAATCAAGGTCAGTTTTTTAGCAATAATGAAATGACACTATAAATCTGGCAGTCAAAAAAATGAACGCAAGGCAAGAAAATGAAGCTAAGCAAAAAGACAGTTTGCCATCTCATTTTAAAAAGCTTGAAATATTGAATATTGGACATTCATCAAAAAGTATGGGTGAGGAAACATCCAAATTATCTGATCACTTGCCGAGTTGCGGCGATACTGCAACGACTGCAAAAGTTGAACAAATGCACTCTGAAGTGACAATGAGACTACAAAATATTAGTAATTTTGTCAAAGTATGGGAAGAAACCTACCCTGAAGACATTGCATTATGAGCAAAATCTGTTTCATTGGATACAGCAGAATATTTCTTAGTAACTAAACTGAAAAACATAATATGGAAAATTGGAGAAAAGAGTATGAGATTGGAGGACAAATGCAATTTAGAGGTGTTCATGAGTCCCATTTTCTGAGGATGAAGAAAAATGGGAAGACAAAATTGAGAATTTGGTTGATTTCTTTTTGGAAACCACTACAGCAGTCTACTGTTATATTTGCAAATTATTCCCTAACTATAGTAAAGGAAAACAAACATGCGTTGACAGGCACTGTAATTGCAGAAATGTTCCAAGCGTTATTGCTGATCATGAAACTGCCAAAAGTCATATTAATGCTATGTGTAAGTTCGTTCAAAATGTAAATTATCTGGAATAATTGATTATGTATTATCAGCTCAATTTGAAAAGGAGTGTACTTATTGAAGGAAAGTGCTGAGACATGTTGTAACGGTCAAACTGCTGTCTTCTTTGGGACTACCTTTAAGAAGACATGACGAGTCACCACTGTCAAACTGTAAAGGAAATTTTTTAACTTGCCTTTGATATCTTAGTGAATTTGATGATATTCTCAAAGAACTTTTGAAAAACTATCAATATTGTGGGTTAGGGAAAACCCATATTTTTAACGTACCAAACCTACGATGAATTCATCACTATAATGGCAGAATGGCTCAGAAACCAATTCACTGATTAAGTAAAGGATGTCAAGTATTATTCCATAATAGTTGATTCAACACCAAATGCGAGTCATGTAAACCAATTAATGTTAACTTTAAGATACGTGACTGGCAACAGTGAAGTTATAGAATGATTTCTTTGTTTTGTCCCGCTAAAATCCCACACTTCTGAATGCCTAGAGACAACCGTTTTGGAAATCATTGCAAATTTAGATCTGGATATCAAAAATTGTTGTAGGCAGAGCTTTGATAACACCACAAATATGCCAGGAAAATATTCAGGTCTACAGGCAAGACTGAACAATGCAAGCCCCTCTGCTTTATTCATACTATGTTCCAGCCATTCCTTAAATTTAACCTGCAATGCTGCAGCCAATTTTGTGATGGAGCAAGACTTTTTTTTTTTTTTACTTGGTTCAAAACATGTATGCCCTTTTTCCGGTTTCCATGCATCAGTGGAGTATGCTACAATCACACTTGGAGCAGGCAAATGAAAAACATTCAACAATCAAAAGAATTTGTGACAGCAGATGGTCTGTTTGTGCAGATGCTGTTTTGGCTTTGAAAATGAGCTATGATGATATAAAGAAAAACTTATTAGACATAGGCACATCAAGATCTGAAACAATGCGTGTGAAAACTGAAGCAAAATCCTTAGCAGAAAAGTTTGAAAAGTACAATATTGCTGTTTTTACTCTTTTGTGGAACAATTTACTTCAAAGAATTAATGCTGCCAGCAAATTGCTGCAGAAGGTTGATACAAATTTATTGAATACTGCACAATTGTTAGCCTCAGTTAAAAGTTTTGTCATGGAAGTTTGAAACGACTATAGCTTGGTGGAAGCAGAGGCACTAACATTAACAGAAAATATAGGTTCCTCTGCTATATCTGATGAGAAGCATTAAAAAAAACCCAGGAAGTTATTTTTCGATGGAAGTAGAGACAATGAAATCAATTTAAAAGGCAAAGAGAAGATCATTGTTGAGACAGTCAATGTTATTTGTGACACAATAATAGTGCAATTGCGGAGGAGAGGTAAATCTCTAAAGAAAACTGTTGATTTATTTTGTGTGTTTTTTGACAGAAGTATGCATGAAAATGTTAAAAGCCACTACAGTAAGAAACTAAGTGAATTATACCAAGAGGACATAAACACAAATCTTTTTGAAGATGAAGTGAAACATTTAATTAATTTTATCGAAAATGATGAGGCCTGTACTTCAAGATCACTGGTTGATTTGTATAGACTTTACGTGACAGTTTGCAGGCAACTTTTGCAAATGTAGAAACCATTCTGAAAATATTTTTAACAATACCTGTCAAAAACGCTTCTGTTGAATGTTCTTTTTCTGTATTGAAGTGAGTCAAAAAATATTTGTGAAAGACAATGAGTCAGGAACATTTGACAAATTTGGCAATATCAACAATTGAAAGCACCTCTTTACAAAATACTACTTACGATGACTTAATTGATGATTTTTTTAAAAAAAGTATCAAAAAAAGCTACCTGAATTTTTTTCAAATCGAATACATTTCTTCAGAGAAAGTTAACTTTTACTTTTCCATTCAAGCATCATCTATACTTTTTATTTTTGCACATTTTTCACATTAGTGTAATGCAAATACAAGCATTCATCTAGACCAGAAGTTTTCAAACTGTGGTCCTAGGACTCCATTCAGGTGAACCAAGGAAAGATTATTAAGTCTGTTTTTTTAAAATAAAGCACTGTTATCAACAGCATTTTAGAAGAGTTCACTAGCTGTACAAACAACATTTGGACAGATCATTAAGTGGTCTGCCAAGACCCTCACCAATTTCCAAGTGGTCCGTGAAAAAAAGTTAGACTACAAAAAACAATCAAGGTACTTTACTTTACTTTATTTTCATTTACTTCCTATTACTTATAATATAGGAGGAGGATGGAGAAAAAAAGAATGAAAAGTGTAGGGGGAGATAAGAGAGAATGTTCTTTTTCTTGGCTGAGTCCTGAGGGGGGACCCAGAAAATGACTGTGCACAGGATCACACTAACTCTAAATCTGCCATTGACTGTACTGTCCCCAACAGCACTACCTTATGGCAGAGTTAGTTAATTTACTGAACTCTAATACTGATGTGGACAGTGATGCTTTCTTGCAGAGCTAATTAGCCAACTGCAGTAAAGCACACATGTAGATGCACCCAATATATTTTATACAAACAACCTTTGTTCACTAGAACTAGAATTTCTTAAATGATTGGGCCACCTAGTTGTTTAACTATGTGATACCATAAAACAGTAGTAGAGCACATAGGGACATTACTCCCCCCATGCAGCCAGGTGGGTGCAGGTTGGATGAACTGATACATGATCCAAACCCCACCATGGAGTGAACACCTAGTGAAGGGGTGCTGGTATGCACTGCATGTTATGTTATAAAAAATGGTGAGCCGAATAGATTAAATATAGATTTAACAGAGTTAATACAGTGCTTAGAAGATTTATTTTTTCATATACCAGCTCTGTAATAAATGCATCAGAATTGTAAAGCAAATTTCCCATGTAGTAAGAACTCAAGAGATACATATCTATAATTCACCATTCTTTGTATTAGCTAAAAACAAACATTAAAATACATTAGCAGACATCTAAATCTAAAGGAAGATTCTAAGTATGCTCAGCTCCAGTTTCATTAGAAAGATAAAAGAATTACCTGTGAACCAAACATTTATTCAGTGCACAATATATGATTATAAGTTCATAAAAAAACACTTCAATATTTTCAAAATGTATTGTGTGCACTAGTCGTTATGCAAGATGTGCTCTTTGATGATGTAAATAAAATTTAAACATCCAAAAAATCCCCGGAGTGAAGTTTAATTCTGCTTTAAAATTGATATCAGCTATTTATGTATTCTTTCAAACAGCTTTTAAGAGAGAGACTACAGTCTAAGATCATATTTGTAAGAACAGGAAAAGAGAGGGATGAAAGAAGATTCTCCATGGGACTGAATATTAAAAATAGTTCTCATTTATTTATAGCTAAACTTTTATACTTCAAAACAACAGTGGAAGTCTAGATAAGCTGCTGGGAAGGCTGTCCCAGACCTTCACTTTACCTGATCTTTCTCTGGCTGCTGACATACTTGTAGAAACCCTTCATGTTGCCCTTCACATCCCTTGCTAGCTGCAATTTCAAGGTGCTTTGGCCTTCCTGATCTCATCCGTGCATGCCAGAGCAATTCTTTTACACTCCTCCCTAGTCATTTGTTCAAGTTTCCACTTCTTGTAAGCCTCCTTTGTGTGTTTTACCTCATGGAAGAATTCCCTGCTAAGCCAAGTTTGTCTTCTGCCATACTTACTAGTCTTCGTGAGCATCAGCATGGTTTGTTTGTGCCTGTGAACTGCTGTATTGCCCTCCCAGCAGATGTCAGAGTGATAGAAGTCCCTCATGAGAACCAGGAGCTGTGATGAGGAAACTTCCACTAGTTCCACTTCAAACTTCCACATTTGAAGAAAGCCTTATCAACCTTGTCCTCTTGTTCTGGTGGTCTATAGTGGACACAGACTATGACATCACCCTTGTTGCTCTCCCCTCTGATCCTAATCCAAAGACTTTCAGCAGGCCTATCTCCAGATTCATTTGTTATGTGCTACTCAAACTCTCTAGCTGGACTCAGCATGAAATAGGCTTAGTATCAACCTTCATCTCATCCCAATCTATGTGATAGTTCCACAGAGTTGCTCCAAATTTAAGCTGAATTTACTACAAACTGGTCTCAAAAACTGGTCTCAAAAACTGGTCTCAAAAACTTTTACGATAAGTAGATCTGAATATGCTAATTCAGACTAATATAAAGTAGTTCTGATTGTTTTAAAAACTTAAACTGTTGAGAGTTTAATTTCATCACTAAAGTGAAAGTAAGTTTGTCAGACACAATACTGTAAAACAGCTTGCTTCCTAAAAAAAATGTACCAACGTTTTCATTTTAAAGCAGCTAGCTACATTCCTTTACTATCATGGACAAAATTAGTTCAGGATTGGGCTCTCAGAAATAGATCCTGTGTATTATCCTGAATTGAGACTACAAATATTCAACAAAATAATCTTTTCTCAAGTCTGTGAAATGAAGCCTGATTAGCTTGCACAGCTCTAACAGCCAGCAGAAAGTAAGAACCTGGAGACAGCAGAGTTACATTTGCAATAGGTGCATAACTATCAACCAAGAGCGCGCGCGCACACACGCACACACACACACACACATATATGTTAATTTTCATGCACATGCAACACATCTTTTGGGAAGATAAACTGTCTAGCCATTGCAGTATGAATCAGTGATATTTTACTTGAGATATGTTTTTATTTTCTTTTTATTTTATTTTTTGCTAAAAAGATACACGGGGATTTTTTTCTTGACATCAGGATTATTTGTCTCTGAGTAAAAGAAAACAGAGTGGAAGAACAGGCTTCCTTATCATTACTCCCCATGTTGCCCTTGATAGAACTGGATCAGATTGCCATTGAACATTTCAGTGAATAAATACTGGGACTATACACACAGTTTCTGGTCTGTGTTTGTTGAATAACAAATATTATTATTTGATGGTATTGATTTCTTTTTAAAATTTTCCTGTTTGTGCTACATGGAGGTGTAACCAGTGCGAGTCCTGGCCTAGTCATAGTAGTGGTTACACATGTGTAGGATGGCTGGAGGTTAGAAATCTCTGGAACATCTAAACCTCTGACCTTGATGGGGCTGTGACCTACTTAGAAAACTAAGGCACATGCAGTTGAAACCTTGTTATATAACAAAAGAGCGGGAACTTTATGTTAATAAGTTATGAAATGATCATGAATATGAGTGCTCCAAGAAAATGATACTGCTGAGCGACTCTGATTGATCGAGATGTGCAAGCAGTGATTGGACCATGGTACGATTTGGCAGGTGGTGCGAGGCGGCCACTACTAAAAGCCAGCATGAGGCACCATCTTGGTGTGTGCGTATGTGCATGGGTGTGCATACGTGGATGTGCATGTGGTTGCATGTTGGTGCATGTACATGCATAGGTGTGAGTATGCACATGTGTGTGGGTGCATCTGTGGTAACGAGTGTGTGCACCGAGAAGCTGTGTGAGCTGAGTCTGAAATCCTGAGAGTTTGGTGTCAGGTTGTTTTGCTGGAGAGGTGGGAAGATTGGGAGTGCGGGTGCTAAGTGGTGTGTGTGCGAGGACACTGGACTTCTCACCTGAGATACTCCCCTTCACTTCCCATTGGACAGGTAAAGTATCACCCTTCCCTTTTGAGGTCTCCAAGTACTCCTCTTGCGGAGGAAAGGATAGAAATCCTCTGCCTGGCAGGGATGCGACAGCAGACCCTGCAGCCTGGGTGTCAGTGCTCTTGGCTGCCACCACCGGTGACAGGTCAGCATGGCTCTCTGTATATAGCATTCTGTTAAGTGTTGCTATCTATGATTATTGCTACTTAGACTTCTCATACAGATTGGTTATTAACCTTTACTTTGTGTTGGTATTTATTAATAGTGTGGGCCTCAGGGTGGGGCTGGGCTGCAGGCCCCAACACTGGGGAACTAACCCCTTTTAGGTGCAAGTGAATCATAGACCTCTGGCACAGTAGAGGCCTAACAAACCTCTGTCCCTGTCATGACCACAGCCCTTATGCCAGGCCAGTCTTCAGGGGTTCCTATAGTTATCGTCTCTTGCTCTCACATAGCTCCCTTCAGAACCCTCCAGGACAAAACTTGTGACCACAAAACTTATCCGGGTGTAATTTGTATGTATGTTGGATTTTCAAGAATATCTAAAGGAGTTTGGCTCTTAACTCTTTCTGAAGATCCTATTCTATATGTCATTACCAGTCCCCTACGACTGATTGAATCAGCCATCCTAGTCTTTATGGGTGCCTACACATGAGCAGGGAGGCTGCTCTGATGCTGATGCTGGAATTCCAGTGCATTGAAGCAGGCTCAATTCATCGAGTCTGCTGGAGCATGGCAAATACCATGCTCCAACAGCCTCATGCATCTCATGTATCAGCGTCCCCACACTTCAAAATTGTGTCGGGGTGCTTTATCTAAAGCTCGTTTGACGAGCTTTGGATAAAATGCCCCCACCACCATTTTGAAGTAGGTGCTTTAATTACAGCAACTCCACACCCTCTCCCCACTACACACTCCTGGAGCATGTGTATAAGTGTCCTACATTATGTTACCCAAGAGACCTGCAAGCCAATGGACTTAAACCACCACTGGGGAAGATGAATAATGCACTCAACAGCTCTAATAGCGGAGGTCCAGTCCCTTTCCTCAGGGCTTTCTTTTATTCATTCAGAAACAAAGTTTTCCAAAACAAAAAGACATCACTCAAAACAACCTCTCACAAATAACAGAGATTGTTTCAGGCATTTGGGAGGTTGAAGGACAGGTGCCTACTACCCATAGCCACTTTCTCTCTCTTTTGATCCTCATCTTTGTGGCAATGGACATAACCTGGGCTTTTGGAAAGCTCTTGTACAAGACTAATAAAGCCAGGAGCGTGTTCCTTCTCTTAGATAAAAAAAAAAGAAAATAAATGAAATTCAAGTTAGGGTTGCACCATTAATTTCCATGGCTTTATTTATTTATTAAGCTAGTTACGTTCCATGCCCCCATCTGAAACACAAAACAAAACCTTATCCCACAAGCACGTAATCTCGTCATCTGAAGGTTAGCATTAAAGGCACTCTATTTACTAATTAGTTCAGCAGTTACTTATTACGTTGAAATTTAAATGTACTAATCAAATGTTTATTTTGTAATCATGTTACATTAATGCTAATTAGTGATGTATTTATCGCTTCATGGGTTGCATTTAAATTTAAATGCTCCAGTCAAAAGTTTGACATTAAAGTGCACCTGGCTAGTTAAGTAGTCTCTAATGTTTTGGCTAATTTTAAATTCCATTATACTGACAGAAGTATTTTTGTCTTAAAAATTGAATCCAAAGATATATCGGTGATGTATGAAAGAACATCATATGGGAATTGACACCATGAATGGGAAAGGTAATTCTTTTATAATGGTAAGTATTGGATATATGAACCAAACATTTATCTTCTCTGAGCTGACATTTCTTGTGCTCTAAAGTAAACATAATGAAGCAATTTTGTAAACACTTTAATCCAATCCATTTTTTTCAATTCCTAAAGGATTATACCTAATAAGGATCATTGTGAAAAGATTTCTTAACCGAGATTCATCAGTTTTGACACTAGATAAACAAAGAGTAAAAATACAAACAGGCATAGCCCATGGATGTAAACACAGATTCTGACCTCACAGATCAGCTGAACACCACTGTACAGTCCATGTACATTTCAGTAATGATTAAAAGTCCTCATCTGGACTGTCTCCCCAGTTTCCCATCTCCTATACAAATATAACAAACTCAGGCCAGAGAAAGAATATATACTAATTTTAAGAGATGTAATAACCGGATTTAGCATAACAGTAAGCAGAAGAATGAAGAAGGACACCAGTAAATACAGTGAGATCCTGTAGTTAATTGAAGCTATTTTGGTTCACAAAATTATGAGACGTATCATCTCATCTTGGTGAGGCCGCAGCTGGAGTACTGCATCCAATTCTGGGCTCTACAGTTCAAAAAGGATGTGGAGAAGCTTGAGAGAGTCCAGAGGAGAGACACACATGATCAGAGGTCAGGAAAATAGGGCTTATGTTAAGAAGCTGAGATCTATGGGACTCTTCAGCCTGGAAAAGCGTAAACTCAGTGGGGACCTGGTGGCTGCCTACAAGGATGTAAGGGGTGTACATCAGGATCTGGGGGAATGCCTTTTCACCTGTGCCCCATGGGATGACAAGGTCAAACGGTCACAAACTCCTCCAAGACTGTTTCAGGCTGGATGTAAGGAAGAACTTCTTTACTGTCTGAGCCCCCAAGGCTTGGAACAGACTGCTGCTTGAGGTGGTGTAAGCACCTACTCTGGACTCCTTTAAGAGTCAATTGGACATTTATCTTGCTGGGATCCTGTGATGTCAGCTGACTTCCTGCCCCTGCAGTAGGGGGCTGGACTCAGTGATCTTCTGAGGTTCCTTCCAGCCCTAATATCTATAAAATCTGTGGAATCTATGAATGACCCAACATACATTAGCCTTGGGGTTAGAAAATGCAATTAGGGTTCAAAATAGAAAGAAACCTTGTTCCTCTTATCCCTTGAGATTCAAAGGCTTGGGCCTTTCTTTTATAAATTACTTAGAACATTTCCCCCTACTAAAGGTGATCATTCAATTGTATGATGAAGCATATCCCTGAATTATAGGCCTAAAATAAAGGCCCAAATATTTAGGTTTATAGGCATGCAAGATTTATTTGGAAGCCTGGAACTCTTCAAATATTAAATGCAAACAATTCAAATCCTGAATATCTATGCACTTATTTCATAGTATGTCCTTTGCTTTGATGGCAGCTTGAGTCATAGGGTTGCTTCACTTTAAATAAGTGTCAAGTTCTTGAAATTCACTAGGCCAGAATTTGTTTTATCCTCTCATATGTAAGTGTCAGGAAGCACATTCAAATAAATGATCAGCCATTGCAATGTACCCTTCAAATATTTTATTTCCTAACCTAAAAAAAGTGCAATAAGGCAAAACTATTGCCAAGTTCTCCTTCCCCTAATAACTTGTTCAAATACTGTATCATCCTGAAATAAACCTTTGTTGCTTTCATAGAATAAGTTGTGTTGCTTCATAGTGGCTACCAGAGCTTCAGTACATAGCTACAACCCCATTTACTATTATCAATTTAGCTTTTTACAAAATTTGTCTCTGAATTTTTGTTGATGTTGCAGAAATAAAACTTTACTTTTATATAGTGCCTTTCAGCCTAAAGTATTCAAATTCTATACAGAGACTATAGAAACAGAACCACTTATCAAGCAAAGGGCTTGAATCAGAGAACACAGAGTACATTGCATAACAGGGGATATAAGTTTGGCTAAGAATATCTAAACCTCTGCTATCACAACCAAGAAAATTCCATAAGCTAAGTAATATTGGATATGCATAGAAAAGGACTCGAGTCCTAGATGTCCCACATCCAGTAAGCCCACTGTCACCCTGCACAGTACCGGCAGAAACAGCAATAAAACCCAAGCCTTCCAATTGCAAACTAGGGCTCTACTCTAAACCATATTTAGAATAGTAAAACCATATCTGTAGAAGGTTATCTGGACATTTTGCTCCACTACACTCTTGAACAACCTACAGCAAATCTATAACATTTTCATACAATAGATATCCATATCTTAATATAAAATGAGTTCTATAACTGCACAGAAATTGAACTAGTGGCTAATCTTAAAATGAAGTTAGTGTGCTGTTTATATAAAAAAAAGTCAAATTCTAAGCTTATTTTGCTACTCTGCTGACCAATCCATGTTGGTTTATAAGGAGAATATTTACAAAGGGCCCTGTGCATATTTCAATTGAAGTGACATTTGATCAGAATTTGAATAAAAGAATAATACTTAGCAATGATTAAAAGTCTGTGGATTCAAAAAAATAGTAATATGTTGGAGCCAAAAACCTGACAAAAGGAGTCATAGTATTGTGGCATGAAGTTAGCGTGCTGTTTATATAAAATAATGAGTCAAATTCTAAGCTTATTTTGCTACTCTGATGATATACAAATCACACGACTAGCGACTGGAGATTCACTCCAGTCTGCATTTTCCCAGTACTTCATGTTGACTTCACACCACATGGGGACTCTCTCTGTGCAGCACCTCATAAGGAAGTCTCAAGGATGTGGGAAAGTTCACCACTTTGGCCAACAAGACAATGCAAAGGTAGCAGTAGGAAGGGTGAGAAACCATTCCACTATCTCAGCGATATGAAATCTAGAATTCATCTTTTCAAAGACACGGATAACCTGCTTATTCAGTGGCAGCTGGTTGGTCAAGGTGATAAGGGGATAGATTTTTAAAATAATATACAAATCATAGAATTGAGACAACTTCTAGAAGCCTACTTATCTAGTTAAAGCTTGCTGCTTGGCTACAACTGAATTATTATCATTTGGCTTTTATCCCTGTATGCCCCCATTGGGCCTGCACCACCTATTCTGCCTGTCAGGTACTTTCCCATCCGGCACCCACCTTCCACCCCTTTTCACCAGAGGGAGATGCTGAGCAGTCACTGGCTGGTGGGTGAGTGGGCAGCCACAAGGCCTGGTGGGGTTGCATGGGCTGGAT
>JAGPOW010001918.1:29957200-29992202 GCA_030014935.1 Caiman crocodilus
CGCGCGGCCTATATTGCAGCTAGGAAGCCAGTAAACTAGGCAGATATGGAGCATACCTGGCATCTCCTAGCCACACCCCTGCTCACCAGACCTCTAGCAGCAGGTCAGAACCATGGATATTATAAAGAGTATTAACCCTTAATTTGCAGTTGCTCTTAACACTTGGGAATTTTAATGCTGATTAACATTCCTTAGAGTGAGCATGTGCTAATTGTACCATGCACTAAACCCTTATAACATATTAACAGCCATATAGATTTGAGGGACATAGATAGAACTTACCGAGTAGGCCAGAAGTCTGCTCAACTAAAAGAATAGACATGAGTCAAAATAGAAGAACAAAAGAGTTATTCAAGTCCCGTCCATACTGTGATTTGTGAGCTGCACACTTTCTTCTTGCTCTTCTGGAAACTGTCTCAAAACCTAATTAATGTAACCTATCAGAAAATAATTCATTATGCTGAACAGTTTGCTTTGCCTTAAAAGTAAGTTGTCTCTCTTGAGCAGTTTGAATATAATATGTATTTACATATTGCATTCCTTTTTCAAGTGGTATTTCCTCCTATAAAGCACGCTTATTTAACACTTGCTTTTTATATATAGGCAACCATTGATCCTCTGGATCATGATGTACACATAAGAGGCCCAATTAGAGAGTGACACAGCTTGTTACAAGTTTCACAGAGCCATGTATTGTCTGAGTTAAAGTCCAAGTTTACAGCACACTGCTTTCTTCTTTCTAGCTTTTGCTTCCATCCTTTGGATCAAAGCCATTTAATGTTGAGCTGCACCCAGTTCTAGATGTTCCCTCCAGATTGGACAGGATTCTGCACACTCCTCCTAATTTTTTACATTGAAGTTGACTAACTTCATATCATTTTGCACACATCATAGTAATGCCTTAGAGCACCATCCCACTTTCTAGAACCAGAGTCATTTCATGTGGAAGTTGTTCAGTATCCTGCTGTGCCATGGGGCAGGGAGGGGCTGTTTCTCCCCAATGCTCAGCTTTTCCCTGGGCTCCTTCCCTGAATGGAGAAAAGTGGCCCTTGCCTGCCCCATGGTCAATGCCCTGCACTGCAGGTGCTTGTAGCCTGCACGGGGCTTTCTGGAGTAGGCACAGGCAGCCCCAGGCGGGCTGCGAGCAGCTGCAGCACAAGGTACCAGGCATGGGGCAGGGACAAGCTGCTTTCTCCCCCCACACCATGCTCAGCACTACCTTGTACCCAGGCCCTACTGTCAGGCTGGCAGTGGGAAGGATTACAAACTGGTGCTGAACGTGGAGAAAAGTGGCCCATTGTCCACCCCATGGCCAGCGCCCTGCACTACAGCAACCTGCAGCCTGCATGAGGCTGCCTGTGCCTGTTCAAGACAGCCCCATGCAGGCTGCAAGCACCTGCAGCAGGGAACAGTCAGGCAAGGGGCCACTTTTCCCCATGCTCAGCACCAGCTTCCCTGCTGGCAAGCAGGGGGTCGGGGCTGAGTGCTGTCCCCCACTTGTACCGCAGGGCTGGGGGGCACCGGGAATAAGTGGGTAGGGAACCAATGGGAGCATGGAGCCTGCACCAGTGTCCCAGGGCCAGTGCTGGTGGGGCCCAGAGCAGGGTGGCAGGAGTGCAGGGTCACAGTTTGCAGGGGCTCTTTGGAGCCAGGCCAGCTCCTCTCTCCCTGCTGTTGCAGGCCAACCTGGCTCCACAGACCCTTGCCAGCCCGTGGCCTGCTCTGGGCCCCACTGGTGCTGACCCTGGAACATTGGTCCCAAAATAGTGACCAGGGGATAGGGCACCTGTCAAGAGACGGGGCTACCCATGTGGCCCTTGAGAGTCTGTCAAAACTGGGTAAGTGACCCTCTGCTCAAAATAATTGCTTGCCCCTGCCTTAACTGATAGTTTGTTTTTATGCCATGTATATTTCTATACTATTCCAGAGATCAGAGTCTTAATTGAATCCAAGCCAAGGATCAGAGTCTGAATGTTCCAGCATGCATGTCACTTAATTTCATTTTGGCCAGAATAGATTAGGTTTGGGGCATGTTTTTTTGGCCCACCTTTTCTAGGTCCTTCTTCGAAGGAGGCAAAAAAGCCCTGGATAGGGCTGCTTGGGTACCTTGATAGATGTTTCCGGTTCCTTATATCACTTACTGAGTCCTGCAACCATCACACCAAGATCTTTGATGCATAAACGCAGGCAAGAGTACATAGGAGTGGAGGTTTCCCTAAATCTACTAACCTCAAACTTTAGACAGAGTCCAAAGGCCAGATCAAGTCCAGATGCTCATTTTGTTTTCAGTTGTTTATTTAAGCTACTGGCTAAACAACTTAAGGTGTTTTATGGACATTCACAACAGATTAGAAAAGGATTAAGCCAAACTATGCCCTCAAACATCTTTCCCACAAAAAGGAAGTTAAATGCTGTCTCACCTTAAAAATAGTACAAAAAGTCCTATTTTAATTCAAAATCACCTTGTTTTTTCTTCAGGTATTAATGTAAATATGAATGTTTTTGGAAGCTGTTAAATATTTAATAAATTTCAGCTCAGCCAAGCCCATTTCTCTTCATCTTTCAAATTCAGCTTCCCTAGAAGAAAGAGATCCTTTATTACCATAGAATTAGGTCAGCTTTTCATTTCATTGGATAAGATGGCCTTGCTTCCTTATCTATTAAACTTACTTCCAATCAATCATATTTTTAAGAACACATGGAGGTCAGTTCCCACCAGTATTGTATTTTTAATTAAATACAGTATTTCCCAAATTAAATCTCACCATGTAGTTGATTATCTTGATTTAATATCTTTAAAAGCTGCCTTTTGAGGTCTCTCTTAACCTAAATGCAAGTATCATTGTAAATAACTACAAGAAAGCATGCAAGAAAAGGATAGCAGTATCAGTCTGAAGACTGATACCAAATATGCTTCCTTTGAGATGTAGCACATAAATTCTTAAAGAATGGAATGTCACCTTTGAGTCCTTCAGACAGCAGACTAAATCACATCCAGCTATATGTGGATAAGTAACAGCCTGCACTTATGGGAAAAAAGACTATCCTTTGCGGCCATATGACAACTACTTCCACTATCGAAGTCATAGGCATCACATCTAAGGTTGTCTAACCCTCTCTGAGTTACCATCCAGCTTTCTGACACTAACAAGGTAAATTCCCTCAATTCAACTGCTAGCCTCAGAGGGAAAAAAGGTTAGAGTACATTAAAAGAATATCTATAAAGAAAACTCATTATTTACATGAACTTGTAGAATAACATGTTCATGGCACAATATTAGTATAAATTAGAGCAATAATCTACTTCTGTCTCAAGTGCCTAATCTCTCTTTAAGGATCCAAAGACACAGATTAAATGTTTCTGGGTTACTAGATATGGTAGTCTGGAAGGGACAATGTCATTATCATATTTTGGTAGGTATATTGAATAACTTTCCCTACCCAAGTGGGTAGAAAGCTTAAACTATTTGGTTTCCACCACAGCTTTATTACTCCAATTGTACTGCTTTATCTTTATTTAATTTAGTTTTATTTTAATAAAACAATAGTGGCAAATGAGTTCCAATATATTTAGATTAATTTATAACTGAACATTTGACCTTTATACACATGGATGACCATATTTTATTTATGAGCACAGAGGAATATGGATTATGTAGTAGAGATGCGTGGGGCCAAATTCATTGCAACTCCAAAAAAAACCCTTCATTTAAATATATGAACTCAATGGTTAAAATTGAGCACAAGCTTTGATGCTTTCCATATTGATCTATGTCCATGGTGGCCAAACCGTGGCTCATGAGTCACATGCTGCTCACCGGAATGGTATCTGCGACTCCAAATATTGGCTGAAGTTACATCCACTTGTCTCAGGACTGCTGCCTCAGGCACTGAGCTGCTGTGAAAGGGACTGCAGCTGCGCTGCTTACCCTGGGGCATGCTCCCCACAGGGAAAGCTAGAGCAGTTTGATGCTCTGGTGGCAGTGGGAGGGGATGGTCACCTCCACTCTGGGTCCCTCAGAATCACCACCTCTTCTGCTCTCCAGTTCTTGAACTTAGGTAGAGGATTAGATGTGGCTCCCAGGGTGAATAACTCTGGCCATCCTGATCTATATTCAATACCATACATATATGCATCTATACCATCTACACGCATCACCATAGTGATGAATGTATTCTGAAATCCGAATAGGTAGAATAGAAAAGTTAATTCATTTAGTGCTTGATCGAGAAGCATTACAAAAGCTCTAAATCTCTGCTTCACAAGAAGGATATATAAGGGTGTGTGTTAGCTTTTTCCTGTGAAATAACTTCCTCGTTTTAAACAAAGCCTTGTAAATTTGAGGAAGATGTCATCTTAAAAAACAAAAACAATTTGCAAGAGTTCAGCAAGCTGTTTTGCTCTCATCTCAAAGATGAAAAGAACTTAATAGGAGAAGGAAATAGAAGAACAAGTGATGCAAAAAATAATTAAATGAAGATTAGAGCAATTCAAATCTTGAAAAGAGTTTGGTATATGAGGAACTTTCAAACCAAACCTTAACTATTCTGAGCTGAATTTTCAACATTGAGTTAAAACAAGTCAAAGTACACTTCAGTCACATATGCGGGCTCTAGTGCAGAAATAATCCAGAGTTCAGAAGTGGGTTCTGGATCTAGAATTCTAATTTTAGCACATAAATATAACCAGCCTCAACAGGTTTCCTCCAGCGGTTCCCTGTTTACCATAGGAGGTACTGCACACTAAGGCTGTGCAAAGCAGGCCGTATTTCATTTGAATTCAGATTCAGCCTGTATCAGGAACGGTGATTCGATGAATTGATTTGGATCATTGTCCCTGATTCAATTCAGCCGAATCCAAATCTGAAGAGTCAATGCTGATTCAGACACAGCTTTAAATATTTTTTCTACATACCTTGAGGTACCAGCATGGTTCATGAATGCTGCAATAGTGGGGTGGATGGAAAATCCCACAGAAGTGCAATCCCCCCCTCCCCTCCCCCACATGCTCAGTACTTCCAGTCCACTTCCACTTTCGGGTCTGCCGAGGAGCATGCTGGGGCCCCCTTCTATGCTCCCTTGGCTCAGTGATCGTCTGCGGGGGGGGACCCTCAAATCTCTCCAAACATTGAATCTTTCCAAATCTCTCCAAATCAATTTGGAGGGGTCTGATTTGATTTGAAGAGATTAAAGTGTCTTCTGATTCTATTCAAATTTGGTGATTCAGCCACTAAATTGGGTCAAATCTCCACCAATTTGAATCAGGGACCAAAGCTTTGCACAGCCCTACTGCACACCATTATACTTAAGATGTGATCAAATGATTAATTAGGTCTTAAATAGAGACTAGGGCACATATTTATTCAATTAATGGGGCAGTTAATAAAACCAAGAATAAGTGATACAGTTATTACATGTTTTGTGTAATAACTTTGTGGTTGGCTCCTATCATACCTTTAACTGAATGTGTGGCCCAGTGCTCCCAGCCTCTGGAACATGCTTCCATGTGCTTCAGAGGCTGAGAGCATGGGTCAGCTGGTTAGGGCTCCCAGCTGGGGTAGTATGACGAGCTCCCCTGACTGACAGCCCCAATCAGCCGAGGGAGGTCCCAGCTATGGGAGCTCAGTGTGCTCTCTTGAACCCACAATCCATGACTTCTTCAATGAAAGATAATGCAAGACAGGAAGAGGTCCCATATTAAAGATAAATCTAGCATGACATTATTCAGATTATCAACTTTTAAAGAACATTGCCCAAGGCTCAGAGGATAGAGGTCCCTAAATTATAGGTTATTTGGCTTACTGCAAATGCTTCTTCACCCAAATCTAATATGTACCTCTGGTTCTATGAAGGGCTCACTCTTCACCAAAAAACATTATGTGTTTGATGATGAGATGTCTAAGAGGAGGAAATTGATCTGGGGTGAAATTTAGATTGAAATCTTTCCACTAAAACAGACTTCATCATACTACATAAAAAAATGTCCAGATAGTACTCAAAGATTACTACTAGCTATTCACTTTCCAGTCAGCAAAATTATGAATTCTTTTACTAAGTTGCTATGCTTATATATGAGCTACAGTTCATATTATATTTCATCTGGCTATCCCCATCTTTGAAATAAACTCAGTCAAATAATAGTATGTCAGATAAAGTGAATCTAAAAGATCTTTCCAGATTTAAGTTTGCTCTTTAGCTGTCAAAATACAAGTTATCATTATCACTGTCAGAAATATTATCTGTATCTGCAGAAGGATTTGTCCACTTTAACCTATACTGTACTCTTCATTCTTTCTATGATGCAGCTAGTTTGAGAAAGCAGAGATGTGCAGACAGCAGCAGAGAAAGTGCACATACAAGATAATCAGGTAACCTGGGTTTCTCTGATAAAAAAATTAATGATTATATACATATATACACATATACACACACACACACATATATGTATTCACACACACATATATGTATACACACACACCTACACACATACACACACACGCTAGTGGTGTTTCATTTTTATCATGGAAGAATGTGTATTTTGAGTTACTTTTTTAATCCAAAACTTGGGGATATTTTTATCAGAGCAAACCAGGATCCCTGAAGATGACTAACTTAGCACCAACATCCATAAAATTAGAAATTAAGCATAAAGGAATACCCAAACTATTTTATGTTTCTGCAGCAACTCTCTTGTTCATCACACTCTAGTCCTGTGATTTATTCAATCCTGAACTCACTGGGAATAATTCCATTGCCATATACAATATCTATATCCTGCTGAAATATTAGTTTCACTGCTGTGCATCAGACAAATAACACAAAGCAAGTGGAAACTTCTTGACAATTAGCTTATACTCAAGACGGATTAAAATATTCAGAATAACTACTACCACAGATATCATGTTATGAAAGATTCTACAGCCTGATGTCTAAGTAAATACCATCTACCCCAGGACTATTACAGCAACATGCTCAGAGCAAGTAACTTGTTTGATTAAGAAACAATTTTATGTATGTAACCATAAGCATTTTTATAGCAAATATATAATACAAGTTTTTTGTGAACATTAATGGAATTAATGACACTTTTAGGAACCTTGAAAGTCCTCTTTTTCAAACTCATCCTATAACGCTTGTGTTATTTTAAAAAAAATGCTGTATTAAATTTTCAGAAATCACTAAGAAAAATTCCCCATGCTGAAACAAGTATAAACACATGCATCCTTCTAAAAGAGTTTGCAGACCTGGTAAATCCAGGTCAAACACTTAAAATCTAATGGACAAACCATCAGAATTATTTCACTGCTAATAAAATCTCATTAGTGCATTTCTCTTCCACATTACATTAATTCCCATTTTTACTGAGTGCCAAAGCCCCAGCTGTCCTTATCTAAAGGCTACTCTCCAGCTTTCCATGTGACATTCTTTAATATAGTTATTCATTTTCAATATCAAATTATGCAACATTATGAATATTTAAGAAGTAGGAGCAGCACATGATAAACATAAAAACATTTTCATATTTGATTTACTGACGCTGTTTATTCAGTTTATCAGACAGAAGTCACTGAATTATTACAGTCTGCTCTGGAAAGCTGTAGAAAACAGGAGGTCTTGCTTCAGGAGATATGGTTTAGACTACTACACAATATGCAAAAGACTTTACTTCTATCCTCTGCTTTCAACCTTGTTTGTAGACTTGCAATGTGTTTCACTTTGCTACCAAGCCAATACTCAAGAATAACTAACCCCCAATAATTTATTTGCAATTAAAACTTCCTGAAACCCTCAACAAATAGTAATATTGGTTAGGAAACACATTAAATTACTATTTACCAAATTGTTAATGAAGATGTATTTATATCTGAGATTATATTCATTCACTGTTAATCTGGCATTAAAGTTATATAAATGTTAGGTTTAAATCCAGCTCTTATTTATGGAGAACTGAATGTGATCTGTTCTCATTTGACCCAAACTCGCTGCAGTGCTCATCAGGCTCTTACTCTCCATTACAGTGATTAAAATGATTCAGTTAATATCAAACAATTGAAGCAGAAGGTGATTAGATTTAAATTCACAATGGATATTAGCTTTATACAACTCACTATAGTACAAATTTCTGCTAATGAAATCTTAGTCTCCAGAAATTCTCGGTCTTCATTTTTCTGTATGTAGCATACCTCATAATCATCATCGTCATCATCATCATCCACAGTGCACTGGTAATTGTTTTAGGAATGGAAAGAGAGTTATCTGCTCAAGACATGAACATTTCAAGGATAACAAACAGATTTAAATTCTTCTTACTCAGAGGGTGAGTGGAATAGCTTGAAGCATAAAATCTGTGAGCTCCGGGAGATACTGATTCAAAATTAGCAAAATTAGGATTCTGAATCTCATTGAATAAGAAATTAAATAAATAGGGACTTTAAAGACAACTACAAACGTGTATTCCAGCTATTGTTACCTCTGAAGATTCTGTGGAGTAATGTCTGGATCAGATCCCTGAAATCAACCGTCTGAATTCTAATATTAGACTTTCTTTGTAGACTAGGAGATTAAACAAATCTGAATCTCAATACAGTGTGAAATGGAGAAAATAACTAAGAACTAGAACAATTCACTAGGGAGTCAAGGATTTATCTCCAAATATATAAATCAGTGGTGCTCAACCTTTGGCCCACAGACTAGACCAACCCCAGTCTATGAAGCCATGTCATTTAGCCCATTTGCCTCTCCATGAGTCTGGAAATTTAGCAGCTGGAGAGTAGTGGCAGAATGAATTGCCCTGTGAGTCAGGTAGCATGTCATCGTGCACTAGCATGTGTCAACACAGAGCCACTGTGGCACTGCTTCTGCATGGGACTGGGCCAGCATAGTGGATCATATCCACTGGTCAAGCCCATATGTGGCCCATGCTGGATCTGGCCTGCAAACCAACTTCACATTATTCATCTGGCCTGGAGAGCCAGAAGGTCAAGCACCACTGATCTAAAGGAATAAACACTACTGGTGTTGTCCAGTTACATCCATTTACAAAACAATTTCCAAATATAAAATCTCAGAACTATACATCTCAATTTTCCACTTCTCTTAGGACTCTTAGGAAGTAAATAAAAATATCAGTGAGAGTTGTGATACAAATAAAGATAACAATGTATTCTCATGACATTTTTGACAGTTCTTGATCATTAAGTGGATTAAAGTACAAATTATTCATTTGTTCTCTCTCTCTTTCTAGCCTCATCCCAACCCTTTCTAGCATCATTTCAACCTTTCCTTCTTAGTTTGATAGCTACCTCTTCTTTGCTATGCAGCCAATACTAATATAGAATTAAACAAAAAGAAGCTGAAATTGAAGGAAGTACTTATGCTGGAGTCTATGCATGGGTCTGCAGCAAGTTCTAATATATTTCATATATATGCCTTCAAAATAAATGAATCTGGATCAGATTCAGAAGAGATGGTGTGCTTTAAGTCTAAAAGGCTCATTTTGTGGTGCAAAGCAGGCAGAAAGTCACCAAGGAAGACCACCAGATGGTTCCATCTTACTGCCTCTGGCATAGGAAACAATGCCAAAGAAAAGAAAACAGCAGGAGAAACTTTACATACCTTTTTTATTCCTGCATGCTGGAATGAGTCAATTGGAAGGGGGGAATATAAACAACACCCAGCAAACAGTCCTGTATTACACTGAGCTTTTCCATGACCATGGGATAATGGCAACTTGCATGGACGGTTAGGATCCTATCACACTTATATTCACAATTTTTTCTCATAATGTATTTTTTAAATTCAGTTTTTAGGTGTTTACTTTCTAATCTATTTGAGGTTTGTAAATAATGTCAATCATTTTAACAGTTTTTTAGTAAAGCAATGCCTGGGTGAAATAAGTCTAATGAGTGATTGATGGCTTTACAGGAGCAGCTTTTGATAAAAGCAAAAAATAGCACAACTTTCTCTCTTCACTGGCCATGTCTACACAGGATGCTGACTGCCCAGTCATTACTGCACAGCCTCTAGTACTTGTATAAACAAGTGCAGCCACTTTTACCTATTCATATCAATGTAATATGTTCAATTACTCTCGAAAATAAAAGTACTTTGGATGCAGAAATCTTAGGGTATATTTACCAGAAAGTTGTATATGCAAGTGAGTCAGGTGTGAAAATAAATTTCTCGATGCAAGATGGTCCTGGTCATCTTTTTTCCAACCAGTGTTTAGCAACAAGGATTATTATTGAACTGAAACAAGCTTTATACAGCTTCCCTTTTAACAAATCTTTCAACAATAGAACTTGGCCTCAACAATAGACCTTTCACCCTGTGTTCTCAGGGCTTTTTAAAATGAACATTAAACCTCAAAGGGCATTTGTAGATGTGTGGTACATCTGCTCCAAAGAGCTGTAATTACAGTGCATCAGAGAAGACTCAATCAAGTCTGCTGAAGCATTCTAATTAGCATGCTCCAGCAGCCTCAGTGTCTCATGTATTCAGTGTTCTGTGCTTCAAAATGGCAGGAGGGGTGCTTTAACTAAAGCTTATTTGACAAGCTTGTTTGACAAGCTTTAGTTAAAGCACCCCTGCTGCCATTTTGAAGCATGAGATACTGATTACACAAGATACTATAGGACTTTAATTACAAATTAAATGTAAAGATACCCAAAATGTAACTCTAGGATGTCTTTTTATCTATCATCTAAGATAAATATTATCTTGATAACTAAGCACTTGTTTTATAGGTTGATATTATACCTTTCTATATGGTCAAGGAAAGTTAAATGCTAAGAATAAGACCAGAGTTTTGAATAGTCCCATAATTTTGGATACCCACCTAGGCCTCAAAAAGATTAAGGGCTCCCAATATAGCATATACTTTTTGAAAATTTGTGCCTGAATGACTTGCCAAAAATCGTAAGACAACTATAGACTAGAGCCTAGCTCTCCCATCTCTTAAAATCAGGAGACCTGATTAATCTTGCTGTCTATCATAAATGAGTAGAAATTTTCTATAAGAAAAACACATAGTCCTGTAAGGGTAAGACCAAGGCAGGTAGGCTTGCATTGTTCCTGGATAAGACTGAAGCTGCACTCTGCTGGAGAAGAGTGTTCTGGAGGGACAGTCCATCAGAAATGCCAGGCCAGTTACCTCCCTGGTGAAAGGTGAGAAGGGACACCTTAAAACCCCAGCCCCCATACACAACCTTGTGGGTTGCCCAGATGCAGGGATGGATACAGGGGCCAGGGACATTCTAGACCCCTGAGCCCCATGGGGTGTAAGACTCCGGAGACTCCAAAGAACCTATATATGGAAGGCTGTAGTGAGAGGGCCAATGTGAGTCATAGCCCTGAGATGGCTCTCTATCACAGTATGAAATATATTACATGATTCAACCGTAGTAAGTTGGTGCATTGCATGCTTCTGGAACTGAAGATAGTGGGGGTATATGGAGTGGGCCTTATTCAATTCAGATTCAGCTGAATCAGGGACAGTGATTCAATTTGTTGATTCAGATCACTGTCCCCAATTTGATTTGGCCAAATCCAAATCTGAAGATTTGATGTTGATTCAGAGAATCAGAGATTTAGACACATGCAGCTTTAAAAGTTTTTTCTACTTTGAGGTAGCAGGCATGGCTCATGATCGCTGTGATGCTGGATCACATGGAGCATCCCATAAGAGTGGAGAGGGCGGGCCCTCCATGTGCTTGGCAGCAAACCAGGAAGTAGACTGGAACTAGTTCTGGTCCACATATGAGTCTGCTGGGGAGTGTACTGGGGGTCCCCCCGCACCTCCCCAATCAGCCACATGGGGAGCCTGGGTGCCCCCCTCAGACCCAGGAGGCACCAGTCACCAAGCCAGAAAGGCATGGGGGAGAGGGGGAAGGTGCGCTCCGTCAGTGGATCCGGAAGTGGATGAGAAGTTCTTCTGGTCCACTTCCGGGATTGCTGCTGAGCATGCTGGGGAGCCCCCACTCCATGTTTCTGTTGGACACTTCATACACCCCAGCATCACAATACTTATGAGCTGCCTGCTAACCAAATATGTAGAAACAACATTTAAAGCTGTGTTGAATCTTTCCAAATCGCTCTGAATTGAATCGGAGGGTTCCTATTCACAGAATCATAGAAGTAGGGTCAGAAGGGACCTTGTAGATCTTCAAGTCCAACCCCCTGCCTGGGCAGGAGGAAAACTGGGCTAAAATGACCCCAGCCAGGTAGGCACCATCCTCTTCTTAAAGACCCCGCAGGGTAGGAGCCAGCACCACTTCTCTTGGAAGTTGGGTACAGATCCTAGACACCCTAACTGGGAAGAAGTTCTTACAGATGTCTAATCTAAACCCACTCTCCAGCAACTTGTGGCCATTATTCCTTGTTAACCCGGGGGGCGCTAAGAGAAACAAGGTCTCCCCCAAACCCTTCTGGTCCCCCCTAGTGAGTTTATAGATGGTCAGCAGTCCCCTGTCTTGCCTGCTCTTGTGAAGGCTGAACTGGTTTAGGTCCCAGAGCCTCTCATTGTAGGGTCTGCCCTGCTGTCCCCGGATCATGCAGGTGGCCCTCCTCTGGACTCTCTCGACATTGTCCACGTCCCTTTTGAAGTGGGGTGCTGAGAACTGGACACTGTACTCCAGCTGTGGCCTGACCAGTGTCATGTAGAGGGGGAGGATCACCTCCTTGGCCCTACTTGAGATGCACCTGTGGATGCACAATAGGGTCTGGTTGGCCCTGCTGACTGTGACCTCGCATGTTCATTTGCTTATCTTTACTGCATTCAGCTGTTTAGATATATACTGTTAATTTATTAGGACTGCAATAACCTGATGGAGTAAGGCCACGGTTTCTCCCTCTATCTTCCATTTAAATTAGAAAGCTCTGTTGGAAGCATGCTAGGGAGTCTGCAGCATGCTGATATATATGAAAACATCATTGTGTATCCATGTTTATTCCATGAGAAATTAAGTGGAACAACAGTATAAAAAGGTATGTTATGTTTTAAAAATAAAAATAAAATCCAAGAGTACTTACAGATGTAAGTATCTCCTGAGCAAGGACATGCACTGGAGCAACACAAACTGGTAGAGTAGGGCCTTGACTGGCATGGTGGTGACCAGCAGCAGCAGGAACTGAGGGGAAAAAAGAAGATGCTCCTCTAGTTTTAGGGCTAACTTATAAAAAAACAGCAGGGATCAGAAATAAGGATAGGAAAAAAAGTTTCCACACCTTGACAATTCTTCAGGATTCAAAGAGGGGACAGAAGGTAAATCAGACTGGAAAGAAGCCAGAGATTGATACCACCTACTCCAGACAGATCAGGGCTGGGAGAAAGAGCAAGCAGATCAACTGCAAGTGATAAATGGAGCATGGTTCTCTTCTTGGTTCCTCCCATATAGTACTCCCAAGATCTCACTACTCCAGAACAACTGATTTCTCCAGAGTTAGCAAGTAACTAAGAGACAGATCCAGCTTGTTAGTTGCATGTGCTGTGATCTAGAAGAAACCTTTTTAAATATTTTCAGATGAAAGTGAATTCTCCTCTGAAAAGATCATTTCAAAACAAAAAGGTTCAGTTCTGAAAATGTCAAAATGCGATATTATGACATCTAAATCCTTTACTTTTCCACTAACTTAAATTTCATTGAAAAGGACACATTTCCAAATATTTTGCTTTCCACAAAATTACCATTGTTCATTGAATAGAAAAAAAAAATACTTCAATGAAAAGCTTCCAGATGTTATAGAAATATTTTGTTCCCTGGGAACTGAACTAAAATTGGAGACATCATTACAGATGTATAAATAAATGATCAGATAAGTAGAAACATTTGTTTATTACCAAGGATATGAAGGATTTTTTTTTTTCTGAAGAGGCAGGCTACTTACAAACATTAAAAAAAAACAACAACAACCCAAAAATGACACTTTACTTTAAACTCAGTGTGCCCCTGCACCAAGTGCAGTGCATGTCCAGAAAAGGCACTGCGTTATTTTGACCTAGCTTGCTCAACATCTGTATAAATTGGGCACTAAAGTAGAAGCTTTTTTGGTACTTCTATCTAATAGCTGATTAGAGCTCCTAGTCAAGGGAGCTCATTGTATTCCCTCAGCTGGGAGCCCCAATCAGCTGACCAGAAGCCCCGCTGAAGTGTGCAATCTATACAGATGCTGTAGAGCCAGGTTGAATTAAAATACTTCCTCTCCTGGTAAAGCATGCCCCCCCCCCCCCCCCAAATCTCTCAGCAGCCTTAGTGGTAAAGTTTTTCAGGGTTCTAAAAACTCTGTTCCTTCAAATTTTTAGCATAAGCCATCCTAAACTAAGATATGCTTTTCAAAATCCAGTTAATGTGAAGGAAAGGGGTTCCAAAATGAAGGATGGTACTTGGAATCTTTTTACCATTTTAAACTAAACAGGGAGATGACATTCCAGCATCAACATATAGAAAGAAGATTATGTAATGAATATCCTAGGTCTCCATTTCTTCTACCACAAGCTAGGAATAGAAATTACACACAAACCAGTATAAGTGATCGGAAACTGGTTCAAATCTGTAATACAACAAGAGTTCAATGCACATAAACTGCATTCAAAATGGCCAAAACCAGTTTAAGATAAACCTGGATGGATGTAGCATCAGCCTTCACTGATTTAGGTGAAATCAGTTAAATTGAACTTCTGTCCCAGATCCCCTTCAGATTCAAGTTAACTCACAGTGCCCCAGCATGCACCTTCAATACAACCCCCCACCTGCCAACTGAAGGGGGAGCAGGCTAGGCTCAATTGGCCACTGTAGGCATGGGGTTGCATTTCCACAATCAAAAGTGAATATTTTCTTACTTGTTTATCAGGTCAATCTATGCAGCTTAAACTAACCTACAAAGATTGAATTAATTCAGTATCTGGCTTTGACTGTCTGTACTTAGCCAAAATGAACAGTGTAAAAGGATCTATCCAGATTCTGTTCTAACACAGCCAATCCAAATCAAAATTAATGTCAGAGAAGCTGTCCACATCCAGAAATACGAGAACTGTCAGCATGGGAGAGAAGAGCCAGTACATTAAAAGCAGAGGTGTTGTTCTCGAGGTGTGTTTTCAGGTAGTCTCTTGCTCACTGTCATTCTCAGTATTCAGGCTGCTTGGGTCTGTGTACTCTTGGAGGCCAGTGATAGCAAGAGGCCTGCTGGAGCCTAGGTGTGATGCAGAAAAATTGACTTGAATTCACATTCAGTAGCGAAAGGCTCAGAGGGGTTTATGGTACACTAGCTGGTCTGTTTAGCAATCAGCACAACTCAGTAGAATTGCCTGGAACTATGATAGAAACACCATGCATAAATTATGCTTTTCTCAGTTGCTATGAAAAAGCAATCTTTCCAGTACCTAAATTTATACCCAAAATATCCACTGAGGGGAGGAGGAGAAGGGGGTTGCCATTATTTAGCTGCCCTTTTACGAAACTCTACAAAATTTAGAGTTGTATTTGCTGAACTCACACCTGGCTCCCTTAGTTTCTTCTCTTACCTCAGCTCCCTTTTTGTATTAGTCCCCCTGCTCACAGACTTGTCTTCTTTTTTTACATCTCTATCAGGTCATTTCACAGTCAGACAGGCTGTTCTGGAGCATTAGCTTAACTGTGGCTTAGCATAAGGCAGAAGTCCTAAATAAAAGTTTATCAATTTTGCACAATTCAGCCAATTTTCTGAAATCCAAATGAATATAAACACCCATTCTCTACCTTATGGAATGTATTAGGAACTGTATATATATTCAACCGTAACCTATAGCCAGCATTCATCTTCCTGCACTGCATATGCTGTCTAAATTGTTTAACCTATCTAGGGTATCTGAGATAACCCTGGGAATAACTATCTATTTTGCTGGCTACAACACAAAAGGAATGTGAAATAATCGTGTTTAGCAAAATTATGAAAAACATGGCTCATCTCAAAACTTCATAAATGATTTTATATGCTCAACTGGAATCTTAAAAAAGCTAACAACCTGTATAGCAGGCAACTGAAAACCAGAACCTTAATCTACTATGGCCCAGAGAGCATGACACACTACATATTGCTTTGCAAATATGATCCTCAGACAGTATAACTGGCCCTTTTACTATCATCTTATGAGCATGGGGCTGCTTATTGCATTTGCTATCCATATTGAATAGCAGTATGTTCCATATTTCCCTGAGTTATAGAACTTATCATGCAGATAGACTGGGAAATAGTGGGTAGTAAAACTCTATTTAGTAAGATCAACTGCCTCAGAATAGTGTATTCATCAAATCAGGGCAGATCATAACATTAATCCTAGAGTGATATACATTCTATTTTTAATATAATTATATTATTAAAAATCATTACAGTTAAAGATAAGATAAAGTATACCCTAATAAGTTAGATAACTGTTTGTATAAATGCATTTTTTAAAATGACCAACCTACCATTTCAAATGCTTTAATTCAATTCAGCTGTTTCCTCCTCCCCTGCCCTGCCCCCCACCACTTACAACTATGACTACAACTAAGATTTTGAGAGACACATATAAAATAGGTACTTAGACACAGATTATATAATTTACTTTGTCTCTAACATAGTAATATTTCTATGCCAGATGTGACAGCCAGAACCAGAGGGATTAATAAGCAATAAACATGTGCTTCCTGGAGGCATTTTGTATTTTGCCTAACAGGTAATATTAGCTAACATAAAGCTTGTAAGTTTGTAACCCACAAATCTAACTTGTCTGTCATATGTTTAACCAAAATGATAAAACTACCTGTTTGTATTAATTGTGGAACTGACTCAGTCCCAAAGGTGAAATTTTAGCTGCAAGATTAGCTGACCTAACAGTTTTTGCTCGGGGTTCAGCCCTGATGATAAAAACTAGATCCAACCACCTAGCACGCCCATCACATTCCAGGAAAGCATGTCCCAAGAAAGCATATTCAGAGAAACCTAAAAGGGTTGGGCTTAGTAATATCAATTTCAAACCTAAAGATAATTGTAAAAGCATTGTAATTTGCTTTTTGTATAAACCCAAGTCTGGGTAGTAACCTTTTATGACAATTTTTAACACCTTTTAATGCCATAGGGTAACAGCTATAGGGCAAGATTGTGAGCGGCTCTAAAGCCAACAGATAAGCATAAGAGTAGTCATAAAAAGTGAGCACGTCAGGTGGCCAGCAGGAAGGAGGGAACAGAATAGTTATTGCTGTTCCAAGCCTGGACTCGCATACCTGGCATCAAGGGACTATCAATTAGTTGCCAACCCATTTCTGTCTATCAGTTGTTGTGAATAGCTCAGTGGCTGATACCCTTGCAGTGCCTAGTTGGCCTGCAACAGAATTGATCCATCTATCTGTTGTTATTATTTACTATTAGCTCTTTAATACCGCATTATCTGCTTGTTGCATTTATTTTTCTGTTAACTGTTGCGTGTATAAGCTATAATAAATGTGCCTTTGCTTCACTCTCAACTTTGCCTCCTTGATCCGAAACTGAACCGAACAGCCCCGTGGCTGATACCCTCACAGCACCCAGTTGGCCTGCAATAGAATTGATACACTCACAGTGCACAGCTGGTCTGTGACAACCAGATAAAAAGGAAAATAATCCATTGACTCCCTTGCTATTAATTCAGTTTTTGTTTGTTTTCTGAACACACCTTCCATTTAGGAATGGATATCCTAAACCTACAGCTTTGCAAGAGTATAATTTAGAAAAAGTGTTGTAACATGAGACTTGAAGTTAAGTTAAACATTCTAAGGGAATACCAGCATTTTAAATTGAACTCCACAAAGATTTCAACTTTTAAAAATTTATTAATGAATTTAGCTCATAAAATAACATATTTAATATTCAAAAACCCATCCAATCCCCCCAAATATACAAAGATAGACATTAATCTTGTATCAACTGTGCAACCACAATGTAATCAATGTACACAGATTCTTGCAGTGCCTTCCTCTCCTCCTTCCAGTCTCCAGCAGTTCCTCAATGTTTCTGTTGAGGCAAAAATCAATGTTTCTGCATCTATATACAGTAATTCACCCCTTCCTTTTCCCTATAATGCTGAATAACAGAGATCTCATTATCTTCTTTTTATCTTTGCTATTCACTTTAAAAAATTATTCTAAATGTATTCTTAGGTACTTACTCATTGAACATGTACTTCAATATTAAAAAAAGTCTCAATTTTTCTGTTTTGTTTTGTTTTTTTGAAGGTGGGAAAAGACTCTCTTTTTGCAAATTCCAAACATTTCCACCAAATTTCCAAAGAGGCATCTTTCTTCCTCTCTGCTATGGAACACTGTCTCTATAGGACAATTTTTCCATTACTAAAACTTTTTAAAACAAGTCAGGGATTTTAGGTATCCTTTTTCTTCCAGGCTTCTGCAATTGTAATTCTTGTAGCCACTAGAAGAGGAGTGATCGATTCCATGTGACATATATATATTTATTGCAATATATATATATTTATTGCAAAGTCCTCAGGAAGTTTCAGTAAGAACACTAAGGGTGGGTCCAGACAAGCCCACATGTGCAGTATGTGGAACTACAGACCCATCTGTGGCACTGCACGCCATACATGCTGCCCATGCAAACATTCCCTGCACTCATTTGCAGCACTGAGGAAGAAAAGGGAAGGGTGTTGACACCAATAGATCCCAGTGTCAAAAGAATCCACGCACCTGAAAAAAGCAGGTCAACACATGTGGTGGCAGTGTGCACCACCTAAATCTGGAGCCTGGCCAGCCAGAGTCAGGCTTCGATTGCTGGCCAGGCTCCCTGTTGTGGACTTGCTGCACTTGGAACCCAGGGTGGCCCCCAGGACCCCAGGTAAGGTTGCTGGGGACAGCTCAGGTGCTGGGGTAGCCTTCCATACCCAACCTGGGGCACCAGAGTGCATGTGCACAAGCGTTCTCTGGGAGCAAGTAGCAGTGGAGCATACTGAGCTGCTGCTTGTTTGTCCCCAGGGAAAAGCACTAGGACTGTGCAAAGCTTCAATCCGCAATTTGATTTGTTGGAGATTCAGCCTGATTCAGTGACCAACTCTCTGAATCTGAATTGAAACAGAGGACCCCTTAATCTCTCCAGATCAAATCAGAACCCTCCAAATGGATTCAGAGAGATTCGGAAAGATTTAGCAATTTGGATACAGACACAGCTTTAATTTTTTTTTCTACATACCTCTACGTAGCAGGCAGCTTGTGAGTGCTGCAATCCTGGGGCACATGAAGTGTCCCACAGAAGCACAGGGGGCTCCCCAATGCACTCATCAGCAACCCAGAAGTGAACCAGAAGCATTTCTGGTCCACTTATGGGAGCACGCTGGGGGACCCCCCACTCCACCCTGGCTCAGAGACTCGTGCCTCCTGGGTCTGGGGTGGGTACCCATCTCCCCCTGCATCTGATCACTGAGAAAGGGAGGCATGGGGTGGGGGCCAGCACTCTCCTTGGCAGACCTGGAAGTGGACTGGAAAGACTTCCGGTCCACTTCCAGGTTCGCTGCTGATCACATGGAGGCTCCCCCAATCCACTCCTATAAGACACTCCAGGTGCCCCAGCATCACAGCAATCATGAGCCATGCAGACTACCTCAAGGTATGTAGAAAAAACTTTTAAAGCTGTGTCTATATCTGAATCACTTGTTCTCTGAATTAGCATCAAATCTTCAGATTTGGATTTGGCCAAATCAAATCAGGGACAGTGATCCAAATCAATAACTTGAACTGAATCACTCAATTCAGGCTGAATCTGAATTGAATAGAGTCCACTTCACACACCCCTAAAAAGCACATGGGCCCTAAGAGGTTATCTGGTAATTGGCATCCTGTTATTTCCTTCAGCATGTCTCCAATCTTCTTCCAAAAAAAAATTAATTCTTCTTAAATTTAATATGGTAGAACTCCCACAAATAATCACACTCCCTTCAACATTTTACCTGTTCCTATACCACAAATATATTTAATTTTAAGTGGGGAAAGATGCCATCAATATCAGATTTTATTTTTGTTTTTATTATTTTTGTGCAGAAGAACATGTGAAGAGCATTGTTCCAAATTCTCTCCCATTCTTCAACACTAATTTCTGATCCTATGTTGTTAGCCCACCTTGTTTTAAATAAGGTTTTTTTCTTCTATAAGGCTATTTAAAAATCACTATATAAAACAGACAATAGGTGTTTTATAAGTGTGACTAATATTCTTTCAAATTCTATCAGATTTTTATTGAGGTTTATCCTTTTTTTAGAGTGTGTTGAAGTGTCTCAGCTGCAGGTATTGGAAAAATGGGATTCTAATGTCACCTGCAGTATTTTGTGTTTCTTTGAAAGATGTAAATATATTTTCTTTGAATGACTGTTCAAAACATATGATACTCACATGTTCCCAGATATTAAAGCTTCCTATTCAAGTATTAGGACTAAATTCAGTATTATTATGTATCATTGCTACTAGTGATAGGTCTGAGCTTAATTTCTTACATGTGTAATCCTAAATTTTAACTGTTAGTCTCAAAAAAGAGTTATTATCAAAGAATCATAGAAAATTAGAGTTAGAAGGGAACTCAGGAAATTATCTAGTTGAGCCCTATGCTCAAAGTCGGACCATTCTCAACTAGATCATTCCAGCTGGACTCTGTCAAGCTGGGTCTTAAAAACCTCAAAGGATGGAGATTCCACCACCTTTCTGGGTAACCTGTTCCAGGGCTTCATTATCCTCCTAGTGAGAACATTTTTCCTAATATCTAAAAACTTAAACCTTCCTTGCTATTATATATAGAGTTTGGACTGGAATCTTCCCTGGTAATATGTTAAGACTGACTGCTGAAGAATATATTTGCTCTACTTTTACTCAGTGCTTACTTTGAATTGGTATTATCCAATATAGAAAATTTCTAAAGTGGCTGGCTTGGTAGGAATAGTTTATGTTTGGAAGCATCAGTCCCCTCTATTGCTGAAGACTTTATAAGATAGAAATTCTATAATTAATTTAGATTACATTAGTAGTTTTCCAGTGAAATAAGCTTCACCAAAAAAATTCCTAAAAAGCTTTGCTAATATTACTTCCATTCCATAGACATCTAGAAGGCTCCTAGTGCCAGCAAGCTGCGATATAGATAAGAATCTGTTTACAATGTTAATCTTCATAAAGCAACTGATGCTGGTTCCTATCTCTTACTTTATAGTCTCGGTAAGTAAAAAGCAGCAACAACAAATCAAATCAAACCTAGGTTGCAGGACACACATAAGGCTTTTCAAAGATACTGAGACATTTAACTACAAACTGCCGCCCACTTATTTGTCTTCATAGATTGTTTTTAACTGACTGACCTGAAACCAAAGCAATGTCCTTTTATCATTACAGAAGTCAAGTACTAAAATTTATTAACTTGGCAGTTTATATGCCACACTTTTTAATTTTCATAGACATTATATTTGAATATATGAGAAAAAGCTTAAATTAATTATGCAGATTTAGAAATACCAATTTTTCCACCTTACCCAGAATGATACATTCAGCTGCCACAGAAACTCTCACTCACTCCAGTCTTCATCCATTCCATGAAAACAAAACCCCCACAATACCTACCCTAAACATTTCAGGGGAAAAGAGATAAAATTTTCAAGAAATCCATTAGGAACCTCAATATGGCCAAATTTTCATCTGGAAACATGCTTATATTTTGACATCATCATCACCTGTATGAAGCCTTGTACCCGATAGATTAGATAGAAAAAAATTCTTTTCTATCACTATTTTCAAATTGTTTAGAGATTATAACAGTAGTCACAGGAATCAAAATGAATTAACGGTTACCATAGGATAGGGGCACTTTTTTGAGAGAAGTGACCAAGTCATATGAATAGGAGTAACAAATATCAATAACAAAGTAAATGTAACTGATTATTTCACGGAATCTTACTGAGAGATAGGTGAAATTCTAAAAACCAAAACACAGTAATTGTGGTATAGGCAGCAGTTGTCTTCATTATTTAATCAATATTTAGTATAATGACAGGAAATTATATTGCTTGTAGGTGGCCATAAGCAATGTTTGGTATTTGTCATTTATACAATAGCCATAATTGAAAATCTCAACATTATATGTAAAAAAAGACATGTTTTTACCTTCATATTTGTGCTTCAATGGTCACATTCACAATGTTTTCACAGGGGGCTTGAGTACAACTTATATGTTCACAGTAGCATTTTTGTGGCACAATGTTGAAAATTTACATGCCCAATTATGTGCATAGTAATTTTGCATGTTTTTGCTTAGTACACTGGAAATATACCTTTTAATATCACAGTATGCTACAGAATCAGCTCGGCTGTTCAGATAATTTCTTTCAAACTTCTGATATTTGTATCTAAGATGTATTAGAAGAAATAAAAAATGAATATTTTTTGTTTAGATTCATACTGCCATACCCAACAGCATCATTCATCAAATTCACTCTAACTGTTAATGAGCCTCAAAAAATTACCATCCTTCAATCAATCATTAATGCAGTAACAGGGAGAGGAGGGGAGAAAATTAAATGTCTTCTGTAAAAACAATTTCTCTGGACTAACCAAAATATTATGGCTTTCCAAAAAAGAAAACAATACCAAAACAGCATTATCTTTTTTTTTTCTTTTTTCATTTCCAGGAACTCTTTATAATGTTAAATTATTTATTTAGGCTCCAGCATTGCATGCAGTTATTCATATACTTGACTGTATTAAGCTGCAAATCTTAATAGCAAGTAGAATACCTGCATTATGTACTCTTTAGATCAGATGGATTACCTTGAATTCAGTAATTTTTAGAGCAGATGGATTTTCACCTGAGGAACCAAAATCCACTCTTTGTAAGTTTATCCTTTAGTGATTTGTAAACAAACTTCAGCCTAGTGAAGGAGTGACCACCAAACTACGGATCATTAAATAAAAACATTTTTCTCCAACATCTCTCATTAATCATTTTCTACTTTTGATTTTGTTCAGTTCTTTCTTATTTATTCTAAGAAGTCATTTAATGACAAATAATTATTTGAGCTGCAGTGCTGCGCACAGCTGCTTGACTCTGAGGCATGCACAATTCAAGAGATGAATGCAGCTTCAGGCTGTGTCAAGATATTTGGATTGCCGAATGAAATGTTAGGAAATTTGGCAGTCCCTGTCATAGAGGGAGTTTCCACGAACCATTTGATAGTGCTATTATTTTTTTTCTCTTAGCATCTGTACAGATCTCTAAAAATTTCCCAGAATTTTATTTTGATTTTTTTCCCAGAAACTTATCTGATGAAAAATATAATAGATTCATAGATGTTAGGGTTGGAAGGGACCTCAATAGATCATTGAGTTCAACCCCCTGCATAGGCAGAAAAGACTATTGGGTTCAGATGATCCAAGCCAGATGCCCATCTAACTTCCTCTTGAAGACCCCCAGGGTAGGGGAGAGCACCACCTCCCTTGGGAGCCAATTCCAGATTTTGGCCACTCTAACTGTGAAGAAGTTTCTCCTAAAGTCCAGTCTAAATCTGCTCTCTGCTGGCTTGTGGCCATTATTTCTCATGACCCCCAGGGGCACCTTGGTGAGTACAGCCTCACCAATTCCCCTCTGCACCACCATGATGAATTTATAGACAGCACAAGGTCGTCTCTCAACCTTCTCTTGCTGAGGCTAAAGAGGTCCAGGTGCCCTAGTCTCTCCTTGTAGGGCTTGGCCTGCAGGCCCTTAACTATACAAGTGGCCTTTCTCTGGACCCTCTCCAGGTTATCCACATCCCTCTTGAAGTGCGGTGCCCAAAACTGCATGCAGTACTCCAACTGCGGTCTGACAGCAGACAGTGCCCGATAGAGGGGAAGTATCACCTCCTTGGCTCTGTTTGTCATGCATCTGCTGATGTTTTATATTACTTAGTTCTTACTACAGGTTTACCAGAAATTTGTATTGACTGCTTCAAAGTCACACAGTGTATAATTCATGAATGACAGTTAAATACTCCGATTTATGTACGAGTATTCTGGTTTGGCAGTTTTGAGATTTAGAAGAGAAAATATTTTCAGTTACATATTGAAATGTCCTTCTTGTTCAGCGACTCTCAGAGGTAGCAGGAAGATAGCCTCCTTCTGCTCCAAGCAAAAGACATGGCTATAAATTACTCTGCTAACAACATATTTTTCTATGACTGTGTGTTCAGTGTGAAGGCCATCATAGCCAGTAAAAGAGAAGACTTGAAAACCATTCTGCTGCACAGGGCTAAAATTGAACTATTACAAGATGATCAATAAAGTACAATAGCATTAATACAGACAAGGAACCAGAGAGTATGCATTGTGGAACATGGGAAAATTTCTTTGCAACACTAATATATAACCAAAAAAGGAATATGGCCTGGAGCACTTTACCCAGTAGAATACATGGTGTAAAGTAGGATAAATATTTAACAGCTAAAACAAGCTTTATAATAGAACATAGGTCTAAATTTGTTCAAAGAATATTTTAAAGAACAACATAATTCCCACAGTTGGAAACATCTTTCTATGATAAGTATTTTCACTTCGGGGCTTCCATTCCTACCTCCCACCAAGTTTTGCATGTGGGAAACATGCACACAATGTGTAAATAAGGCAGACAAAGCACAGAAGCCAAGCCATTAATGTACATGGAATTCCCCTGAAATCATGGGATTCTGTATAGTAAGCCTGTGCAAAGCGGCTAGTATTTGCTTTGGATTCAGATGATTTGGGGAACAGTGATTCAATTCCATGATTCAAATCACTGTCCCAAATCCATTCAGCCAAATCCAATTCAAAGGTTCATTTGCTTCCGAATCTCCAAATCACACAGCCCATCTCCAGCCTGCTCTTCTAGCTCGGCAATGGCTGCCCCGCCTGCCCCGGCTCCCACCACTTTGGGAAAAAAAAGCTGCAACTCACCAGGTGCTGCAGAGCAGAGAGGCCATCCCTGCTGCCCCCCAACTGCCCCACACCATGTGGGGGGCTCTGCCATGAAACCCCTGACACTTCCCCAGTGTCACAACCCACCCCATGGCTTCCCTGCCCATGCCAGCTCTGGCCCTTTAAGAAAACAAAAAACAAAAAACAAAAAAACCCAAATGTATTGGTTCCTTCATGGCAAGGGGGTGATCCCCACTACCCCTACTGCCCAGCTCTATATGGGGGGGGCTCTGCCACAAGCCGCTGCAGGAGCTGGTGATCCTGGTGGAATATGTTTGTTTTTTTTCTTAAAGGGCCGGAGCTGGGGTGGCCAGAGCAGCCATGGAGGGGAGGGCTGGGACAATGAGGGGTGGTCAGGGATGTCATGGCAGAGCCCCCAATGCAATGTGGGGCAGTGGGAGAAAGTGGAGATTGTTCCCCATCCCAGCAGCACCTGGTGAGTGTGGGCTTTTTTTAAAGTACCGGGAGCTAAGGCCAGGCGAGGCAACCATGGGGGAGGCTGGGAGAGCAGTTAGGGGTCCCCCATGGTCCTCTCTCCCCTCCTCCAGCCCCAAGTCTGGCTCCTGCTTCCTGTTGCAGCAGACGGGGACTGACCAAATCATCAAAGCTGTCTGAATCTTCCGAATTCATGTAAGTAACACTTTTGCCTGCAGGGGAGTGGGCACTGACCTAATTATTCTTTAAACCATTGTACACAATTTTTTAAAATTAAAGTACCTAAGACTCTTTTTAAAGTACTGAAGACTATAAAGACTGTGGTCCTAACATTCTGGTTAAATGAGTGGTTGGTTCACTTTTGCATGTGGAAAACTGCAGTTAGTTTGCAAAGCCCTCCTGCCTCTACCCTTACATGTTTAGAATATGCCAACCCCAACAGATTCAGGGAACAGCACAAAAACCCACTTCAGTGTCTCCTGTGTGAAGACCAGGAAACCCCATGCATTTGCTATCTCTATTTGGCTCAGGTCAAGAGGAGTTATAGCAAAAGGAATGATAAGGAAATTATAGGGTTAAACAACAAGCATGGAAGGATTTTTGGAAGTGATGAGAATGCAATACTCTTGCCTTCCCAAACCCTGCCTAGAAAAATCCTTACATTGTTTCCTGAATTAGTGTATTTAGTCTGGGATAAAAACAAGTATCTGCCTTTCCCCAGAATTGACAGACTAGGAAACAGAACATCTAGCCTCCACTTGAAAGAGACTCAGAAGGTTAGGAGAATGCTGTGCTATACTATACTATATCCAAGAGATCAATGGATGACAAAAATAATTGGGAGAACAGTCTTCCAGCTTATGACAGGATTCTATTTTCTATTTTCCCCTGCTTTCAGAGGAGCTGATGAAGTTGAGAGGGACTTTCTTCTTCATTACAATGCTATCTCAAATGAACAGAATGCTGTGAAGGAATATGTCAACAAACTGAAATCTCTTCTGGGAAAAGACTGTCCATTAACCTCTCTGTATTAAGCAAGGGGTCAAGCTTGTGCACCTTCCCCAACTGTACCATTCTTGTGTAGGAACACCAAGTCATTTAAGGCTTTACAGGTCAAAAATAAGGTAAAATCCACTTTTTAAAAATGATTTATATTGCAGCTATATTCAGTGAAAAACCTAAAGGCAAAATCCCAGGCTCATTAAGGCTAAGTAGAGTCAGTCAAAAAAAATAAGGCTGAGTTGATTCAATTTTGGCAGATTAGTCTCAACTTCACAGATTGAACCAATAAACAAGTGAACAGATATTTCCTTTTGATTTGGGTAATGCAGCCATATGCCTAGAGTGGTCCAGGCCAGAAGTTGGGGTGTGGGGAGGGAAGAAAAGCAGGGGAAGCTAAAGCACTTATCCATTACTAGCTGAAGCAGACAGATTGAGGCCACCAGGGGAGGGTTGCAGTGAAGGTGCAAAGCATGCTGGGATGATGAGGGACTGTAAGTGAACTTGAATTTGAAGGGATTCTGAGACAGAAGCTCCATAGAGTGATTTTACCTAAATCAGTTAAGTCTGATACTACATCCACCCAGGTTTATCTTAAATTGGTTTTGGCTATTTTGAAAGTGGTTTATATACACTGAATTTCTGTTGTGCCACAGATTTGAACCAGTTTCTGATCACTTATGTTGGCTTATGTGTAATTTCTGTCCCTAGCCCATAAGTTTTATGCTTATTCCTTTTTAATGCCATAAAAAATTCCTCAGTCTGTGAAAACATTGCAAAGAAGAGATGATACCAAACAATGTTGTTTTTTTTTATTGGGGGTATTTTGTACCCCCCAATAAAATCCATGATACATAATCCGTGACACTTCTTTTACAATATAATTTGACTTCTATATATCTGACTGTTAAGCTAATGCTTCCAACAACATGATACCCAACTTGTTATGAAACACTGGGTCTAACCACAGAAACTACTTCTCACTTCATCTTTATTTTAACCCACTATCTAATGGAATTTTCTACTATTAGTGTTTGGCAGTGTCTAAAGGACTACAGTTCTATAGTTCTAAGTTTGAGACAAACGTAGGGGAAGAGGCAGACATATTGCATATATTTTGAATATCCATGAGGTTTCTTTCTAAACCTAAAATAGCAGAGTTATTTAGTTTGGAATACCAGAACATTTTCTATGAATTGTTCTCATTAATTTTGATACTATGAAATTTATTTTCATCAACATTTATGGGGAAAGTGACAACTTAAAAACATCTCTTATCTGTACTATAATGAAATTGTTTGACATTTTTTTCAAATTTCCAAACCTCCTTTTTTTTATTCCACATAAAAAGAAATGTTCAAATCAGTACTAAATTACAGCCACATTGAAAATGATTTTAAAACTATATATTTCAGCTATTGAATAATTAAATATTACTGACATCATTTTAGAACTGTATGTACAATATGAAACTGAAAAACTAATGAGTATTTTGATTTAAATTTTGACATTCCAAAAACAAGAGTCTCAATTTATTTCTAAAGTAGCTCCAAATGCATTTTCATGAAATTCAACAACTTCTTCCAAATTATTATCTGGACACATTTTTTTCAACCTGCCTTCTAAACAGTTTTGTTCCAGCTGACATTAATAATGGTGTTCTTCCCTAATGACCAGGGTGCAGGAAGATATGGTTTGAGAGAGAAACTGAGGGAATGGAAAACATACTGTTCCCCCCCACCTCACCGTAGCACAAGGACTGTCATCTAACAGATTTTAAATAGGGTATCCTCCTGCTAACTTCTTTCAGAAGTCATTGAAGCAACAGTCATTTACAGAGAAAAATAATAAAGCATTCTTTGAAGAAATCAAATGAATGCAGAATTTTCTCTATTAATTCACAAGTACAGATGTGAAACAATCACACTAAACTGAAAGAACAAATAATTCCAATGGGTAAACATTTATGTTCCATCATATTTACATTTTATATTGCCTCTCCAATAGGAAATATCTTTCTTCATTATCTAGATCAATGGTGTTTTCTAGGATTTTGGAGGAAAAACACCCCAAAAGTTAAAGAAATATGAATGATTATAAGCAAAGAGTTTTAAAAAATTAAATTATATAATTGATTTCCCACTTGAATGCACATAAAATATATTCATGGGTAAATATTGCCCTCACTTCAGAGATGCAAGCTGGTTTTCCTTTCATTATTAGTTACTGCATAATCAGCATGGAATTTTTTTTGTTGTCTCAATGCCAGCTTCATAGTTTTTGGCATTGACATCCAGAATATGTGTGATATTCTCTAAACAGAACAAGTATTTTTTTTCCTACATAAATTAATTCAAACTAAAATGGGAACAGAGAGAACATTCTTTCAGGTGAATTACACATCAGACACTCTCTGGACACGAGGGTTATGGGATGGTTGATTGTACTGCTTCTTTTATTGGCTTGTGGATAGCAATGTCCAGAAGAATTTCTGATTCTAGTGATTCTATTCTGGAAGTGCTGGGGATCCCAGGACCTCAGAAAAATGACATAAGGATGCCAAGAAGCCTAGAGTAATTTACCACATAATGCATCCTCAGTCTACATGGCATTCACTTAGAGGTAGTATGCAGCAGCAAAAATAAACTTACAGTTCATTTAATAGAAAAAGTCAAGTTCAGATAGACAAAGCAGAGAAGAAAAGGCTGTTGGCTTTGTGCATGTTGCTGTGTTGGATCAGATTACTGCAGCACAGGTAAAATGGCAAGAGCAAGTCTATGAAAGATACAGATATGACATACTACTTGACACATATAGGGGGAAATCCATTGAAGAAGAACTGTCCATTACTAATGCAACTACTGAAACCTTACATTCATGGCATTATAAAAAGCAGAGTTGAAAAACTAGTGAAATTCAGAAATGAAAATAAATGGAGGTAGTTTGTAGGGCTGTTAGAAGCTCTGGTCCCTGATTTGATTCGGCAGAGATTCAGCCCTATTTGGAGTCCAAATCCAAATCGAATTGGGAGACCCATTAATGTCTCCAAATTGAATCAGAACCCTCCAAATCAATCTGGAGAGATTTGGAAAGATTTGGAGATTTGGACATAGCTTTAAATGTTTTTCTACATATCTCAAGGTACCAGGCGACTTGAAAATGCTGCAATGCTGGGGTGGATGAACCAACGCCCAGGAGTGCGTGGGACTCCCCAGCATGCTTGGCGGCAGACCCGGAAGTGGACCAGAAGCACTTTTGATCCAATTCTGGGTCTGCCAGGGAGTGAATTGCCCCCCACAAACACACTCTGCTCCCTCCCCTCAGCTCAGTAACTGGTGCCTCCTGGATCTGGGGGGGAACCTAGGGTTCCCTCGCAGCTGACTGCTAAGCTGGGGGGGGACCAGTCCACTTCCAGGTTCATCATTGAGCATGTGGGTGACCCTCCTTGCACTCCTATGGGATGTTCGATCTGCCCCAGCATTGCAGCATTCATGAGCCATGCCTCATACCTTGAGGTATGTAGGAAAAAACATTTAAAGCTGTGTCTATGGCTGAATCACTGATTCTCTAAATCAGCATTGAATCCAAATTCAGATTCGGCCAAATCAAACTGGGGATGGTGATCCGAATGAACTAATCAAATCACTGTCCACAATTCGGTCTGACTCTAAATTGCATACAGCCCATTTCACACATGCCTAGTAGTTTAAGACAGGGGTTGCTTTGCTGGTATTTCCACATAGTCTTTCCATGCTGGCTATCTATCGCTAGGTGTCATCTCTGGGGGGAATTGGACTTCTTTCAGTATTAACTCCTACCTTATTTTAACTATTTTGAATTAAACTCGGTATGCTTAAGACTTCAGTGTCCTGCAGTCATCTATGCAGCTATAGAATGCACATGAAGCAATTGCAAAATAATACCAGATTAGACAAGCAGCCTTTTGCAATTATTGTGCGAATGGGTCTAAGCAATGCCATAAGATGCAAGGTCCTCTATGTCAAACAGAAGCAAGTGGTATGAAACTAGACCCTCACCACTGCCAAACACTGAATAGGTAATCTAGCAAACAGAGATTAGGAATATACTACCTCAAATTTAGGAATCATATCCTATACCCACACCTCTCCCACCCAGTCAACATATTTCTGATTCTAGTGATAGTCGCACCTTATAAATAGAGCAGAAGGGTCTTTTTTTTTTCTTTCTAAAATTAGTCACCAAAAAATCAGTTTAAGGACTCACTACAGAGAAATGAGTGATGAAATTCAGAAATGCCATTGCTTTTTTCATATTTTGAAGTATTTCATTTTTCAGGTACTTGCAAAAGAAATAAATGGCTATGTTCCAGGAGGTAGAGAAGGTTTAATTCACATCTACCCCCTACAATGCTGCCTTATCCACCTGGCTAGATAATATTCTGGGATCAGTTGTTCTTAGTCTCTCCTGCCGATGCAATTCCACTTTCCATTAGTACTGTAATATTTATTAAGTGGGGGGGCAGGATTTGAAGAGAGAGAGGTAGGTAGCAGGGAAGGGATTTGAATATGGATTTCCAGCATTTGGGAGCTTACCCTAAGCATTAGGTTATCCTCTTCAGCAAATCTAGCCTTTATATTATTTAGTTTCTCTTTCAATACCTCAAATCTGAAATGGTCTATTTAATAAAAAAATGATTGTTTTTGGTTATTTATTCCAATGGGAAGAAGTGGCAAAATAGTTAGGGCATCTTGTGACAGATCTAGAGGCATGAGTTCAGTTCTGCTCTGCACTCAATTCAAAAGTCACCCCCACATATGACTCAGCTGTAAGCAGGTAACCTAGTCATTTAGTTTGGAACATTAGGCTGGTTTGGCCTGAGCCAGGTCTCACTCCCTTCTCCAAATAGCTTACCTAGCTACAGTTTACACTTGATAGGGTCTGTGGACTGCAACATGGATAAAAATAAGTTGACAGCCTAATACACGCATCAGAATATTCTTATGATACTCTGGGTATATATAGTATTTTGCAGATTAATTATACATTGATATCTACATACATGTCAGAGAGACCTTGACTGGAAAATGCGTATGACTCATTCCCAGAGAATGCACCATATTTCATCATTCTCATTTTGTCCCCTTAAGCTATTTTGTCTTTAATTGTCAAGTTTCCAATCCAATAAAGGCCAGAAAATGTGTGTGATAACCATAGGTGGGAGGGACAAAAACATGGGGGGGCTGAGCATGCATGTGCGCATGGCCCCTTCCCCCCAGAGGGGAAAATCTGTGGGAGAAGGGGTGGAGAGAGAGTGGGGCTGAGCCTGAGCTTGGACCTGGGCTTGGGCTCAGACTCAGGGCCAAGGCCTGATGTGCCCACATGGCCACCCCTTCCCCTGCACCCAGTCATTGCCCGGAGCCGGTGGCACCCACAAATTCACTGCACCCCAGCCCCACACCAGTCTTGGTTGCCTCCCCTCACCAACCCTACACTGCCCAGGGGGGCCTGGAGCTGGAGACCAGAGCAGGGTCAGACTCAGCTGCACTGCCAGACCAGAGTGAACGGAGCCCCATGCCTGCCATGCTCTGCGTTGTCCCCAGTGCAGCCCGGTGGCTCCTCCAGAGGCATGGCGCTGGGGAGTTAATGGGGGGGGCATGTGGACCCCTCAGCCTTTGCATGGGGCAAGGGTGGGCTGCAGCTGCAACCTGGGCTCAGCCTCTGCTCCCTGCCTTCACACCTCACTGCTGCTCTGCACTGTGGGGGTCTCAATCTGCCCCCCACTCCCAAGCCCAAGCAATCATAAATTAAGAAAACAAAGAAACTTACCTGCCTGCTGAGCTGACTGTGATCCACAGGGTATGCAAGTGTGCACACCCCTACCCCACCGCTGCAGCAGCCTGTGGCCAAGATGCCCTCCAGACATAGCGGCTGCTCTGCATTTGGGAGGGTCTGACCACACAACCTTTCCTCCCCACCTTCTGCCACCTATGGTGATAAGCAATGATACGTGCCCGTTAGGACCCATGTTTTCTCAAGAGACATTTCATAAAAAACTTCAAGTATTTATAGCACCTATGTACAACTAGTCACAGCTCTAAAAATATGAGTCAATTGTTACAAAAAAAAAATATTACTCCGGGAGTAATTCATTATACAGCATCAATAGTAGTAAGCATTTTTCTTTATAAAAATAATTGTGGAAATAATCAAAAAAGTAACAAAATGAAGAGAATTAACAGTCTGATTTTCAGCCTGAACTTACCACATTGTAACAAAAAGTATTGCAGATTAAATCAATGTCATTTAGACTGCTCAAACATAAATGTAATTTACATGTCCAATTATATCGATTTTCATCTCAAATATTAAAATTGGCACAAAATGGTCTGTGGTCATTTATACCTGTGTTCACAATTCGCAGATACAGATAGAAAAAGGCAGAGAAAGTATAAAATTTTTGATCCTTAATACCAAAATAAATAAATAAAATAAAACAAAATAACCTGCCTATCAGGAGCATCTGAATTAAGACTGTTTTAGACACATGGCCACCACTGTGATTTTGCCTGACCCCGAGTAACTCTAAATCAAGTACCCTCCAATCTTGTACTCAGTTAAGAAATACCTCTGAAATGCAACTCCCTCTCAGAAGCACAAGTACATAGTAACAGAGCTAAATTAATAGTCCCATAACATCTGAGTAAATGAGTGCACCAAATTTGACAGCCATCAAGTTGTAAAACAGGCAGGTGAGGCCTGTACCATAATTTCTTTAAAAATGATTATGGAAATGTTATGATCAGCTCTACAATAGGCCTAAAGATACTTCAATAGACTCCTCTGCTGTCTGATTAAGTAAGGGAGTTACGCATACCAGCAGCTAAGTAGCTGAACGTGCACATAGAATCATGGAAAACTTCAGCTGGCAAGGACCTGCACAGGTCATTAAGCCCAATTCCCCCAGTCATTCCTATCCAAATCATCCCATGCAAATCCATTGTCTAACCTCTTAGCAAAACCACACAGTCAACTCTGAAACACCCACAACACCCTAATCTGCCACAGGTAAAGCAGGGGGACAACAATGGTCAATGTCCTACTGTTGCATAGGTTATTAAAATACTTGAGGAAGAAAGGTCCCTAACCTCCACTGCAGAAGGAAGCAAAAATCTCTACAGTCTGTATCAGTCTGACCATGGGGTAATTTCTTTCTGGACCCCATATAGCAGTCAGAGTGACCCTGAGTGAAGGGGAAGACTCTCTAACCAGGGTTTAAGTTCCAGCAGGAGCATGGGAACACCCAAATCAAAATCCTCAATGTTGGTTACAGCCGACACCCAATACTTCTGAGGAAGGCTAAAAAAGGGGGAGGGAGAACAGGGTACTGGCATATAGCAACAGGAGGGGAAAAAATCTTTCCTGACTCCATGTGGCAACCAAAGCCCAGAAGCATGGAAAATACTCATAGTAGAGCATAGGCACTGCTACTCCTAGATCATCCCTGAACAATGCTTGTCCAATCTCTTCTCAAACACCTCCAATGATGGAGATTCTTCATTTTCCCTAGGCAGTCTACTCCACAGCTTCACTGTTCCAAGAGTGAAGAAGCTTTTCAAAATATTCGATCTAAAACTAATTCATAGCAACTTCAAGCCATTGGCCCTCATTCTGCTCTCTGCAGCAAGAGAAGAGGTATTTTCCCTTTTTTATGGCAACTCTTCAGATATTTGAAGAGTGATATCATGTCCCTTCTCAAATGCCTTTTCCACAAACTGAACATTCCTATTTCCTTCAACCTCTCCTGGTTTGCCTTCCAAGCCCCTTACCATTTTTCTCACTCACCTCTGGGTCCTCTAACTTCTCCATGTTCTCTTTAAAATATGGAGCCCAAACCTTCCCACAATATTCTATATGAGACGTAACCAGTCCCAAGTAAAGAGGCACTATCACCTTCTGTATCTTGCACTTAATGCTCCTATAGATGGATCCCAAAACTGCATTGACCTTTTGAGCAGGTGCATCATTCCACAGACCTATACTAAGTGTCACTATTGTGGAGATCTGGTGGGACAGATCTTATGACTGAAATGTCAACTTTGTTTTGGAGGGATAGATTTGGGAGAAAAGGTTGTGGTGTCACCTTGTATATCATAAAAACATACATTTCTCTGAACCAGGGAATACAGCAAGTGTCACTTGCAGTGACACTTAGTGATGCTTGGCTTGATGGCAGCACTACAGAGAAGGATCTAGAGGTCACAGTAGATCACAGACTCATACATTTTATCCACTGCATTCTCATCATCCATTCAAGTAGTTACTTTGTCAAAGAAGGAGACCTAGTTTACTTGGAATTGTTTGCTCTTAGTAAATCCATGCTGATTTCTTGTGACTTCTTAACTGTTATCAAGGAGCTCTTTCTAACCTAGGAAGTACAAGAACCAACCAATGGTTCCATTCTCCTACACTTGGTCTTGGCCAAAGGAGGTGATCTGGTGTGTCGCTTGAACATTGACACTTGTCAGGTGGACCTGGACAGACTGGAGAGCTGGGAAAACCAGAAACAGATGAAGTTCAACACTCAGAAGTGTAAGGTGCTCCATCTGGGAGCAAACAATCCCCAACATACCTAC
>JAGPOW010001918.1:30008689-30029298 GCA_030014935.1 Caiman crocodilus
GGCACTACTTCACAGTTAGGGTGGCTAGGACGTGGAACCAGCTTCCTAGGGAAGTTGTTCTTGCTCCTACCTTGGGCATCTTTAAGAGTAGATTAGATACTTGGCTGGTGTCCTGTGACCCTGGCACTCGTTCCTGCCATTGGCAGGGGGTCAGACTAGATGGCCTACTCTAGGCCCCTTCTGACCCTAGATAACGATACCCACTATTAGTGTTAGCTAAAAGCGCCAAAATCTCTACTGAAGTGTCCTATCTTTATAGATGCTGCAGAGCTGGGCTGAAATAAGGCACTATTTCTTCTGGCAAAGAGAGTTTTATTATTATTATTTAATGTCTGTGAGCAGCCATAAAAAAAAATCACAACAGGTCAGACCTCCTCCAAGTGAAGGATTCACAAGAGTTCCATTGTTTAAATAATGTCTGTTTATTTCAGAAGCATAACTACCTATTTTTGCACGCTAGGCAAAACGTCCCTGTGCTTGAAGGGATCAGAAGAGAAACAGGAGAAAGAGCAGGAAGGGAAAGGAAGGTGGCGAGACTTGGGAGCAGGGAGGAGTTCTCTGCCTCAAGGACTTAAGGCCCTAGCTGTTACTATGCTCCCAAGACTGCACAGACCTGCTCTTGTCTGGCTTCAACTGTAGGCAGCACAGGCCAGGTCCTGCTGCGGCAAAGATTCTGAAGTAGGGCATTATTCCAGTGCCCTCTAAGTCAGCCCCCAAGGATGGTCCCCCACTCACCCCACTTCATACACACTAGATACACTGCCTCTCGTCTCCTAAAGGCACAGCAGAAAAAGTGCTAAACCCCAGGTATATATTTCACTCCAGGCACCAGCTCTAAGGCCCAAACTCTAAGGTAAAACAGCAAGCTGCTCTAGCCTATCATTTATCCTGAGTTCAGAGCCACAAAGGTGAAACAGTGGGAAGGGAATAACAGAAGGGTAAATAGTACTCAGTCTTCAAAAAAGGAACGGCACATCCTGCATCTATTGAACTAAATAACCCTTGAGGTCCCCTCCAAAAATTATACTTCTAGCACCACATTGGTTGGTTTGCCTGCTGCTTAATAGACCTGTGTGAATACACTTTGGATTTGGCTTCAGCCAATTCGGAGGATAGATAAGAATCACTGTCCCAATTCAATTCAGCTGAATCAGATCCAAAAGATTTGGTGCTGCTTCAGAGATTTGGCCATAGACTAAACAGGCAGTTGATACAGCTGTCTCCACCTGGTAAGTCTGTTGGGTTTGGGGGAAGCTGAAGAGACAGGGCTAGGACAAGCTTCCCAGCCGGGACAGGCAGGGCACACTACTCAGGGAGCGGGGTAGAGGGGTGTGGGATGCGGGTGTGGCAGTGCTCACAACTGTGGTTGCAGGGCAGAGCCCCTTTCCCAGCTGGGGTGCGGGCAGACAGGACGCAGGTGCAGCTCACTCCAGGCAGAAGGGGGCAAGCGGCAGCAGGGCATAGACTCCACTCCCAGTACTGCCGTGCCCACATCAGCCCTGGAAGTGGGGGACTCCGCTCTGCTGCTGCTTGCCAGTGAGCACTGGGAGGCAGGTGCTATCACCACTTGCCAGTTGGTGCAGATAAGCTGCCGCTGCCACTGCTTGCCCATCAGTGCATGGGGGGGGAGGGGGAAGGCACTGCTGCCACTTGTCAGCTGATGCAGAAAGGCATGGGATGTGGGCATGGCAGCGTTTGGAGTGGGGGCTATGCCTTGATGCCACTTTCCCCCTTCCACCTGGAGTGATCCATGCCCACATGCTACTGCCCCGCCCCAGCTTAACAAGTGGCAGCAGGGCATAGCCCCTGCTCCAAGCACTACTACGCCCACATCCCCCACCCGCCTCTTCAAGTCCTGTGTAGCTTATCCTAGCCCCAGCCGCAATCCCTCCCTCCCCCATTCCACTTCCCTCCCCACTCCTCCAACAGACTTACCAGCTGAAGGCAGCTGTGTTAGCTGCCTGTTTAGCCTATGGATGAATCGACAAATCGATTCTGATGCTTTGAATCAATTTAGAGCTTTTAAATGGCCTCCCTATTTGATTCAGATTCAGAGATTTGGTCCCCAAATCAGGCTGAATCTCCTCCAGACTGAATCAGTTACTGAAGCGTCACACAGCCCTACTGCTTAAGCCTTTGGGCAAGCCTTCTTATAGGTTTCTCCTGGAGACCTCCACTAGCAATTTGTTGGTATAGCCCTTCTTGGCTGCTCCCTATATGTTTTGCCCAGACATTGTTCACTTTCCCACTGCAGGCACTTGACCACAGATCCAGACTCCTCTCCTATTAAAGACCCCCAGGGGAAAGGGAACGTGTCATTTATTCCCTTCCTCTCAGGACTATAGTTTGATTGAAAAGGAAATTAGGCAGATAGCAATGGAAGTCCAAACTTTTCATTCATTGACATCATCAGTCTTTGCCTGGAGAAACTGATCCTGCAGCTCAGACCTGTGCAACATATTCCAGAAAGTAAGTCAGGAGACAGAGATGAGATGACAAGGGCCTTTTAAAAAAATATCTGACTTTGCCTTAAATTATTAAAATAATAACAGAGAGCAGAGATGGGCTGTCAGGCAGAGTGCAGGTGTGACTTTAGAAGCTGATCACAGAGTTGTTTAACAGAGCATCCGCAGGGATGTTCATACACTATACACACAGACTCTACATGTACACTCTACACTTTGTTGGTAAGCAACTGAAGCATAACTCCTCCACCACCCCCTTTTTTCTCTTTTTTAATAAAGGAGGACCTTGGTTATGCGTGATAGGAGACGAATTCAGCCCTTTCTATCCAAGTTGTATATGCATCATTTATTCTTTTGAAGAATTGCAACTGAGGTTAGACATTCGAATGGCCCACAAATATTGTTTGATGCAGTAGAACAAAATAATGGGATGACTTTAAGAACTATAAATCTAGGCTAAATATCAGGAAATAAATACATTTGTGCATTCAGTCATTCTTACCATTTGAGATTTCAAGATTTCTTTTTAGAAGCGGCTTCAGGGGAATAGCTAGGAATACGAACAGGCACTCTGAAATTAAAACAGTGCTGTGTGTACATAGTTGTTAGAATGTAGTTGTTTTATATCCATAAACCATGTTCACCAGCTGTGTATATTTTCCTCTTGGGGAGTGCGCCCTTAATATCAATGGGACTATTTGATCTGGTGAAATGAAAATGAACAAGAGCAGTGAACAATTCAGTATTTTCCATTCTTTATTTCACAAAATGGGGGATTGGATTATGTACTTAGAGCTTATTTCTTCAGATGCTTTAACTGTGAATAGATAAAATTAAGACCTTACTGTAGACTCAAGAAGAAATCCCAGAAGCATCAGAATTCTACAGCATCTGGATGTTTGATTAACTGGATCAGATCTCAAAATAATTCAATACTAGGACTGCAGAAAACCAAAAATGGCTTAGGTGGAGACTACTGAATACTGTAAGTACAGTCAAAGTTGAAGAATAATGCAGCCAGATTCTAAGGAACTTGTATCTGAAGATACTAAGCCACCATCTTCTACTGACAAACCAAACATGAGGAACCATGGATACATTTCTATTTATTCTTTACATTTCTTTGCTTTATTAACAGAAGTCAGATCATCATTATTATAATAATGTGAGCAAAAGAATTTAAAAGGAACTAGGACAAATGTTCATACATTTTTATTCTCAGTCATGGTAATTACATGACAGTCTGTGCTTGACAGATGAGAATAGACATTTGTAGTGATTAAGATTTGTTTATTAAAAAAAGTAACAGGTATTCCATGTAGAAATTTACCTGTGAAATTTAAATGGCAGGAGGTACTACTTGCCTTGAGAAACTATAAAAAGATATTGTTCAACCATTTCTTTTTGAGCATATGCTTCTTTCTTTGAGAACCACCATAGGTTTCAGCAGGAAATATACATTTATTATAATAAAATACAAATTCAAACAGATGAATTTTAATATCATACAAGCAGTATGTTATGGCTCATTAAACCCTATTCATTGTCAAGTTTGATCCATAGATACAACTTCCTAATGTTTTAGGAATGTACCAGATGTCAGATTTTTGCCCTGCCAGAAGTTTTTATCTTTTAGCCACTATAAATTGATGGCTAAACCTGGCTCAGTAAGGTTGAATCTTGTAGATTCAAACAAACTTTTTAGCAATTGTCTGTCAACATTAAATCAAGAAACAATGGGAAAGCTCAGCTTCATGTTGAAACAGCAGTTTTCAGATAAAGAAGCTCATTGGCAGCATGATATGAAAGCTTGCACAATTTATCTTGTTCTGTAGTCAGAGCCAGGTGGTATTAGAGCCAAATTTTACTTTAATTTATATCTCAGCATCTTCACAGTCAAATGAAGATGTGATTACAGCACACAGACATAGTTGTGTTTATTTTAGCATAATAGTAACAAAGACCAAAATCAGTGGATTCAACAAACCTGTTGGAGTCTCCAGATATGTGATCAGGTTCCCAGTCTTGGCTACCACATCATTATTTGTACTACATAAATTTGAAACTAATACAATGCTAACCTTCTTTTCAATAATGCTTTCATTTGGCTGTATAAACAGTTAAATTGTACCTTCTATCTTTTACATTCATAAGCATTAAAATCCACATAAACAAACCAAAGAGTAAATCACATGGTAAAGATCTTTTAGTTTTATTTACATTCGAGGTATGCTGCTGCAGTTTGGCCATTTTGAGGACCAACAACTCTTGCAACTCTTGAGTATTCTTGAAATCAAATTGATACCAGAGCTGTTGTCTCAGGATTATCACTATTATTTTCTATATAACACTATCTTCTTATGTGCTACAAGTACTACATTTTTGACATATTCTGCAATACAAATACAACTTGTTATCAACAGAACATGTCTCATATTTGAGATCTTTCTACACAATGCTTTTTTTACAGCCATAGTTCAGATTTGTCAAAAATCCCTGATTAATCTTATTTTAAAGAACACCTTAAGTTAGAATTGGGCACCATTAAACATAAATCTAGTTCTACTTTATCAATTCTGTTTTGGTATGACCAGACATTTTGAGTTTATTTAAATTATTTAACACTTACTGCTTTTGGTTTGGTACTGTTTTAAAATAAATATGCCACTTTTGAAGCAGGTTTTATTTGGACATTGTTAAAACTGAAGTTTAAGATTTCAAAACTTTCCCCCTTCTTTTCTGCTAAACCTGTTAAAAAAAAATCCAGCTGAAATTTGTAATAAGTTTTGTTCCCTCTGAAACTCATCTTTGTTTAACATTAATTTTAAAATACCCAATGTAAATCTGGCTTGAGGGGAAAAAAAAATCTACAAAACATAAAAAGACGGATGGACTAAAACTTTTCAAGCATTTTCAGCAGTCCTTTATATTTGCTTAAGTCTGCAGTCAACTGAATTAAATGGAAACTGAACTAGGGTAGCATTAGGTACTTTGAAAATACCAATCTTAAGCAATGGGACAGAGAAAGAGAGAAATGGGTTATAGGTGTAGCAACGTGAAGTGAAACAAACAGAGAGAACAGCCTTTTCTTGCAAAATATTACCTCTTGCCCCTAACTGAGATCATCTTTTGTTTAATTGTTTTAGAAGGTAGGGATACAACTAGAACTAGGGAACTTTTCCAGTGAAAATTGTTTAGGGATTTTTAATCCATTTGATCTTGGCATCTTTCCTATATCAATTTATTCAGTCTGAAACGCTACATTCGTTAGGCAAGGATCGGGCAGTAATTGTCTGTCCCAATAGAAAATATGGAGAAAATGGGGAAAATGGCCACCATCTTATGTTGGAAGGAATTGGTATATTGGCAGTTCAGTGTATCTCAACACATAATAGATCATTCAGAGTCCTATTCTGTTATTCATGGCAGCCCTAATGATTTTAGGCTTTTTTTGATTTTGACTGAAAAGATTTGTGAAGTGTTCCTGAATATCAATCTTAATAAAAGCAGGGAAGCCAATAACCTGGAACCTATGCCTTGGGTTAGATGCCAGATCTAATACAGATCCCATTTTCTAATTATATAACATTTGTCCTGTGACTGGCGAATCACATTCATTCTTATAGTTTTCCAAAATCATCCAGTCACAAAGACAGCATTAAATTTATCATGAATCAACAGAAATGTGCATCAGTTCTGTCAGTGCTTTCTATAACCTGAAAGAAAATATGAGTTAGTCTCATAGGTTTTTAAACATAAATGCAGTAAAGTATTAGAATTAAACATATCAGTACTTTTGTCTTTTTATAGATTGTATATGATAGATTTAGGGTAATGAACTAGCAGCAAATCATTTGTATGTAATGCTTTGGTTACTGACTGCTTCTTGAAATGATATACAAAGCTGCCCATTTAAGTCCATAGCCTTGAGACTGAAAACAGGCTCTGCACTTATCTACATTTAATATGGGCAATCAATGATTGTTAGGTACATACCATTGTCAGTATTGTGCCATTAGCAGTTCTGACACTGACGATCTCCCTTAATTTTCAAGGTTTCTAATAGTCACTGACCAGGCTGCTATTAGAAGACTTGAAAATGAGGGGTGAGAACCAGCATGAACTGATGAGTTCTTACCTTCTGTTCATGTTTCTAATACCAGCCCTCTGGCAGCTGCTTCCCCTTCACTGTTTTAGTAGTTAAAAAGAGTTCAACTACAGGAGTCAGTTACAGTTAGTACTCAGTAAACTAGAATACATTTCAGTTAGAAAGTAGAGTTTGTCTATTGCTTATATTGTAACAACAACTTGGGACTAGAAGTGTATTATGCAGTCAAGTGAAGTATGTACTTATCAGACATGTATGTAAGTGGATTCAGGACCGTACTTTGGTCTCAGTCACATTTGTGTAATTCAGAACGCATACACACACAAAGTACTCTGGCTTTAAAGTAAGCTCAAGTTGGATCAGTTATAGGAATAATGTTTAATTTAAATGTGCCCACACTAAGTGAGCATTTGCTTAAACAAGCATTAAATCCCCAAATTCTGTCTTAGAGTGCTGCAGGACATATACAAGGTTGGATATTGGAAGGCATTTTTCCTGTTGATTTGATTAGCCAGGTGACATGCATGCCAGAACATCAGCTTCTCTCACAAAAGATTAATTAACCTGCATTTATGGAAGCATTTTTGGTGGAAACACTATTTCTTAGAGAAGTCTAGATACCAACTTGAATAACTGTCAGTCAGGTATCTGAGATCAGGGGTTAAGCCCAAATTATTACTTTTCTCATACCACTTCTCTCACCTACACAAATCCATCCCTTTTCCTTTATGTAGCATATTAACTTTTGTTTCTTTCAAGACCATGAACACCTCTGCCCTCATCTGTATCTTCAGGTATTGCTTCTTTTCACATATCCATTCCACCTTCACTCTTTCAGAGATGGCAGCTCACTTTCTCCATTTAACCGCTTACTCCATTTCTTCCTTCTCTTGCTAATACCCAAAACACAATGTTATCCATCCCTTCATCAGCTCATCAGGACCTCTAGCTTTGTTAAAGTCCTCTACATTCACACTCATACCATGTACAAACATTAACTCATATCTTATCAACTCAGCATATAAGGAAGATGATACAAAACTTTTGAGCTAACATTTCTCTTAGTAACTTACCATGATTTATCTCATTTCAGAGTCTAAGTGTGCCAAGGGAAAACATCTTTGTGCTTCTAGTTCAGGAGTATATCACAAGTGCATAACTATTAATCATGCACTCTGGATACATTCAGGGAACTATCACTTTCCCACTTACCAGGCATTGGAGAAGAGATATAGCTGCTCACATTGGGTTACTTTAGTCCAATGCCTGAAAAAACCCTTAGTATTATCTTACGTACTACATGCTGAAAAATCTGAAGGATCAGTGTAGATCAGTATGGCTAGTCCCATACTTTACTTATGATCTCCTTCCCTTACAAAAGATCTGGGAGAACTGGATTTAATTTCAAAATCCCATGGTACTGTTCTTTCCATTAGGACAAACATTGTCATCACATGTACCTGGAGAAATTCCCTTCCATCTGAAATCAAGTAAACCCCCAAACTAGCAGAACATGGAGAGCAATTCTCTACAAGGATAACTCCCTCCAAAGATATCTTCCTCCTTTACCCAATCCTGGCGGTTCTTAATATCCCCTTCCCCTCACTTTCTTTTAAGTACATCCTTTATTGCCATGGAAACACAGCCGCAGCACTAATCTTGCATTATTTTAGCTCACAATTATAACCATTAGACTGTTACCTTACTATTCTGTCATTATGTTAAATGCATTGGGTTGATTAATGCAAATTGCCAGTACTTTGTTTTCTCGCTCATTCAATGTGCTATTTCATATTAATTGTAATTCCATTGCTAGTGTTAAGTCCTTCAGAACCATGTAACACATTCTCAATATTCACTGAAGACATCCATGTCAAAGAAAAGGTTAATGGAATTTTTGAACTTGGAGACAATGCTCTAATCTGAACACAGATAAATGTATTGGAAACGCTACATGATATTTTTAGTACCAATATAAAAGTCATCTTTTGTAATTTTGACAGCCTAATGCAATAAAATCTAGAAAATCTGTGTTATTACCCATAGGAAAACAATAATGTTCCCTATGGAATAGTCCTTTCTGTGTGGGTTTGTTGTACATAGTAGTAACACAGAACTATCGATCAAACAAAGTATCTTACATCTTATTTGTTATTCGATCTCTGGAATAACAGATAAGATGAAAGATCCTAAGATTTCATCTCTGGAATAACAGCATCTTTGTCCATTTGGCTAGAATATATTGAAATTATCCTAAAAACAAATTTTTAAATGGTTTCCATATGTAACAGTTTGCAGTATATGCATCCAGTGTGCCACAGGAAGCATTTTCAATGGCTCTGCAGCTATTGATCCAATTCCTGAGTGTAAGCTGGCAGGGTAGTAACATCTTACAAAATTAAATCATTACAACTGGGAATTGCCCCCTCCACAACTTCTCTCAAGAATAGCAATAAATTACATTGTCAAATCCACCACTAGAAATAATGTGCATAAAACAACAGTTTCCCTCTAGCAATAATATTCTCGGTGTTTCATAAGGCAACGCTGCAAGGTAAGTTTTTTGGAATATGCCGATCACCATCAAATTCCACCAAAACAATTAACAATATATACTCAAAACTGCAAGCAGCCTGAGTCCTATCAGTAGGCTTGCATATACTCCTACTATCCTGTGCACCTATAAGTTAAAGGGAATTAAAAAAAAATTACAAGTGTTCTCAACAGACCTGAGAGTATTTAAGATCTAGCCCATTTCTAGAATCTAAAAGAATGAATACAGACACTCTAAATCAACATCCAGCAGACGCTTAATAGTGCTAGTCTCCAGAAGAGGAGAAAGAATTCACAAACTTAACTAAGAGTCATTCTAAATGCATATTGCCCTTGAAAACAAGGCTTGCACTTAACAGATTAATACACAGCTTCCCCAACACAGAATTAAGCTTAATTTTTCACAATTCACAAATGATGAAAGCCTTGTAAAACCACTAGAGAGGAGAAAACTAATTTACATGCTATTGCAACTTAATGTAATTTAATATCCCATACCTTCCTGGCAGAGGTGCATTGAATGGTTTGTAAATAAAGCTCATATGTTAGCAACATACTGTGCTCAAGGGGGCATGAATGGAAATTACACTGCTTCCTCACTAATCAGGGATATTAAATATACCAAAATGACTATAGGAAAATTATTAATACTAATTGAAGGTTTCTAAACATGTTGGGCCCCAATTTATAGTTAGTTGGATCTATGTAATTCAGAAACAACTAATAAATATCTAGAAACCTTCCTCATTTCTTTCCTGCCCAGTGTCCTTTAAGGTAAATACTTCCTTTGCATACTAATTCCTTTAGCCAAACTTACTTAGCTGGATGCCATCCCAGATTTCACACATCTGCATCTCTAATGACCCTTTCACATTAAAGAACATATTCATCTACCGAAAATCTTGACTTCACTTTGATCTGAGGAGGAGGTCAGAAAACATGGAATAATGTCCTAGAGACATACTCTCTCCATTTCAGAGGTCTAGCTGCATTTAATTAGGGTGCAGAGATACCAAATGCACTATGTGCTTACATTGACTCCAGGAGAACTAAAACAATTACTACCATTAACAACTTTAATCTGTGTGAGAACAAAAATGTGAAAAAATATTCCTGAAAGTATATTTAGTTTGTTCTGAGATATGCTACATGGTCAGGATTTGGAGGTCATGAGGTATTTGTTAAATTTAGCCTAATTATTAGTTTCCCACAGCTGTATCATGGAAGTTCATGTGGTTAATTATTTCTCATTCTGCTTAACAGAACACCGCTTAAAATAAAACAAACAGAGCAAATGCTTTATAAGCAGACCATATGAAGAGCTCAAAAACTGTCAGAGCTATTCTGTAAATACGTGTGAACAAATGCACTGGCAGAACTCTCTGTTAAATCTGGATATTCCTTCCAATGCTACTTGCTTTGTAACACAGCAGGCTGGAATCTAATACATGGTAATAGGTCCCCAATCTAAGACCATGAGATACAACTGTCACCCATCAGTAATTTTAACTGTAATTTGAACTTTTTCTCCAAGCCAAGACAAAAGATGCAAGCCCATAAAAAAAATCACCCTATTGAATTGCAATGAAAGAGACATGCATAGCTACTTTCAGCTGGAAAGGATAAGCATACAACAAACTACATATATGTGCAGTCCTTTGGTGCTCCTTAGGACCCACATAATTTCATATTTAAAATACTACCTCTCCCCTCACTCACTTACCTAGTTACAGTTGAACATTATGGTAATGGAGAAATAAAGAAAGAGGTTTCACTTTTGCTCAGTGCTCTACCTTCCACTCATTGCCAGCTCCAGCTGTGGGAGTAGCTAATAAAGATTGAAAGAAGGTTGCTTTACTTGCTTGCTCTTTCCCTTGACCCAAAGCTGTTGGGCCTTTACACTTTAATAAGAAGCCAATCTTCAATTGCTTAAGCCAAAAGCTCTTTCCTCAGCGTCTCACAGCACCTATAATCCATAACATTTTCTGGTCTTTATCATGTCTATTTCATCCTCAAATACTTCTTCATTAAAAAGAAAGGAAAAGAAAAGAAAGGAAATGAAGTAGTGATACAATCAATGTTTTAAACAAAAATGGCATCATTAAATTCACAGAAGAAAATATATAATATTTATATATTAAAATAGTATATTGCTGAAATCTTGAAACCACATGAGATCCCATTAAAACCAAACTAGGATTTTTGTTATTCCCCCATGCACCCAGAGTCCCTGGCATATATAAAAAGGCATCAATGTTTGATTAGGCTCTGATGTATTGAATTACTTTAAACACTTTGTCATGCTGTTTATACAGTCAGAAAAAAAAACAAGGACTGTTATTTGAAGTTCATGAGAAATTAAATATTTTTTTATTGTAATAACTTACAGATTTGATACTAACTTTCCCCATGTTTTTTCTATTTCATCTCCCATCCATAATAGGAAAAAGCACATTTTATTACACATTGTAGCATGTCATGAACATGTTGGGGGGGGGGTTAAATAAAGATGCTATTTTTTTGCATTTCTTAATACAATGCACCTTCTGGTTCAGTCTTCTGGTTTCACAACTAGCTTTTCTGATTTAAGAACTGTAGACAGCTGGCTCATTCATCTCAGAATTCCTTTGAAATGCCTTCTATACTTTTTACTTTGAAACCACAAAAATCAGGTGAAACTACCAAGACAGTAACTGAAGTTCAGAGGCCTTAAATAACCTTTTGTCATCAGCAGACTTACATCTTTAGTCTCAATACGACATGGTATGTTAGTGTGAAGAAACAACATTATATGCATGGGAGTATTTTGCTATCAAAGGAGTAAAGTCAAACTGGAGAAGTATGTAAATCTACCCCAATTATGAGCAATTCAAGCTCTTTCGGCATGATATAATCTCAATCGTCTTTTCCCAGGGGAAGCAGCAAAGCCATTTTGAGAGCATATATGGGTAAATATTAATTTAGGGTCAGACTAAGGAAAGCAGAATCTGATATCCAATCCTAATATCCCTGAATATATCATTTCATAGTCTCTCTCTTCCTACCAAGCTTTATCCTTCAATATCAGTACAGTAACTTCCAAGATAAGGGAACCAGTAAAGTAGGTTATAAACCTTTTATTTCAAGATTCTGTTTGAATTTCTAACACTGCTGATTAGGTCAAGAATTGCAATGATGGTGAGCAAGCTTCAAGGTTTCAGAGCACCAGGCAGGCAGAACAGTTTTCTCTGCAGCTAAGAACACTGAATGAGAAGATGTAAAGGGAGGGTATTTGAATAGTTGGGTGCTATTAGTTTCCAACAGTAGCTGCTGGGTAGAGGCTTTTTATGGATTTTTTGAAGTATGCAAATGCTGCAGCTCTCTTCTCCCACCTGCAAGGGATATAGGCCCCCAAACTGCCTTGATAATAAGTGGAATTACATAATGTATTATTTGGCAGGAAAAGGGATAGTTCAGGGAGTGTTATCCTGACAGGGATTCAGATTGGTCACACTAGCCACAGTCTAGCAGACGTAATTAGAGAATTTGCAATCCAAAAGTGGTATAATTTCTAGGCAGTTTATGCATCAGTTCTTCAGAACAAAACTCGGTATCTGTGGTGAGCAAACAGGGATGTATTTATCATTCCAAAGGAAATCATGCAAGAGATTAATGACTTGTGAATTTTGCCCAGTATCAACAACTGAGGGAGAAAAAGCAAGCCTGTTCCTCTCACTAGCTAACTATTCAGATTTAGAGATGACATGAATACTTAGAAATAATCCATTACAAAGTAGAAGATTCTTCTCAAATGTTAAGGGCTAGATTCTCTCACTGTTGTCCTGCCGAGCATCCTCACATCTCTGCTGCAGATACTGGGAGATAACCAGGGCCTGTACAGCCACTATTTCTCTCCCACCTGAGCAGATAGATGCATAATGATATGGAAGAGTGGGAGACAAACAAAGTACTCGTGTGGATGCAAGTTGCAATTTCCAGTCTGACTAAATAGCAAGCAAGTCACAAATTTACAATATTTTGAGGCGTTTGTGGAGTGTTATGTATGTGCCATGTGTAGTCTTTACATACAGGTAGTGTTGAGCTGTATTTAGCCTTATCATTATTATGCTTGCATTTCTTATAAATGGCATTTTGATGTGTTTTTGAATTTTAGCAAAGACTGTTTAACAAGGCAACATTAACTTGTCTTCCTTCCCTAGCCACACTTGGAGGAAGTAATCTCTGAGAACTAGCATCTGACATGAGATTATTTACCCATCAAACCGATCCTTGCCTGAGGTCTGAAGCAACTGAGCCAGGACCTTCCAGACAATGACAACATGTATATTTTAAAAGAAGGGACCCACATATTAAGAATAACACCTGACTATTCAGGGAATGCCATTTCTCAGAGTGGAAAACTGTGAGAGTAGCCTTTTGGATATGTCTGAAAGGATGTAAATATTTTCCTGGTCAAAATTAGGTCACAAGAAACTTCTAGTCTGGTAAATACATAAAGTTAGGCCAGGTACAGACCTTACACTTTCACTGCTATAAGTGATGGGAAACCAGTCTATACCCATAACAAAAGAAAAATTTGGCAAACAAAACTGGTCTATACGTGTAACAGAATAGAAGTTGGGCACACACAGACTGGTTTAAAAATGGCAGAACCCAGTCTAAGACTGTTGCCTCCTACCTCCACCAAGAATCTGATGGATAATATTCATAAATGGCCAAATAAGAAACTATTCTTAAGCCTTGCCAAAAGAGCAAGTTTTTGTATTTAGTTTTTCCTGGTCATAGGGAAACACTCTAAGCCTCCAGCCAGCAGCTTGAGTAGGAGTAGCATTCTTGGGTATAAGATGCAGGGTAAGATCAGACTACTTTTCTGATTTTCTGTTTATCTTTTTTTGCTCTTATATCCCTGTATCTCAACTTATGGTGACTGATTTTTTATGCTTTCTCTTATGATAAATCTTTTTGTCTTCTTTTATAATACACTAACTGTCAGTGATGAAGAGAATTTGACCATACAGGCAAGTCTCTTCCAAGGAAAAGTGGGAAGAAGGGGGATCTATCTTTTCTGAACACATAACCAGACAAGGAACATGATCCATCTAGCTGGTAAAATCCCCTCTGCTAAGAGCTGGCAAAACCTAGGTGAGGCAGGTAAAGCTGAGGTGCTACAGGTCACAGAGTTGGATCCTGGAAAATTTCTGTTCTCAATGGTCAGGCAGCAGCCAGCAGGGAGGAGTTTGAGGATGAAGGATAAAGGATACCATGCAGATGTGAGAATGCCCCTATCCCAGGAGACAAGGTTCCTTGGGTGAATTTGTGAAATTTATTTTTTATTAGACCAACTCAAATGGTTGGAGAATAGTTATCCCAGAAGTGTGTTTCAAAGGTGTACCTGTCCTGCATCCAGGCTCAGGATGTGCCACAAGGTGCCTGGGAAAAGCATTCTACATTAGGATAAATGCAAGGCTTCTCAGAAATCTGGGCAGGGAGGGAAAGGGGAAATAGTGAAGAGTTGCAAGAGATATAGCTTTCCAGAACAGCCACTTACCTGGTAGCTCTTTCTGTCTTGCATGTCACTTTGACCAGGACCTCTATCCTGAACCCAAGACCTTTCCCAATAAGAGGTCTGTCAAAATTAATCCATCTGGAAAAAATGCTTATTACAAGAAATAGACATTTTTCTTATTCATGACCAGGTCATTGTTTTCCTGACTAGCTGTACTTGAGACAACTGGGGATCGGTCATGACTGAGCTTAATGCATTAGCAGATATGATTTCACCTGGGTACAAAGTGCTCAACACTACTGGTAACCCTGCAGATTTGTACTGTGAATATCTTTCTTTTCTTTTCTTCAAAAAAAAGTAGGCCAGTAAATAATCTTGTTCATATTGATTAACAGACTTCTACCTTTGCCAGAAAAATCACCCTATCATTCTAAAAACGAATCTCTGATTTTAAAAAAGTATCCATTAACTTGGCTGTGAACTACAACACATTGATACTCACTGTAAATTTGCTTTTTTACCATTTTTTATATAAATAAAAACAAAATATATATAGTAAACCTATGCTTACTTTTATGTGTGCATGTATAAAACCTATATACATACATTTCTCCTAAAATATCTACAATTATTTTTTTAAAATATTTGAAGACTAATTCTTTCCTTAGGAATGTAACTTTAATTTCTGTTTCATCATGAATTAGCTAACCAAACATCATTCTCAATGCTGGGCTAATCATGGCACATTACTGGTGATGATATAGCCTGATAGCTCCAGTGCAGTCAGCATCAGAAATAAATTTGGAGCTGTTTGCTGAAAGACATAAAGTCTACTTTGTTTGTTTGTTTTTTGCTTTTCTTTAAGGGTCAAAGAATTTCCAAAATAACCCAAGTGCCTATTCATTCACAACCACAAGTGCTTAGTTCTTTTGCAAATCAATATTAAGAGCTTCATCTACATAACTACACAGTCCAAAGTTAGCTCAAAACCATTAATATTTTAATTATTGGCATCATGCTGAAAGTTTAATTTTTTTTTTTTATATCTACACTGACATTTTTTGCAAAATAGCAAGGTGGCTGCATGTGCCATTCCAGATCTTCTAGTTTAGAGATGTGGGAGTAATTAAAAACAGTGATGAGGTAGCAGAGAAATTAAATGGATTTTTGGCATTGGCCTTTATCATGAGGGATAATGAGGAAATTTCTATTCCAATGGCATTGTCAATTCTCATGAAAAGTGGGGCCTTAACAGAGATTGAACACTCTATGGAGGAAATAACAGAGCAACTTGAGAAATGCAAGGGCAGTAAATCACCATCATATGGTTTTTATTCAAATGTTCTGGAAGAAATGAACTATGCAATAGCAGAATTAGTGAGAAGCGATATAACATAACCTTAAAATAGCAACTCTTCCCAATTTAGAGAAAGAATCTCTTTTTTTATGTATGTTCTCCAATGGAGCCAAAAGAAACTTTAGGAATCATAGAGCTATAGGACTTACTTCAGCCTGTAGAAAATACTTGAGAGACTAATTAAGCATAAAAGTGCAATTATATACTACTTGGATCAAATTAGAACTCCTATAAGAAACACTAATGCCTCTGTAACCAATTAGGATTCTTTAAAGAAAGATAAAAGAGTCTGTAAACAGAACCTGTGCCTCACCATCTAGCCTGGACTGGAGTACGTTGATACTAAAGGCACTAAGACGAGTTCTGTGGTGGCATTTTCAGAAAGTGATGGATAATTCCAACTGTTTGCAATGAAATACACATGCAAACTGGGATAACATGTGGAAGATTACATTTCCCCAAAATAGTGATCTGATCATCTGCATGGCTCAAGAAAACATTTTTTCTATTTTATGCATTGTGTTATTTTTCCTTTGTTTCTGAAGCATCAGGTATTTGTTATTGCATAATTAAGATACCTTGTTAGCTATGTGCAATGCAGTCACTGTATTGAAATTCAGTGACGATCCAGTTCTAAAAGTGAACTATTCTTATAGCCTAGACTTCCAAGTAACTATCCAAATCCAACCCCCACATCTTAGAACCCAAAGTGATCCCCTACCTTACAGTCTCTTGCCATATACAGACTTCAAATTCCCTCTGATACCTCACATTATAGTCCCACTTCTATCCCTAGACAGAGCCCCATTTCCTCCACATTTATGCAGCTCCACATCTCATTAGTCCCTGTTATAGAACTGCTTCTGTCCTTCCAGTGGTTCTGTACCAGGAAGATTATTTCTCAAGCTTTTATAATTTCTATGCAAGCCTCATAGGCCACTGCAATAACTTACAGAGTTAGGGAGGAATGAGAAGGCCAGTTGGTACAATTGCTTTTATTTTATTCCAGAAAGAAATCTCTTAAGGCTCTTATTTCTATGTGTTTGCTCTCCTAAGAGGAAGTTTTAGACAAAATATTAGATCTGTGATGAAGAGCAACTGTATTACTTTTAAAAAATAAACTGCGAGTGAAAAAGATACATCAGATTAATGCTTTAAAGGCAAGTCCTAACTCATCTATGGAGCTACTTGAGAATCTCTGCATTTTCAACAGAGGATTGTCCTTTAACAACAGGGAATTTGTAAGGAAATGCAGTGCCTCAGGAATGTAAGGGAATTTTTTTGGGAACAGCTTACTACATGCCAAACTAGTGCCCAGGTTATTAGATACTGCATTTACACATGAAATTAAGGTGATGCAATAAGATCAGAGCAGTTAGTGCTGAAGTCAACTGCTCCCAGGTGCAGCATCTACATGTGCTCCTAGGGCAGCACAATTTCAGCCAGGGTTGAATAAGCCCACAGCTGGCTGGGTTGACTCCCAGTTGCCATCCACACATGTGTTTCAGAACAGTAAAGTACTCTACTGTATGCTAGTACTGTCCCCAACAGTGAATTAGTTTACTGCACCCTAATACCGCACATGTAGACAGTGACATTTTACTACAGAGCTAATTAGTCAACTTCACGGTAAAGCACACATGTAGATGCACCCACAGCGAGGTTGACAGGTCCATGTCTCTCCCATTTTCACTTCTTCCAGTAAAAGGTCTTTGTTTCATCCTGAATGTAAAGAAAATGATGGTCTTACATTCTTGTGGGATGTGGAAAAAAGTTTTCTGTCCACTCCAGCTAGGGAGCCACAATTAAAGAGTGAAAGCTTAACATTCATATTGTTTAGGTTCACAGGCTTGCTACATTTGTTTTCCTGGAAAACAGAGAAGACAGCAAAGCTTAGGTGGGAAAATGATAGAAAACCATAACAAAGAAATTATGTGAAGGAATTATAGGGAAGAAAAGCAAAAGGCATACATTTTATGAAATATGTGAAATATTCATGTCACTTGTACACAATTTAAGTTGTATTGAGCAGAAATGTTTGAGTCAAACTCATCTGTAATTATTTCATTTCTTAAAGGCTTTCACACTTTCCTAGAACAGGATTTGGTGCCTAGCTCTTCTTCCCCCTCCTCCTCTTGCTCCCAGCGAACTGCTTGCAAACTGCCCTATTTACTTCCCCTGTTTGCTTGCTTATCCTGTGAGTGTCACATAAACAGAATACTGGGCACAGTTTGGGGCATAAGGAAAAATAATATTGATTAACTGGAAGTAACTTGCAGGAGGAAAACAAATATAAAGGACTGGAGTGACTTATCCAGATGGATTGAAATCTCTGAAATCTGTGGGATAAAATCTGAGCCCCACAAAAATAAATGACAAACTCCCATTGACCAAGAGAGCAAGTGTTCATCCTCCTCCTCCGCCCCCCAAATGCTTTGTATCAAACAAAAACAGAGAAAGGGAATATCGAAGCTAAAGCTCTACAGCTTTGATTTTGTAATAAAACACAAAACTATTTCAAATATCCTCAAATGTATGGATTTTAACCAAACAGTAAAAGCAATCTAAACTGTTCAGTACATTTTATTTCCAGTAGCCTGCCCACAATAATATCTGTATGTCTACAAATTATATTTATTTATTTATTTTAAGATGACTTCTATTATTATACCCCACATCTGGAATCACTGTACCTGATTTATGGCTCTTTAAAAGACACCCAAACAAACCATACACAATGGGAGACATTTTTCCCTTTGGCATATTTGCTCAGAGGTTTTTTCAAAGTAGAATCTTCTCATGTTCTTTCATCCCACATCACCCAATGAGTTGTGGCTGGGACAGTGCTGTATCAACTACTTCATGTGACAAAAGACAGTGAACAGGAAGTCACCAATGTGCCTTCAGGAAATCCATCCCTTCAGGAAACGTTCTTAGTGCCAGGCATTTTTTAATCCTTTATGATCTTTGTTTTTAAAAAGGATTTTCTGAGTCTTTCATACTCACTTATTGTAGAAGAGCTTACTCACCACAGGATACAAGTATAAAATATAGGCATACAGCCAAAAAAATAAAATAAAATAAAATAAAAATATGCGCTTCTAAAAATAACAGTAATTAAAAGAGTCATTCGCCAAGTGTTCATTCATTAAATACAATTAAAATCCATTAAAAAAAGCCTCTGGCTATCATAGCAAGTAACCATTCATTTGCCAGATTTTGTATTTAGTTAACTAGATTTTCTTACCCATGTACTGATTTTTTTTTTCAACTTTAAATGAGGGGTATCAACCATAGCCTAGATCCAACCCATGCAGTGTATGGAGCTGGTCTGGTGTCCAGGCCTGGACCTGGTCCTGCAGGCACTGAACACAGTACAAGGGGTTGGTCTGGGGTGCACACTCCATGTGGTACATTACCAGACCAGCTCTGAGCATTAACTAGCTCCAGTGCATGCAGATGGGCTAGGACCTTATCTAGACCAGTCTCAGAGCCAGCATGCAGGGCTGGGCTGGCATGAGAACGCCATACAGTCTGTGCCCAGACCCTCTGTGCTGCATGTGGCATTCATGGTACCAGGTCCAGTCCACATGCCGCACAATCCCCTGAATAGGACCAGTGCATGCTGCACATGGTGAACAGGGGTAGACTGGTTGTAAACCCACGGACCAGACCAGTGACCGTCATCTAGACTTTGGGGATGGATGAGTATGACACCCCTGCTTTAAACAATTTAAAACTCATACTGAAAATTATGAACCCATGTGGTTGAGTTTACTCATATACCTTACATATAACAAAATCCCCAGTTTTTCTTTTTTTTTTTTAATTTATTTTAAAATGCATTCACTCTCCTCCCCCAACTATTTCTGACTTTTTCTCTCCCTCTCTATTCCCTAGATAAGTATAAGTAAGCTAAGATTTAGGATAAACTTTAACATTTTTATTTTGGTAGCCAGGTTTTGGTTTTGGGTATCCACTGTTTTATATTTTATTATTATTAGGTTTGTATTGATTCTTACTATTGCATACTGTACTATTATCATTTTCGTATTGATTGTTATTGTTTCATATAGATATTGTATGGTTTAGGCCTGTATTTGTAAGCGAACCAAAGTCATATCAAGTTTCCATTTTATATATCAAACCTCCATCTCGTGTCCTCTGCCTGGGCATCCCATGTTGCAACTGTATGAGTCACGTACTCCTCCCATGTAAACTGGTTCCCAGATGAATGAGAATGATTGGGAATGATTGAAATACAATGGTAGCAGGCCTCTACTGAATGGCCCGTAAGGACTAGGCCATCACCTCACATTGATTCATTCAGGAACCACTGACCTCACCCAAGAACAGAGACAAAATCCCAGCATCTGAAAGACAAAAGACCCTGCAGAGCCAGCAACTCTACCATTGTACCCCACCTTTACAGACACCCAAAACTGCACATCACTGCATGGAGCACACATGCTCAATATGCCAGCGGCTGACCCTTGCTTGGGCATGCCTCCTGTCACTAGGGTCATAGATTTCATAGATTTCATAGACATTAGGGCTGGAAGGGACCTCGGAAGATCATCGAGTCCAGCCCCCTGCCCAAAGGGCAGGAAGTCAGCTGGG
>JAGPOW010001918.1:30043910-30054320 GCA_030014935.1 Caiman crocodilus
TTTTTTTTTCCCTTCTGGGGTCATTGTGGGATCACCGTCCTTGTCAATACTCATACATTTGAAATGCAAGACCACTCAAAAAGTAAGGGATCACCAACTCCATATGAGCATTAAAGTCTTTCCTTTTTCAGAGTATATGACTATAAGATACTAGACCATTTATCTGAGGCACAGTCATGCAAAATGTTAATATATAACAAGAGGTGCATTGTATTTCATCATGAAGAAAACATCTTTGCCACTTCAAAAATTAATATTATACTAGCAATTCAACATCAGAGAAATCCACACAACCGTAGAAGAAAGTTTTGTAATTGAGGCTATATACAGATATTCTTTTTCTCCTGGGAGAGTCACTATTTTCCCAGTAGAAACCAGGAGTGAACTGACATTCAAAATCTTTTCTCCTAGAACAACAATGGCTGTTTGAGGAGAAAAATCACTAGAAAACAACCATAGTAAATGGCTCCTGGGAGAGATTCTCCTGGAAGAGCAAACTTCTATAGACATACCTTCTGAGAGAAGCTACATGACAACCATCCAGCATGCTTTGCTCTTATTCCTCTCTCCACAGATCCAGGAAGAGAGTAGGTCACTTTGCTGAAGTCTACTACTCCAGCCAAGCAGGGGACCCTTTCACAGTCCCCTCACTGTGCTTCAGATACACAGCCTAAGAGGCAGTCTGGGTCAGCCGATCAGGGTTTCTCTGTGGACTACTGTCATTTTTTGCCAGGCAGATTAGGACCTTGCAGAGCAAGCTGAGATATGTGCACAGGGCCCCCCTGAATTTGCAGTGGCTTAGCATTTTAACTTCTCAGGGGCCTCCAAGTAAGTTTTTTCTACCAAGAAAACAAGCCTGAGAAAGTTCTCCCTGATCACGTGAACACGTGTGGATCCTGAAGAAGGAGGAACTTTGCTTATATATATTTGTTTGCCCATGTTCCTTATTAGTCTTTCAATCTGAAGCACATAAAAGTTCAGGCAGTCATCAACTTACAACATTTTGAGTTACAATGTTTCACACTTACAATGTTTATAAATTGAGACTCTGTTTCAACTTTATGACATTAGTTCTGACTTTACAATGCTTGATGTGATGTGATGCCATGCCAGCAAACAAGTTCGCTGTGTTGCTCATCTCTCTGGAGAACATCTGTATAAACTTCCTTGGACACTTTCTTTAAGAAAGCAGCCAAGACTCCAGAAAAACCTGCAGCCAAGACTCCTGAGAAGACTCTAGCCAAGTGCCCTTCAAAAAGTCCAACCGAGAGCCTTTAAAAAAGTCCAGCAAAATCATCTCAAAGAAGTCCTTGCAAATCAATATCATTGCTATTTACAATATAAATACATTAATGTATCTATATTACTTATCTTAATTGATCAAGTACAAAATTCTGGGGTATTTTTTTTTAAAATAGGGTATTGGGTCTTGGTTCAGGAACCAATCCCCCATTTATAACATTGTTTTTATGAGAAAATGGGTTCCGAGTTACAACATTATGAATTAAGATGCATTTTTCTGGAACCAATTCTGTCGTATGTCTGAGGACTACCTGTATCTTAAATTCTTCAAAGATAACAATGTAAGGCACTGTCTGTCTCCACCTTTCAGATGTGACATAACAGAAAGAAAGTGATAAGGAAGTTATGGGATGCACTTAGTTAAAGCTTAGAAAGATTGGAATATTTGTGTTTTGCACCAATATGTGCAAAAGAGCACAGGAGGAACACTTCACTGGGCCTGTTATTCTGAGGTAAAATAAGATGGATGTCACTGAAGAAAAGTCTGTATTTGTCAGCCCACTCACACTTGAAAACATCTCAGTAACCAAACCTTGCATGTAAGAACCAAAATTTTCTGTACCCAAATCTAACTTTTCCTCCACTGAGTAGATGTTAGTACTGGCAAAATACCATTATACTCCAAGAGCTCAAATGCACACCTTCCCTGCAAGCAACACTTTGTAAAACTGTTTATCAAATGAGTTTTCTAACTGGTTTGTGACTGCAAGTGTGTCACAATGTGTTTAGAAGCTGGTAGAAAGGAATGTCCCCAAGCTGAAACATGAACAGCAGAGCAGAGGAATTTTCACTTTGTACATAATTTTATATAAGAAATTATATAAAGTTTGTTGGGAACCATGTATGGAAATTTACTTTTGCATTCAACAGACTATTTTTCTCAGTTGAATATACTTCTTTCTGAAACTCACTGTGTATAGTAGTTAAGTTGCCCAGCACAAGTGTTTAAAACAATTAACTCAGGAGAACCTAATGAAGAAAAGCCAATGGCACTTTATCGGCCATCAGCAGATGCATGACGAATAGATCCAAAAAGGTGATACTTCCCCTCTATCGGGCACTGGTCAGACCACAGTTGGAGTACTGCGTGCAATTCTGGGCACCGCACTTCAAGAGGGATGCGGATAACCTAGAGAGAGTCCAGAGAAGGGCCACTCGCATAGTTAAGGGCTTGCAGGCCAAGCCCTACAAGGAGAGACTAGAGAACCTGGACCTTTTCAGCCTCCACAAAAGAAGGTTGAAAGGCGACCTTGTGGCTGCCTATAAGTTTATCATGGGGGCACAGAAGGGAATTGGTGAGGTTTTATTCAACAAGGCGCCCCTGGGGGTTACAAGAAATAATGGCCATAAGCTGGCAGAGAACAGATTTAAACTGGACATTAGGAAGAACATCTTCACAGTTAGAGTGGCCAAAGTCTGGAACAGGCTCCCAGGGGAGGTGGTGCTCTCCCCTACCCTGGGGGTCTTCAAGAGGAGATTGGATATGCATCTAGCTGGGGTCATCTAGACCCAGCACTCTTTCCTGCCTTTGCAGGGAGTCGGACTCAATGATCTATTGAGGTCCCTTCCGACCCTAACATTTATGAATCTATGAAAAAACCTGACAAGCATATTTTCACTAAACTCTACTTTTGTTTTATGAATAGGCAGGTTGAACTACATTGTGACCCTTACTTTGTGTACATTTGAGCAAGAGAGTAGTCCATTCCATTGTGTTTCCATCAAGTTAGTTTCAAATCAGCAGGTACTTAATCACGTACAACACCTTAGGCGCGTGAGTGATGATGACACTTACTTTGGGGGCATATTGTCCATAGAAGCTGAGAACTGGAGAGAAAGGAGGAACAGCTACTGTGGCTGGGCTGCAGCTTACCCTTCTATGAAGGGAAGCAGAATAGCAGGGGCACAGAGCAAATCAAGTGTTAGCCTTTTTGCCATTCCTAAACATTTCAAAAGACACACACAGCTAAACTAGTCCCTAGGAAAAAGTAAACTAACCCAGAAAAACAGCTGCCACAGCTTCTTCCCCCATGGAGCAGAGGAAATCAGGAACTGAATGATGGTTGCTTGAGTCATCTTTCAGGCTCTGGTGTGCTCCCTTACTCAATTTAGATTGAAAGATTATCACCCAACTCACTGACCTTTTTTAGATAAAAGTACATTTATCATCAAGTAGCATGGGATTCCTAAACTTCAACTCTGCAGTAGCTAGAGTGTGGGGGTTTTTACTTCAGGGGAAGAATTTATTCAATGTTTCTATGTGAAGATAAAAAAAAACAGTCAAAATCACAGAATAGCATCTACTTTATTTGAGTTCATTTGCACTTCTTTGCTCTTTGCTCTCCATTTTTATTGCCTCACTCTTGTCTTTGAGAGTTTTCAGCTTTACAAGCTGGGCCTCAGTTTTTAATCTACTTTCACAACTGAACTGTCTCTTCTCCTTCTCTCGCAGCCATTCCTCACTTCTCTTGGCCACTTTTAACTTTATTCTACTTCACTCCAGCTAGTAGAGACAAAATCTATCAAAGGCATAAGAAAGAGAAAGAGAATAGAGCAGAGAACAAAGAAAAATACGAATGCTTTGACAGGGAGATTAAATAGTTTCCCTAAAGTAACAAAAGCTCAGACAGAATTAAACTGCCCTGTTAAACAAAAGGATTGTAACTGCCATTACTCTAAATCCCTTTGTTTCTATAGTCTTCATTCCTGTAGCTCAATCTTCACACCTATAGCCCACCCCTAACAAGCAGTGCTTCAAACTGGTCTGACACAAAGACTGGGGTTTTTTTCCAATTAAAAGTTGAACTGGGAAAAAAGGAGCCCCTAATCTAGTTCACTGGTTATAAAAACCTCAGGAGGTGTGGATTGCCAACATCAAGTCATTAAATCATTTCACATTTACAACCTTCAGTCTTGCACCCAATGAAGTCAGTTGAAAACTGACTTCAATGGAACAAGGATTAGCTACGCGGGATGTGGGCAGCAGCGGGTATCTACAAGTCTTCATCAATTATTTGCCAGTATATAGCTACTTCTTCAGATCTCATGATACCTTGCAGGGATGGGTCATATTTCAGTTAATATACAGCCTATTATGCATTTGATAGCTCATACCTCTTTCTGTTACCTTAAGTATCCTTAATTCAGTGAAAACTAATTCCACAGAAATTAATAGGATAAACAGGCATACACTGAAATCCTATACTGTTGATTCCTGCCTCAACCCAGTCCTTGAGTCTTATCACACAAATGATTTCAAAGAACAAATGCAGGTTATGTGACTGAAAAATTATAGAGATGTTGGCTGAATTTTTACAACTATCCTCTCAGCTCTAGATACTGAAAAAGTACAGCCAACATAAGCTGACAATGGAAATATGGGAAAGCATCTGAAAAGTTATATAGCTAAAAGCTGATGAGTACAGATCCTTAGGGGTTATGAACCTTGCCATAACTCCATTGATTCCAACAGAACTAATTTACCTCTGTTGTGGATCTGCCCTGATTGCTCTTCTGAAAACATATAAAAAGAAATAAGCCACAGATTCCTGCCTGCTCAGAAGCGATGGCACAAAAATCAATTAAGTCAACTGCTGTTTCATTGAAACAGACATAGAGAAAAAGCAGATTCTCTTTTTATCAGTACTACAGACAGTGCAGCAAGGTCTGTACTGCAAGGTCTGTACAAATGCCCTGGGCATCAAAGACTATTTTCTTTCTGTCATGACAAAGCAGCGGCATAACTGGAGGCAGGGACCAAGGTCCCAGTCTTAGGTGCCATCTTAGCAGGGACACTAGAATCAACCCCAGGAATCTTTGCCGTGGAAAGAAGAGTCCTGTGCTGCTTGTCCATAATAACTGGGCGGGTGCATCCCTTCAATCAGTAGCATATCTAGGGGGCAGGGGAGTGAACAGAAGGTGACCCCTTCCCCAGGGAGACTGCCATGGCAAGTAAAGCCCTCCATTTAGCAGTGAATCTGAGCAGAGAGGAGAAGTAAACAGGAGCAGGGACTGCTTTCCTCCCATGATTTATGAGGAAAGACTGGGGGAACTGAGCTTATTTAGTCTAGAGAAGAGGAGGCTGGTAGGGGACTTCATAGCAGCCTTCGACTACCTGAAGTGGGTGTTGAAAGAAGACAAAGCTAGACTATTCTCAGTGGTGGCAGATGACAGAACAAGGAGCAATGGGCTCAAGCTACAGCAAGGAAAATTTAGGCTAGATATTAGGAGGAATTTTCTTACTAGGAGGGTAGTAAAACACTAGAAGAAATTATCCAGAGAGGTAGTAGAATCTCTATCCTTGGAGGTTTTTAAGACCCAGCTAGACAAAGTTTTGGCTGGGATGATCTAGTTGGGTCTGGTCCTGCTTTGAGCAGAGGATTGGACTAGATGAGGAACTGAGGTGCCTTCCAATATTAACCTTCCATGCTATGGGGCTGCTGCGGCTGGTGTGCAGCAAGCCTGTCCCACAGTGGTAACAGCCCAAGCCCATGCTGCTAGAGCAGCAGCCACAGCAGAGCAGCTGCCACTTGAGTGTAGAGACCAGGGACAGGTAAGACTCTGTCCCCTCCCCACACTCCCCTGGATCTCCAGTGGTCGGCATAATTCTCTGGCTGCCACCCGCACTGGACACTGAAGGAGATCACTATGCCTCTGTGAAAAAGAGTTACCATTTCTTACCTATTTCTTGCTCTCTCCCCTTCCCTCTGAAGTCCTACTACATGAAGATTAATAGATGTAGTTGTTTACATATCTTATCTGTGGGAGAGATTGACCTTCAAAGTGTTTATGAAATCAAGGGTTGAAAACTCTTTCATCTTCATTAGCTTTATATAATATGTAAATTATCTTTTTTAGTTTATCTCAATATAGCTGGTATGGTATATAAGTTACTTCTATTACCTTTTAACACAGAGCTGTTATTTCTTATAAATAAATATCCAAAGGTAATTTCCTTCTTCTTGAAGCACAAAACACATTCGTTTTTCTGACTGAAGGTACTGTAGAGATAAAATAAGAGTTGATAGTAACAAAACACTGAATGAAATTAAATTTAGATTATTTTCTGGAAAGAATGATGTAGTTCAGGTACAAAGCAATGGACATGTAGGATCAAGTCTGTTGAAATTTCAGTGTGTTTATACTATAGATCTGGCCTGAGTATGATTCTTACATTTCATTTTCAAAACTGTTTAATTATGTATTCTTCAACTGACGCTGTAGGATTATATTATTACAAAGAGGAGACAATATTCTGTTTCTATGGTAGCACTTATAAACATGTCTACATCTCCATGCATAAATTACCCCAAAACCCACTCTGTATTAATGAGCCATTAGAACATATATGTCTCCCACTGGCCAAGCTCTTTATGATTAGAGTTGGATAATTAGTGAGGTATACTCACTGTTAACACAAGGGACTACAACTTGAAACTCTTACACCAATGAGGTTGTTGAGACCCTGAAGAAGCTCAGTCACAAGAAAGCAAGGAGATATGTGCAATACTTAGGCAAAATCAGCCTTAAATCTGAGGTCTAAGCTTCATCCTGAAACTTCCTGTGGTACACAACAAATCAGAAAATAATCTGATCATTCATCCCATAGGCAGTATCTCTCATTTGGACGCCTGAAGCATGGACTCTGCACCAGTAAAGCAGGGTTGTGAGGGTGTTAGACAGAGATCATGACACTAGAGTTGTATCAACAAAATCAAGCTGGTTTAGAAAACAGCTTGCAGTGATTTGCACAGGAAATGAGCTTTTGTCTCCATGTTTTACTCTCTGGAGGCCAAAAACCTGAGTGTTTTAGTATCTGTGTTTTATCATTGCTTATTGGCTAAGTTAACAAAGCTTAGATGTGCCGTTTCAACTGAAAACAATACTTTTAGTAGTGGAAAGCCATCAGAAATTTCAGGACTAAACAGCAAATCTAGAGGGATATATTAGTAGCATATACAGGTCTTTGAAGTAATGAATCAGCCAGATCTTACAGAAATAGAAGGCACTGGAGTATATGTAAATCTTAAGATCTTGATGCTAAGGGTCCTGTCATGAGATCCAGCAATCTAGCTTACTAGCTCACATCTTACTATGTGTTGGTTTTACCTTGATCAAGGATTCTCTGACTCCATTGTGTGCTGCTGGAGAATCAGTCTGGAAACTGGATGCCCACATAAGAAAGGAAGTGAAAGAAAGCAATGATAAAACTTTTCTTTTGCTCAGATTATCCTGTATGTAGGTAAAGCAATAGATGCTGATATTACAACAACAAAAAGCTGAAAGGAGCAAGGGAATAACCAAGCTTGGAGGCTGTTTAGCAATTTCTTGGCAGGAACTGCAATGTCACAATAAAATGCTCTGAAGCAGAGCTACCTGTGGTGCTGTTTGGGACATCAGCTCTATAACTTCCCTTCTTTGAAGAAAACCCAGGGTCTTGAAGTCAGAGGCATTCCCTTCTAGAAACTGTCTAGGGCTTACTGATGGGATCCCAACAGAAGGAAGACCAGAAAAGACTTTTCAGGGAGTTTGAAGGCAGTCTCCCCTAGCGGAAGCTACAGGGGGATCCATGACATCTACTGACTACAACACAATTATTCCAGCCCCACTTCAGCCCAGTGTTGTAGGGTCTCAGTCTGGGAGAAGTAGGTGGCATTATACAGCCAATTCAATTTAAAGTCCTGAGATGGTACTTAGCCTAATTTTCCTTGTACACCACATAACAGATTGAAGTAGAAAGGCAGAGAGAGAAAGGGAAAAAAGTTTCTCAGGCCAAGTTTTACTTTCTTTCAACACAAAATATCAGGCTCTACTTTTCTGGCAGAAATCTGAGAGCCTCATCTTGAAATGAGTTCAAGTAACTTAAAATTGCAATACTCTGAAGAAAGAAGATGGAAAAAGTATGAGAAGCCTTTTTCTTTTTCACCTCTTGCCGTAAACAGACACATTTCTAAAATACATGAAAAAGCAACAAAGAAAAGAGGGTGACAGTGCTCAGCTGGCTCTCGCTGAAAGCATAACAACTTTGCTACTACATTCACAGGGCAGGGACAGTACCTCTTATTAACACAAGGGAGATTCATTACTATAACTACAGAAACAGCATCCTCTTTCTCATAAATTCACAGGTAATCTTATTTTGCTATGGTTGCTGCACTTATACCAGCGCAATCTTTGTGTCACTTATAAAAAAACGGGTTTTATTACAGTCTATTAGGGGTGAAGGTCAAGAGAGAGAGAGGACCGGAGCCTGAAGTCTTCTAAATCGAGAGAACATACATCACAAACAGTTTTGATACAAGCATCCCAGATTACAGTACAAACCTTGACCTGGAAAACCCTACCATCTTTGATTTTGGAGGCTTAGAAGTAATTCATTCTATATGTTAGATTTTACAAAAAGATTTTTCTGACCCTGACCATAAAGCTATTTGTTCCAATAAATTGAGAAGTTTTTTTAGTATGGACTATTTTCCACTAGGGATTACACTGTGACCACCAAACTTTATTTATTTAAGAATCTAGTAGAGGCTCGACATGCTGTGAAAGATAAACCTGTATCCAGCTCAACTCTGTTGAGCAGTGTTCTAGTTTGTGGATTACATTTGGAGTTTCCTAATTTGTAGATTATGACAGGGAAGACAAATCTATTCAAAAGCAATGAAATATGTTAAATGGTTTGAAATAAGGTTTTTAAGCAGTCTATAAAAAGAAGAAAAAATGGAAGGCTTTTTTTTAACGTTACCTACACATGAAATAGTCACAAAGGAACATTAAAGAGAAGTACATTTATCCAGGGTTGAGTGTGAAGAGTCAGGAACACATTATTACCCCAGTGTGTTGTTAATATATGAGAAACGGCATAAAAAGTTGATTGATTGCTATGAATTTCTTGCAGCTGTAGCCTTTGAAGCATGAAATACATTAGCATTGTCTCCTAATGTCTTCAATAATTGTTCTGAGCTGATGCTTGTCTTCTGAACAAGGCATATTATTTATTCACAAAGAAGTCAGAGACAGTAAAAATTAAGCACACAGAAAATAAAATGACCTCTATTTCTCCAGTAAAATGACATTTCTACAAAGGACAATAGAAGAAATAACTGATGCTGTTAGTAATTGAGAAAGGTCTAATTTGATGTGTATTGTCCAAATATCTTTGCTCTTTACAGGTTATTAATTATAGCAAGCTCCTGGTTGAATTCTTTGCATCATTACCCATCCAGTATAGCAATCTTTTTGGTGTAAGAAATGACCATGGTGAAAAACTGGCACTGTTTAAATAAATGTTTCTGCAATACGCTGCCTATTTTGTAAGGCACAATGAATCATTTTTTCAGATGTCTGGAAAAGCGTTAAAATATTAATAAATAATAAGTTGCAAAGATACTCAAATGTCATGTATTTAGCAATACGCTCATGCCTATATGTTTTAGTATTTTTCACAACTCAAATATTTCTCTTCTTGCATAACTGATCACAAAAGAAAGCAAATAAAACAGTTACTTCCCTTAGGAGATGCAAAATGATTTTTAAAGTTTTGATGTGAAGAACATCTTGCAATACAATGCACTTGTCAAAAGTGAAGAAAAAAAGACGGGGTCTGGCATCAGTTATTTCTGAACAAGCTCCAACAATGAGAGAGAGAGAAATCAGAGCCCCACAGCATACAGCACATATACATGATTTCAAAAGGAGGCATAGAAGGAACGTGAAAGGCAACAGCAGATACCACTTCTGCCTTATGGTGTTAGTCACTGATATCTGAAGGTCTAGTGGCAACCAGTACCTTGACAGTAAATGTAGCAAACTGTCCTTCCCTTTTGGGCAGATTTAGCTGTAATCCCAGTAATTAATTTCCCTTGGTTTTGATTCACTCCATGCAAACAAACCTTCCTCCTTGATGTAATTCTTTAGGAGCCGATAAGCCTTGCTTTTTCTCTTGGTAGAGCACAGAATATGCATTAGTGTTGGCAAAGAACAGGCAGATTGTCCAGTGCTATAGCAACAAATTTTACCCATTAAGGGGTTTGTTAATGACTGATTATTTTGAGTTGGTCTCAGCCCCAGTGTTATTGCTTACTTAATCCAGGCTCTCATTTTTGTGTT
>JAGPOW010001918.1:30054787-30068277 GCA_030014935.1 Caiman crocodilus
TCTGACCAGCAAGGCACAGACTAAACTAGGTTGCTGCTTTCATTCAAGCTAGTAATCCACCTATTTGCAAAAGGTTCAATTATTTAAATTCTCATAGTTGTCACGTGACTTTCCATAATTCTTAGCTTTAAAAAAAGACACATAAACTTACTGGGAAAGAACCAGTGTATCATTTTATTGCACGAAAAAGACTGGAGAATTGTTTCCTGGAAATCCTCAAGACATACTGGGAAGCTCCGTGCCAGTAAAGTAACTTGGGTGCAGTTTTATACTGTGACTGCTTGTGCCTGGACTGTTAAGCTTCATGACAAGATCTAGTTATTAACTATCTGAGTTAATTCTACAATGAAGACCTACTTTATTCTCTGGTCAGGTCAGCCCTGCCACTAGGGCTAGCCATAGGGCTCTGGGCTAGGAGCCACTCCTGACCCAGGGCTGGGCTGCCTCTATGACAATCCTGCCTCAGCCTTTAGAAGCCTGCAGGCATTTTGAACCCTGGGGCACACCACCAGGGAGACTGAGGGTACTCCAGACCACTGTTCCCCTTGGGCAGGCCACAGGCTAGCCTTACCACCCTGCCTACATCTCGGTGCCACTAGTTACATCCCAGCACAGTGCCGCACAGCTGCCAGGGCAGCACTGTTCAGACCAGCAGGGTGCTGCAGGCTGCTGCAGCCTGTGGCCAGGCCTGTCAGCCCCCAGGACCAGCTTCAGGCAGCTTCTGGCCAGCAGGGCCATCTCCACCTGCCCACAGTCCACCTCCAACAGCCTGCCCTGTGCTAGCAGGTGCTGCACGGCATTGCATCTGCCATCCGGCTGCCGGGCTCTGCCACTGCCCTGGAAACTGCAGGCAGCTGCCCAGGCCCATCAAGACAGTGACAGCTGGTGTGGGACCCACAATGCTCTCATCCTTCTCACCCAGGAACAGACTGACAGATAAGCCCACTCCTGTGCCCTCCATCTGGGGCCCCAACTGGACCAAGGAGGAGACTGGTGACCTTGTGGCTCTGTGGGACAAGGCAGAGGTGCAGTGCCAGTTCAAACAGTGTGGTTGCTTCAACACCCACATCTATGAGGCGCTGTCAGGCCGGATGCAGGAGCATAGGTATGACTGGTTGGCACAGCAGTGCCACATAAAGTTCAAGGCCTTGCAGGCACACTGGGTCAGCAGCACGGGTGACCTGCCCAAGCCCCTGGCCTAGCCTGGAACCTCTAGTAACATATCACTGGAGAATGGCCCCTCGGCTGGACCTAAGGAAAATCTTCTTTACTGTCCGAGCCCCCAAGACCTGGAACAGACTGCCTCCAGAGGCAGTGCAAGTACCTACTCTCAACTCCTTTAAGAGACATTTGGATGTTTATCTTGCTGGGATCCTTTGTCCCCAGCTGACTTCCAGTCCCTGGGGCAGGGGGCTGGACTCAATGATCTTCCAAGGTCTGTTCCAGCCCTAATGCCTATAAAATCTATGAAGATGCATGCATCATGGATGCTATTCATCTAGCTGGCACTGACATGGGTGAAGGCCCCACAGTGGTCCATGATGGTCTAGAGTACCATGGAGTGAAAGCCCATCCAGCTGGAATAGGGGCAGTCTCCATGTGGCAGGCAGGTGATGGGGATGTGGATCCTAACCACAGTCCCAATGCTTTGGGGGAATCTCAGGGCATGGAACCCCACCACCACTGCAAAGGGGTCATGCACATGGAGCACAATGTCTGCCAGCACATCTGCATACTTCCAGGATGGCCTTAGTAACAGTGGCCTTGCCCAGGCCAAACAGGAGGCCAATGTAACACAGGCTGGTGGGCGTGACCAGCTTGAGCAAGGTGAGAGCCAGGTAGGTAGCTGCAGGTAAGGGCAGCCATATACCAGGGTCTTGCCACTCCAGGTGGGGCTGGAGCTGGTCCAAAAGGCCCCAGAAGGTGGCCTGGGTCATGCGGAAGGCCTACAGCCACTGATCATTGGCCTAGGTTTGCTGGATGATGTGCCACCACCAGCCCTGAATGGTTTGGTGGGTACAGAGGTGGTGGGACTGGAGGCACAAGACAGTGACAGCGTCCCTGGTGATGGTATCCAGAAGCCCCTCATCAGCATCCCTGCCAGTGGGAGCTACACAGCAGCAGCCCTGAAAAGGTGCACTGTGAACTGGCAAGTGGTCACTGTGCATGAGAGAAGCTGGGTGGGGCAAGGCAGCCACGGACCAGGATGCAGTTGGTACAGTGGACCAGTAGAGCCAGTGAGGTAGCCAGCAGGAGCCCAGGGCACTGATTGTTGCTGCCAGGGGCATTGGCAGGGGCTGGAGCAGCCATAGTGCTTTTGAAGGGGCTGGCTTTTGAAGAGGGCTGACATCTGCAGCCAGATCCTGGAGTTCCCCCTAGTGGTGGCAGAGGCCTATTGTAGGGTTTCAAGAAGTTTGGTGCTGAGAGAAGCAAATCTTCTCCCCAGTTCCTGCACATGTAGATGCCTGCCCAGGAATGCTTACTCAGTGTAGTTAACACCAAAGTACACTGAGTCTGGATCGAATGAATGTGTAGAGATGTGCCCCACTATCCGTACCCCTGCCTACCCAAACTCCAAACCTGGAAGTGTCCAGTGAAGATATCCCCCATTGTTATTCTTGAGAACTTGGTCTCTGGCATACTTATGGGCAGTCTCTCAGATGCCCTTAGAATAGCTTTTATCACAACATTTTTGGGTTTGGAGTGTGTATAAGAGGGTGGGTGGGACATGCTCAGGAGAAATCTGTATAGGAACATGATTGGAATCAGGTACAGACATAGATATAGACAAATAGGGCTAGAAAGGACCTCTGGAGGTCACAGAATCCAGGCCCTCACCAAGGATAAAATCAGCCCTATCTAAATCCTTCTACAGAAATCCTTGCCTAACCTATTAGTAAAACTACATGGTCATCCCTAACACACAAATACAAAGTATAATATCCTATGTTGCCACAAGTAAATCAGGGGAACAATGGTGGCCAGTGGTTCTAAGTCAAACTCCTTGGGAACTACTGGAATGCTATGAAAAGAATGGGTCAGAATTAGCCAGTCAGTCAGATTAAGAAGGCCACTGCTACTTGTGCCTGGGGAAACAAATGTCTGTGCTTGTCTGGACAAGTCTATATAAGCCAAGTCTTGTCCTTACCATGACCATTATTCACTGACTCCATTATAAAGAAGACATAAAGCTAATGATAGTGGCTATTTAAGAGTTGCTCTGCAATGAGAAGTACAGAGACTATATATATGCTTTCCAGTCCCATGGAGAAATGACATGACGGAAAAAAAGGACACTGCCAGAATACTATCAAACTCCAGGGATTTCTGGCTGTCAGAAAAGCCCTTCTAACTCATATTAAAATGACTAAAATGACAAACTAAACAAAAGCAAAATAAAGTTGAGCCTTTTCTAGCCTTTATCTGTACATAAGAGCATTGCACACAGATTCAGTAAAATATATTTACCAGTGTTGTGACCAGATATAAAATGTTGACAGTACAGAATGTTTATATACTGTAGTGTAGTGAAATCATTCCCCTGTTAACTCTAAATCAGCCCCTGAACAGGAATTGGTGCTTCTTTGTCTGCAGTCTAGCTGAAAGGAAAATGCCATTGTGATATCTGTAGTAGCATTGCTACAATAATGAATGCCATAGTTGAATTGTGATAGCCTATAAAGGTGCAATTTACTGAAACTGGTGCAAGTAAATTCTAGTGGCAGATTAGGTTTTCTGAAGGTCAGGTTAATTGTTCTAAGTAAACAAAGCAAGAACTATACATCCATAGAACCATGTTAACTTACAGTTATATCATCAGATCTCATATGAAGCAGTGCCACAACACTAGAACTAAAATACGTAGTTAGCCCGGAGAATTGGAACCTCTATCTGACCATTTGGGTTAGCTTAACCAAATTGATAGTTTTGTGTTTTTTTCCTCAAGGGAATCCCTTCACCCCATCTCTTCCCTACATCAGATTTCACCCAGTTGAAAACAAAACATTCTGTGAGATCCAAAATGAATTGTTTAATTGCAGAAACTTGAAGCAAGAAGGGGTAAATTCACAAAACTGTGAGGTGAAGCCATGATGTCATCATTCTTTTTAAATACATTAACCCAGTGGTTAGAACATATACCTAGGATGTAGGAATAGTGTCAATAAGAGGAAAAGAGACTATCTCTTTCCCTAAATATTCTCTAGCGTAGTAGTACAACTGTCCTGGAAAATGAAACATGGGTTCAAATCTTCTTAGGCAGAAGATTATAGTTATACCTAAGTCTTGTATACCCTGGGTGAATGTTCTTTTAGTCTAGGGATAGAAATTACACATAAACTGATGTAAGTGATCAGAACCTGGTTCAAATCTGTACCACAACAGAAGTCCAGTGAACATAAACCGCTTTCAAAACGGCCAAAACAAGTTTAAGGTAAACCTGAATGAAGGTAGCATTAGACTTAACTGATTTAGGTTACAGTGTTTTATTGAACTTCTGTCCCACTTCCCCTCCAGATCCAAGTTAACTCACAGTCTCATCCCACCCTCCCCCCAGCATCCCTGGATACTTTGAACCTCCCCCACAAACCTCTCCTTTCATGATGGGCAAGCTATCCTTGCCGGAAGCTATCTTCCCAAGCTGAGCAGGCAGATGTGCTTTAGTGCTCCCTGGCTTCTGACCTGGGTCACTGCAGGCATGTGGATGCACTTCCAGTATCAAAAGTGAATGGCTGTTCACTTGTGTCCCAGGAATAGCAAGAATAGGGACTGGGAAGCCTCACCCATACAGCATAGCATGGGAAGAAACATGAAAATAAAAAAAGAAATACAAAACAACCACTTACCTGCAGGAGGAGTGACACCAGAGTATCGAAGAAAAGAGCCCACACAGTTTACAAGCCACGTCATTATGCAATTAAAGCCTGCAGGTGATGTCACAAAGATGCACCAGCTGGCAGGGATAAAAGTGGCCACTGGCAGTAAGGAGGGGAGAGGCAGTGAGAAGGTGGAACCTCTCCTTGCCAGCAGCGGATGAAGCTGGCACAAACTAGGAATGCCTGGATGACAGGTGGCTGCTGAAGCAGCAAGGCTCTCTCATACCAGGGGTACTGAGACTGAGTCCCAGGAGGGGAGGAACACCGGGAGTGACTTCCCTTAGTACCTCTGAGGAGGTTTGGCAGTGGAGACCCTGAATGGCGGCATAACTGGAATGGTGACCTAGAGAAAGAGGCTGAGGCCACTCCAGGAAAGCAGAAGTGTTTCCACGCGACCGCTCCCAGGTACCAGGTCAAGGAACTGGGTTAGGGGTGGAAAGGAAAGAGGAACCCCATGGGACCAGCATCAGGGGAGCACTGCCAAGCATGGGCAAGAGGGCTGGAAAAGCAGACCAGTAGGACACCAGATAGGAAGACCCTTTGGGTTCTTTTTTTATTTTGCTTCTTTTCTTTATTTGCTTTCTTTACCCCTGCTCAACAGGATCACCCATACTGACCCCAGGAATAGAGCTGGCCAGCTCAAGGGGGGTCTCAGGCTTAGAGCCCACACTAGCTAATTATCCTTCCCCAAGGAGAAAAGCGGGGTACAATAGGGAACGCGGAACATCCACACTGGAGAGGTGGCCATGTCAAGATCTGGCATCCCGCCAGAGGCTGGTGTAAGGCTGGGGTGTAGGGGAGGTGAAGCTCCATGAATATCCCACAAGCAGAATGGTCATCGCTGACAGGACCTTCGAGGCCAAGCCCCACACTGACGTAACATTCAAAGATGTGGCAGGCAAGTTCAAGAAAGGCCAGAGGGACAACCGAAGACCACCTCAGATAATACACGGAGCTAAAGAGAGTACTCCCCTTTCAGTTTGGGCCAAGGCAGCACATGAGGGGACATTCAAAGCCAGGCAGGTGCAACCTGCTTATCAGTTCAATCTGCATAGCCTAGACTAACCTGCAAAGATTGAATTGATTCAGCCTTGAGCTTTTTGACTGTCTGTACTTTGCCTTTGTAGGATGGAAGGGTGATGATGGCCCCACAACTTCTGTTACTGTTGTGCAACTATCCTTAAGAACTATTTATTTCAGATCAGACTATTCAGCCAGATTTTCTGGATGGATAGTCAGAGGTAAGAAGTAAAGATAGGCCTTCAGTGAAAAGCATGAGGACTGATTTTCTTAAAAGCAAGGCAAGATCTTGAGGTGCTCCCCCTGCAGTGTGCTGGGGGCAGTGCCCTACTATGGGTGTATTTTGTAGCCTTGGGCCAAAAGCACTATGAGGCAATTGCTCTGTTTATATCTGCAGACCAGAAAAGGACTGTAGAGGACCTTGAGGGTTCATCTAGTCTACCTCCATGCCCTAAAAAGGGATTAAATATGTCAATACCATTCCTACACATATTAGTCTAACCCAAGGGGTGTCAACAGGGGTACATGTACCCCCAGGGGTACTTAGAAAGGCTGTAGGGGATGGAGTGTGCCCTGGGGTGTGGTAGCAGTGTCTCCCCTGGCACATTCGCCTCTTACTCAGAGCAGGAGGAAGAATGTGCCAGGTACCACCAGCACCACACAGAATGCTACAGCATCTCCCCGCTTCCCACACCAGCTCAGTCTCCAGACTGGCCGCTATCCCCACAGAAGAGCTGTGCGGATGTGAATGGTAGTAGGAGATATGTAGGGAAGGGTGGGCTGTGGGCTGTGGGCTGGGGCCAGGGCAATGCTGGGCTGATCCTGGCAGGGGCGTTGGGCTGGGCTTCACTGGGAGGTGGTTGGGGGAGGGGCTATGGAAAATTTTGGGGTGGCTACTGCTTCTCTCATAGCCCCGCTCCCAGTGCTGCCACCACCCACCCTGAGTGCAGCCCAGCCCAGTCCCCACTGGGAAGAGCCCCCCACAGTGCAGGAGGGAGTGGGGTGGGGGCAAACCACTTACACCTGCCCTTGCCCAACTCTCTCCTGCATCGTTATGGGCTCGATTCTCAGCTCCTCTCCTTCCCTCACCGCCATGGGGGGTAGATAGATTGAGGCCCCCACTGTGAGAGGTAGCAGGGCAGAAGCAGGGGCTAGGGCAAGTAGGGCTCCGACTGGAGTGGGTGTCGGGAAAAATAGAGGCCTGGGGGGCAGTCCTGGGCCTCCGCTTGTCCCACCACCTAATCTGGATGGGGCCCTACTCCCCCCAGCCCCTGCTCCTGTCTCTGCCCTGCTCCCTCTCTTGCCATAGGGGCCTCAATCTGCACCCCACACAGCCCTTTCCCCTTCCCCCATAGATTTACCTCCTGAGTGGGGGTGCATGCACACATGCACACTTAGCCTCCTCAAATAATTTTTTCTCCCTCCACCTATGCAGCGCCTGCCCCAGCTCCAGCTCCACTCCCTCTCTTACTGTAGAAGTCTCGATCCCCCCTCCCCTGCCCCGCATTAAAAACAAGAAAAAAATATAAAGGGTACATGAGCTGAAACTTTGAGACCGAAGGGGAACACTTGTTAAAAAGGTTTAAAACCCCTTGTCTAACATGTTACGAAAAATATTCAATGATGAAGGTTCCACAACTTCCCTAGATAAGTTATCCTTGCAATTAAATTCTTTCCCCACTAAAATCCAACTTAGATCTCCCCTACTGTAATATAAGCCTCTGACTTCTTGTCCCATCTCCAACAGAAATGGAAACCAGTTTATAACTTCTTTTCTATAATACATCATATAAAATATTCAAGGACTGCTTTTATTTCAGCATGCAAAGAATTGCCTCAGAAGTTTAGACATGTGCTTATAAGGTACTTTTAGACAATTAGAATTGTCCATATAGAATATAAGCTAATTGTTCTTTTCAATGTGTTAATAGTTTTCAATCCTAATTACCAATCTTAATATTCTTTTCTTCTCTTTTTAATGAAGAAACAACATTTTGAGACTCTCTCTGCCTTGGGTCCCTGAGGTTACAAGTTATTTTAAGCCATATATTCTCAAGCAGTTTTCTAGTAATCTATGCTAAAGAAAGCTTCCATTTCTGTGTGGGTCACAGAGAGTTCAGTAACGGAAAAAGTGCTATGCTTTCTTAATGGCACAAATTGCCGACAGGCTTGTATTTCAAGTGGAAGTTACGTTATTTCAGAAATAGAGGCTTTTGCTTCTCACAGATTTGACACTGATAATATATGTGAGAGTAAATATTAATCTAATTTGTTTCAAAATGCAAATATAAGCATTAGTGACCCAATTTTATGAGATACTCACAGTCCTTAACTTCCATCATTGCAACTTTAACATACCTAGAGTTACATTGTATTTGTTGAATATGAAAGTCTACTTGCCTGAAGTGAAATAATGACTTAGAAAAATGTATAACAAGTATTGGATGGTTTTAGGAAGCTTTTAATGAGATATATAGAATTTTTCTTTTCTGGGTCACCAGATTAAGAGAGGGCAAAGTTGTTAATTGGGAATGAGTTGATGGTTTGTGTCTAGAAAGGTGTCAATTTTAGAAGAGCCTCCAACACAACTGTTATTAATTGAACTCATTAAAAGGCATAACAGAAATACTAGAGCAAATTACTCTCTCACCACTACAGATAAATATTATCTAACAAATTTAAGGGATACTGATAGGTCAATATAAAAGAAGCCTGTGGTGTTACTCTTTAATCCCATATAAAAAACGCTCCACATTTCCATTCTATAAATGTCTCTTTTCAGAAGTACTGAATCCCATTATTAAGAAGATGTAAACCATGACAATGTAATTTTATTTATGGAATGCAGCACCTAACAAGCAAAGCTTTATAGGCTTCTCATGCACACAGGCAGTGAATTTTAGCAGAGCAGAGTTGCATTTGTATTCATAGTTTTGTAGTTGTTAACTGTAAGTGTGCTAAAAGCAGTAGAGAATCAACCTAAATGAATGATCTGAAATCAGTCATAAAACAAAAGGTTGTACTTTCTAAGGTTTCATTCAGAAAAAAATTGGAAGCTCTAAAACAAAATCATCTGATGTAAGGGGATAAAATGATGAGGCCTCATCCTGTTTCCATGTAAAGAAGCAACTTCAATGACCATGCTCCTACTTTATGTTCATGTAAGAAAAGAATTAAACCCAGAGAATCCCACAGCCCAGACATCTACTGACCGAAGAACCTAGAACCACCACCAAGATGTAATACCTGCCCACCTGCTGCTGCTTCATGCACACCAAAACCCTGAAACAGGCAGGGTAGAGCCCATAGGTAGAAGATTTCACAGGGTTTTCTTGGTTCTATAAACTTGTTCTTTATGATTTCCACCTCAAAATTAGAAGAGAGGGACATTCTTAAAATGGTAACATTTTCTCTCAATGACGTGTATCTCAGATCAGCCCATCTGTGATGGAATGTAGGTTTTATTGTAATATTTCTGTTCAAAATGTTTTCATGTTGTAATGATGCATGCTTCAGTTTCCCTGACTATCTTGTGCATGGGGAATTTGGGGTAATAGAGTCTCTACTGGATCCCAGGGCTGCCTAGATGCCAAAGGGGACAAGATGGACCTCCAGCTTCACCAGATTGCAGGTGATACCCAGGAGGTATCCAGGAAGCTAGAGAAATAAGCATGGCAATGGACAGAGCAGTCAAGGAAACAGTCAGTGGTGAGCTGGGAAAACCTGAAGAGGGTGAGAAGAAAGGGAACAGCCAAGTCATCTTGGGGCACTTAGAGAAGTACAGACTTCTACAGAGAACAGTTGAAGGATGTTCTGGCTAGTTTGTGAACAGAGGGACTATTTAACCCTTTGGAGGCAGCAGAGTATTTCTTGCTGTGTGGCTTTTGCCCCAATATCTGCCTTTAGTGAAGGAAACTTGTTTAATTAGCTACTTGGACCTTCAGATTGTACTTCTTCTCCCTGTTAAGGGGTAAAGTTCCTCTCTCAGGAGCTTATTTGGAAGTTAACTTTTCAAGGTAGAGCCATGGAACAACTCGGGAGGATCAAGGACCAAAAGGATTGGGTCTTAGACTTGAAAGAAGCAAGGCTTTTCCCACAAGCTAGAAATCATGCCTGGCTTTGAGATATTCCAAGACCAGGTAGGGCTATGAAAGTTCCAAACAAGCACTTTCCTTCCACCCCAGGAGAGATCCCTGACAATGGCCTCACCTGGAAATAGAAAAATCCAAAGTATTGCAAATATAAGACTATCAGGGGAAATGGCAAAGACTCATAAAGTATATGCACACAAAGTATACAGATAGGAAACTATTAGATCACTAGTGCTGATAAACATCCATTATTGGGTTGGCAATCACAGTACTGTGGGTCCTGTGAATTAGCTATTGATCCTTACAATTTGCCACCAAACATTACTGTCTGATGGGAAAATGTTACAATTTGAAAAAGAATTCCTGTTTTGCATTGGGATAAAACCAAAGCTATTGACATTTTTCCATGAAAAATGAAATGGAGACACTAATGGTCGAATTGCCAGTATGATACTGGTCTGCACTTGGCTGGGTTTTGGGGAATGAAAGTCAACTTCCTGCTTTGAAATAGTAAATGGATTTGAATGAAGTCTCCCATATTCCAAATGAATGCCCAAAACACTGGGCAATTTGGTCATTTGCTTGTTTATTTCTTCTCTTTCTGAACTCTAGCCCAAGCCCAAGAAACTGTTTTCTAACAAAGCTATACCTTTCCACAAAAATATTGATGTCTAAGTCTTCATTTGCCAACAAAATAAAAGCATTTTGTCAGAAAATTCCCAAACAGCTTTAATGAGCATTTTCTTATGCACAGCTTTAAATGGCAACACTGTAATTAGGAATTTGCTTCCTTAAGGAATTAACTTCACCATGATTAAAAAACATTTAAAACATTAAAAAGATAGATTCACTTTTTACACCGCAAGGCTATTCAAATCCAACACACTTTCTCTTTGGCTTTAATTGAAGCTGTGCAGCAAAAAAAGCTGTGCTCATTGAGTTGAGGATAGATTCCCTTAAGTGAGGAAAAACTGCAGTTGTGTTAAGTTCCAGGAAAAGTATTTACTCTGCAGAACTCACTAGAGGCTATCAAAATGTATACATACTTAAAAGTCTAAATAAGTAAGTACAAACTGTTTCTTAATTATTCAAAACACAAAGCCCAATCAAAGAACAACTACTATGAGAAATTTTTTAATTGCTTTATTTATTTTTACCCCTCAGAGCATTTTCAATTTTATTCCCAACAAAGCAAGATTTACATGGCCTTTAGCAGAGAGCTATGAGCCAATGGTTCCTGCAACATAATTGAAAATAAGGCTAACTGACATTGGCATTGACTTTTGAGCAGTGAAAAAAAAATGTCTGTATTAAATATTAATGTCAGAACACAACATGGAATTAAAATGGAAAAGGTTATGTTGACAATCCAATTTTTGGAATCTGCTATTGATTTGAAAACATTTCTTACTTTTACAATTTCCCCCTACTTCTTTTATCAGAGAAAAAAACCCAACTCATTAATTAACACACAAGAACTTAGACATAAAAGGTATATAAATAAAATGTCAAAATGAGTAGTATCATCTATTTATTTTACAAGGGTGTCAGGAGTGATCAGGTGTGGAGGGTATGCAAATAAGTGCAAATATAAAACCACTAAGCAAATTGACCCAAATAAAATGGCATGAAAATCAGTTCTAAAAATAACTGCAATAACCTGTAGAGAACTTTTTAATGAATCCTACAGTCTTTTGCATATAACATCAGGCAAATTAATCCAGTTTTGCCTCTGAAATGTATCTGGGGAGGCTGTGTCATTTCTAAATCATGACATCTTCAAAAATAAAGCAAAACAAAAAAACCCTTTGAAGGTAGGAAATAATTTTCCCCAGATTAGGAGAGGGTGCATGGCTCTTCCAGTCTCATAATTCATTTATGGTAAAAAGCAGTCCCTAAGATGTACAAAATAATGCCGTATGAATAATTGATTCTACAGTTCTGTAGCTAAACATACACACACACACACACACACACACACACACACACAGAACAATGGCTGCCTGTACATGTGCTCAGGGATGGGAACAGCATTTTTTAATTAGAGCAGTTCCCAGACAGCCTTTCTAATTAAAAGAGCTTACCATCATGTGTATTAAGCCTTCACACATTTAGAAATGGTTTATCTAAACCTTATTTAACAAGCTTTGGCTAAAGTGCCCCTGCGGCCACATTAAAATGTGTGGGGGCTGAATACACTTGATGGTAAGGTGAAACTGGAACATTCTAATTACAATGTGGAGCAGACTTGATTAATCAAGCATGCTTTGATGCATTTTAATTAGAATGTGAATGAGCACATGTGTAGGCATCCAGTAATTTTCAATCAATTTAAAATTATTTCAGTAGGGAGTGGAAGGAGCTTTCACCACTTAAAATTATTTTCAGTCAAACAAACATCCTGTTCAATCTGAAAAAAAAGATTTATTTTCCATTTAGGTGCCATTCACAAATCTGAAAAAAGAGATGGAGAACTAGCCCAAGTTGTATACATAGAAAATTCATGACCAAACACTTCTTCAAGCCAGGAGATTAGAAACCATGTCTTCCACAAGAATGCCGTAATCAACATGCTATGGACTACACTAGGCAAGAAAGGTATTATTACATGTTCTGATGCTGCTGTACTTACTCAGATCTTCATTGGAGATGAACTAGAACCACCTCTTAGTTGAGTGTCTCTATAATCACTAAACTAAACTGGCCATGTCGACATGAGCGGCAGACTGTACAATTTTGTTACTGCACAGTTATTTAGTACTTGCTTAAGCACTACTTAAGTTTAAGCAAGTACTAAATGGCCGCACAGTAATCACTGTTACTGCTCAGTCCTGTTACCGCACAGAGTTTATCTGCTACTGCACAGTATCAAGAAGCTACTGTGCTGTAGCTATTGCTACTATGCCATATTGTTGCCATCACAGTTTCATAGTATCATAGTATCTAGGGTCAGAAGGGGCCTAAAGCAGGCCATCTAGTCTGCCCCCCCGCCAATGGCAGGAACGAGTGCCAGGATCACAGGACCCCAGCCAAGTACCTATTTAATCTACTCTGGAAGGTGCCCAAGGTAGGAGCAAGAACAACTTCCCTAGGAAGCCGGTTCCACATACTAGCCACCCCAAATGTGATGTAGTGTTTCCTAATATCCAACCTAAACCTGTTCTCCAGTAACTTGTGACCATTGGTCCTAGTTACCCCTGGCGGTGCTCGGGGAAAAAAAGAGCCTGCCCTATTTCCTGCTGATCGCCCCTCAGCAGTTTATAGGCTGCCACCAGGTCCCCCCTCAGCCTCCGTTTACTGAAGTTGAACAGGTTCAGGTCCCTCAGACACACCTAGTAAGGCCTATCCTGCTGCCCGCATATCAATCTAGTGGCCCTCCTCTGGACCCTCTACATCCCTCTTGAAATGCGGCACCCAGAACTGGACACAGTACTCCATCTGCGGCCTGACCAACGCCACATAAAGGGGGAGAATCACCGCCTTGGACTGGCTCGAAATGCATCGT
>JAGPOW010001918.1:30068377-30093062 GCA_030014935.1 Caiman crocodilus
TCCCCATCTTTTTAATGAGGATGGGGTGAGAGACCGTGTCAAACGCCTTCCTGAAGTCTAAAAAGACTACGTCAACAGGGACCCCCTCATCCATGGATTCGGTCACCTGGTCGTAGAAGGTGACCAGGTTGGTCTGACAGGACCTGCCCTTAACAAACCCCTGTTGGTTGCCCTTCAGCATAAAATCCCCTGCCAGTCCCTCATAGATGTGGGACTTGAGAATTTTCTCAAAGATCTTTCCCAGAACTGAAATGAGACTGACAGGCCTGTAGTTCTCCAGTTCCTCTTTCCTCCCCTTCTTAAAGATGGGAACCACATTGGCCACCTTTCAGTCCTCCAGCATTTGTCCAGAGCTCCAAAAGCACTCATATAACTGAGCCAAGGGCCCAGCAATCACTCCCGCCAGCTCCCTCAACACCCTTGAGTGCAGGTCATCCGGACCTGCCAACTTAAAGACATCCAGCCCTTCCAGAAGCCCTTCCACCAGGTCTACCCTCACCGTTGGCCTCGCAGTGATTCCCAAGGGGGAATACAGGCCTCCAGCGGGAGGGAAGTACTGGTTCCCCCTCAGGAAGACTGAGGCAAAGAACCCATTGAAGATCTCAGCCTTACCATCGGCTGCGAGCACCATGTTGCCCAACGAGTCCCTCAGGGGCCCGATGTTGCCCGGGGCTCTCTTTTTGCTCCCTACATATTTGAAAAAGGACTTCCTGTTGTCCTTGATCCTAGTCGCCAGGCGAAGCTCTACTCCCGCCTTTGCCTTCCTAATAGCCCTCCTCCATTCCCGAACATAAGAGGAGTACTCCTCCTTGGAGACAGCTCCTCTCTTCCATAGGTTATATGCCTCCCGCTTAGCCTTCAGGGTCTCCCAAATATCCCTATTAAGCCATTGGGACTTCTGGGCACTTTTGCTCATCTTGCATCATACAGTTTGTGTACGACAACCCTACATCAGCATAGCAAGGACCTTCAAAGCAATAGCTCAGTGCTATGCTGATGTAGCATGTTGTGTAAATAAGCCCAGTCACTCCAAGAATTTCCATTTGTCCCATTAAAATTTGATGGGTTTTTTTTTAAGTTTTTTAACAAGAAAGTAGTAAGAAAACACATTAGCCAGTGAAGAAGTTGGATACTTTGGATACCTATACATGAGCATGGAGGCTGCTCCAACACACTGTAATTACATTTCACCAGAGCAGACTCTACTATACTCCAGCGGACTCCATTAATAATTACTGCACTCCAGCCAGCCTTTGCATTTCATGTATAAGTGCCCCAACTTCAAAAAGGCAGTGAGGACACTTTATCTAAATTGTCAAATGAGCTTTAGATAAAGCAGTCCCACTGCTATTTTGAAGCACAAGGACACTGATACACAAGATATCCCAGGCGTTTTAGTTAGAGCAGCTCTCAGAACCACTCTAATTAAAGTGCCTCCCCCGCTTCACCAGAGCATGCATATAGATGTACTTTCCTAAGAAATGGGACCCTGTGTGGAGATATCCCTGTGTCACTAGTTGTGGTCCCCAAAGTGGCCATGATGCTTCTGGGGCTCCATGACCGTGCCAGCTGTGCCCAGATGGTGCCTTCTAATCTTGCCTGTCAGACCTTGTTGGTAAAATAATAAGTAGGGAGGCTGCCCATGAGTCTTTGCATAGCCTCAGTCCCACTGAACTCACACTAAACCACTCTGGTCCTCAGACACCTCACCAAGTCCCTTTCCAAGACAGTACCTCATGGGAAACCTCAAACCATATGGGCTAATAGCATGGTTCCAAACCTCCCCTATACTAGGTCCCATGCCCTACAGGTGCTACACGAATGCTGTTTTCTCTGTTGGGGCCTCAGCCTACTTGGCCTCCACCTCCTTAACCTGGCTAAGCCTTCTAGCCTAGGCCTACTGTGTTGGACCTGGCTTTGAGGCACTAGCTCCAATCAATCTCTTCCTGTCACTGGGCTCTCTAGCCCCTATGTAGCTGTGCCCCTCTGCCATCCAACCCTCTGGCCCCTTGTGTGCTTTGTGTTTTGCATACACTCCTCCTGCTACAGCATCTATAACTACTCAAGCTCTGACCCATTTTCTGGCAGGGCCCTAAGCAACTGTGTGACCCCTCTGGGCATTAGTGTGGTCCCCATACCTCTCCTTACAGCCTTATCCCAAACCACTGGTTCAGACAACATAAACATAAGCCCCTGGGCTATAACAACAATAATGAGGGAGGCTATACTCTGCTTCTTTAAGAATCCAAACTTCTCCCCTAGTATAGCGTGCCTCCTAGCTATGGGTACCTTATGAGTTCTTGGAGCCTTTTTAGTCTTGTAGGCAGCAGATCAGGCAACAAAATACTCTTTCACATAGGATCTTCTTCCCCTGGCAGTTTCCAGAGAACTAACTCATGCTAGCCCCAATTTGACCCAAATTTAAAAATAGCATCATATCAATGAAGGTTACATTTTATGTGGGGTTTTTTGTTTCTTGATTTTTTTTTTTTTGGCAAATTAGTGCTTCCAAAATTAATCAGCCACTCCTAGTAATAGTCAGACCTGATCCTAGTAATAATCAGACCTGAGTTGTAGCTGATGGAAAGCAAAAGGTATATATGAAATTTTAGATTGTACACTTAATTTCTGTAAACTAATTCTCGTAGATCTGTTGCCATATGCTGGTGAAAATGAACCCTGCGTGTATTCTTAGCCAAGGGTACTAAGAGATTTCTATTAAAACTTTTGAAATAAGACTCTTATACCCAAGGAGAAATAATTTGAACTTTTAGGGACTAACAGCAGGAGGGGGTCAACTTTTCTTTCCATTTTTTGTGTATGAAGGAGGGTTTGAAAATCAAAAGGAGAAATAGGGATTTAGACTGGTATTTTCATTCTAGTTTGGATATGGTGCATTACTTTTTATTAAAGGTACATTACTTTTTATTAATATTCTAGATAAAAATAATGTTTAAAGGTTCAAAGTAATGTTAAAATAAAGAAGATTGAACGATACACATGTCAGTGCTTGTTTTGCTATTGTACTCATTGTTTCAGTTTTACACTATACATTCAGATCTTTTTTAACATATAAGACTGAAAGCAATTTTCATTACCCAGGCTGGTCCTAAGCACTGATGGCCAGGAAATCTCTTACTCTCTCATTTTCATTTGGATGAACTTAATCTGTCATATTTCCAGGCCCTCTTTTCTGATATACTCATAAATTATAAGCAGACCTTCAGCTCTCTCTGCATCTCTGACCTTTGCAGACACACAAATAGACTGATGAATCAATCTTCAGCATAACACTGCAAAATGGAATATTAAGGTTATACATAACATAGCACACAACAAATAATTCACAACCTGAATTAGTATTGTATTAATCTATACTTTATCCTTCTGTTTATTTGCAAATAAAAAAATTCTGTGTCTTTCAAGGGTTTCATTCTTTTTGCCATACAGTACTCCTCAAATTTGGATAGTATGTTACTTAATTTCATATTTTGACCTTTGTTTGAAAGTAAAGGTGTTATAAACAGCAAGAGCTTCCTCCTCCACAATATGCAAGAACATTGAGGATTTGACTTTGTAATTTTTAATTCTGCCTCCATGGCTGCAAGGTACCACTCAAATCTTTGCCTGAATGCCCTCCAGTGCTTTTCTATATTGGACAACATAAAAAGGGTAGATGGAGGTTGCATCACTTTTGTGACCAACTGTCTTTTTACTTGGACTGTAACTGTAGCAAGATCCTGTACAGTGAGTGGCCTTTTCCCTTCCATATGGCTGATTTGCTCAACTTACTTTTGGGTTCCAACTTCTTTTTCATTTTGAAACTCAAATTCTTTCACGTTCTATCTCATTCATCACTCTTGATACCATGTAGTGATCACCAGGTTCAATAAACACAAGTGTAAGTGAATGAGAAGAGATAAACAATGCAAATTATTGTAGAACAACAGGCAACTTATACAATCCCTTAGTCCCTAAAAAACTAGTTACTTTACTGAGAGACCAATTCTCAGTTCCCAATGTCCACAGCCTTCCAAGTAATGGAGTATCTAAATTATAACTTAACAGCACTACATTCTAGACAAGCAGAAGATGCTGCCAGCCTTTATTGGGACATCATTGAGGTATACTACTTTTCTAATGGCTCTTATTAGAAAATGATTCAGTAACCAATCACAAAATTTTGCATTAACTCATTTTCTATCTATCTATCTAACTGGTGAACACAAGATTTTACCAAAAGCGTACAAGAATAGCAGCCATCTCTGCAGGGGTGGCTGCACTTCCCTACTTTTTCCCCAACTGAGACAGGCAGAATACACTGTTGGAGCAGCAGCCAGGGACCCTTTTTAGATGTCCAAATCAGCTAAGAATTCTAACCCTACCCTCTTTCCACTCTTAGCACCCCGTCCATGTTCAGCAGCATTTTCCCTCCCCTCTAATTCATTGCCTCCCCTGCCCGCTGCAGCTGCTGTTCCAGGCTGATCAGGGTCAAAGGAAGCTCAGAGCTGCTGTTAACCACACTCCAGCTGAGCCTCATGGAGGCCAGACTAAGCCAAGGACAATAACAGTGGCAACAGCAGCAGGTGGTTTCCCCTGACCACACCTGCTCCTAGGATAGCAGGAAACACCCAAAGAGAGGCAAATGGACAGGGAGGAGAGACCTTGCTGTCACCACTGCTGTCACTGTCCCCAGCTGATCTGGGCCCCTAAGCAGCTCAGATAAAGTACAGCAGGAGTGGTTATGAAGCTCCCTCTGCTTATGGTCAGCTGGGAATAGAGGTGTAGTGGCAGCAGCAGGTGGGGGACAAGGAAATGAGAGCAGAAGAGCAGAAGAGCAGGAACATGCTACTTAGCACAAAGGAGAAGGGAAATGGAAGATTCTTATTTGTTTCAAGGACTTTAAAAAAAAGTCCTTGGATGCTATACCATGGTCTACTCCCAAAGGGGGATAAAACTGTGCCACTGCACCTGCTCTGGATCTGTCACACATATATGAATAAGAATAAAGTGGTAGAGCCTGCTTTCTAAAGAACTCCTTCCCTCCTTGTTCCAAGAGTTAGAAGGTAAAAAATGAATGAAGCAGGGGATTGCCTGAAGACAAAGGATAGTCTCCTGGTAAGGGCAGCTGACTACTACCTTAAGGAAGTGGATTATATCCCTAACTTTGCCACAAATCTGTCTTGATGGTAGGCATGTCACTTAAACCAAACTTTTCAGAGGTGATCACTAGGGATGTGTGAAATTTTGCCGGCTGTTTTCTTTCAACACTGTTTCAATTAATTTCAAGCTTAAAACAGCAAAAGCAAAATGAAACAAAAGGCTTCAAAACAAAGTGATAACGGTCATAGATTTCATAGGCATTAGGGATGGAAAAGACCTTAGAAGATAGAGTCCAGCCCCCTGCCCCAGGGTAGGAAGTTGGCTAGGGTCAAAGGATCCCAGTAAGAAAAATGTCAAAATATTTTTTAAAATAGTGCAGAGTAGGTGCTTGCACTACCTCAGAAGGCAGTCTATTCCAGGCCCTGAGAGCTCAGTCAGTAAAGGAGTTTTTCCTTATGTCCAACCTGAAATGGTCTTTGAAGAGTTTGTGACCATTTGACTTTGTCATCCCCCAGGGCACTCTGGTGAACAGGCATCCCCTCAGATCTTGATGTACATTCCATATATATTTACAGGCAGCCACCAGGTCCCCTGAGTGCACTTTTCCAGGCTGAAGCGTCCCATGACCCTCAGCCTGTCGTCATAAGATCTGTTCTCTTGCCCTCTAATCATATGCATGACTCTCCTCTGGACTTTCTCAAGCTTTTCCTCATCCTTTTGAAATTGTGGAGCCCAGAATTGGATGTAGTACTCCAGCTATGGCCTCACCAAGGACAAGTACAGTGAGAGGATGAGATCCTAGGATTTTCTTGAGAAGCATCTATGGATGCAACCCAGAGTTTTCCTTGCTTTACAAGCTGCGACATCTCATTGGTGGCTTATATTCATCTTGTGGTCACTTAAGACCCCCAAGTCCCTTTGGCCATGGTGCTAGCAAGTGTAGTTTGGTGTCATCGGTGAACTTGGCCAGTCCACTTCTGATACCAATGCCTACATCATTAATAAATATATTAAAGAATACAGGCCCAAGGGCAGAGCCTTGGGGCACCCCATTGGTCAAGGCGCACTGCAATAATTTACTTCCATCTATTACTACTCTCTGGATCCAATCTCAGAGCCAATTCCCCAGCGGTCAGACTGTGATGTAGCCAAGGATGCAGTTGTAGCCAAAACATTTGTAGCCAAGGCCACAGTTGTAGTTGAAACGTTTCAAAAGTTTTGAAATGTTTTGAATTTCAAAGCTGGGCTTGCTTGCAGCTAAAGAAAAACTAAGGAAAGGGAGGAAAAAGAGGAGAGAAGGACTGCTCTGATATTGACTGTGTAGCTGGCCAATGACTGTGAGCCTTCTCTGAGGTCCCTTCCAATCCCAGTGTTCTGGGGAGAGATGGAAAAACAGCATAAAAAGCATTGTTTGAACTGAGCTTTCTCTGTGCCTTCACACTTACAAGTGACAGAAGTTTTGCTCTGAAAAGTTTGAGGTGCAGTTTCCCAGAAACAGCTGCACCTATGTCCTTGAAACATGGAAGGCTTTATGGCCTCAGAAGGGGCTACCATCTCTTTATGTTTCATCAAAATAAGGCAAGAAATTTTATAATTATAGGCAGTTTTGTGCTTCCCCATTATAGCCTATGGGCAAAACAGCAAAACAGCGTCAAAACAGCAAAACAGCTTCAATGGAATGAAACGGAACAGTGCTTTTGAAATGAAATGAAACTGAAATGGAAATAGTGTCCCATCAAAATGGGAAAACAGAAGTTGAAATGAAACAGTGCTGTCTCGCACAGTCATAGTGGTCACTAGTTGTGTGTTCCTTGGGTTCTCGGTGCTGGACCTGAAGATTATTTAATCTGACTTGTAGAAGGGCTAACCACTCACTAAGCACTAAAGCAAAGACTACAGAAACCAATGGGAGCTGACCTTTAAACATACAAAGTTCCAAGTAAAGAGGAGCACCAAACAACCACAGCCCAGGCAACTGCACATTGTCATCCAATGCTGTTAAACAAAAAATGGGGAAAAAAATTCTTCTACATCTCTATCCAATCCATGTGAAATTAAAATAAGCATATTTCAGTACCCAGTACAACAACCCTGTTAATACCATATTTTAATATGCAACATCTTTTGGTTATACTGTATTTTTGTCACATATGAGGAGGTTACAGATCAACACAGCACATTTGCATGAAATCACAAGGGTCAGTATCAGCTGGGACTGGTTCAGCATTCTACTGTTCTCTGAACACTCATTCTAAGTGCCTTGCATTAACAGAAATTGTTGGCCGTAATCACGCTGTGCCTCAATTTCCCATCTGTAAAACTGGGATAATTATATGTCATCATCTCACACGAGTGTTGTGAAAATGAATTAATTTGTGATGCACTAACACATTGTAGTGATGAGCACCATAACAAATGCCCAGGCCAAAAACAGTATTTCTGATGTTAAGAGCAGGATTTGAGCAGGTTACAGTAAATGGAGACTAGGGTCAGACATTGTGTTACAGGTTATTATTGAAGTATTGTGGGATGTCTTGGTCTCTGTTTTTTTCTTTCTGCACCAGATAGCTTCCTTTCAGAATGTCTGGATACCAGGTTGCTTAAGTTTAAAAAAACAAATGAACTACTTTTTCAAAAATGTAGTTCTCAGAGAACAACAGGGAATCATTTAGTTTCTTGCTTCAGGGAAAACACTTGAAATGGTTAGTTTGCAAGCATTACTTAAATTCCTCATAAAAGATCCTTTTAATTGTACCTACACTAGGATGTAAGAACTCAGAATCTCTAAATGTACCTATACATCTAGCTGGAGGTATGCATTATTCAACCCCAACAACTGTTCTCATTAAAACTTAAATTCTCAGTTTTTTCAGCTCTCTCAAAACATCTGCTTCCATGGTAACTGTTTTCATAATTATAATAATCCATATTTCTCTATCACTGCTCCTTTAGTTGCAAAAACAATGGCATTATGGGGTTCCCTTATAGCTTTCATAAACAAAAAGTAATTGCAAAATAATACATTAGTATGACATATACAACATTTACCCAAAACCAAGACAACTTCACATTTAAGACAACCACCCCATTCATTAGATTCTATATGTGGAAAATTATAAATGTGTTACAATTTTGCATATATACAATCAAGTTAGTGTAAGGTTGTCTTAAATTTGTCCCCACACTGCTGTGGCAGGGAAAGCAATGGCAGGGGCAAGAGGGCAGAAACATCCCTTGCTCCTCTGCCCTTTGTCTCCTGTGCCTACCCCCACTCCTTCCCCATTGTCCCCTGTGCCTGGGCCTGCTCTCCCAAATCCTTGGTCCTCCCTGCAGCTTGCCTTCCTGGCCCTCTGGTACCCCTTGCAGGTTGCCATCCCTGCACTGGACCTATGCCTGCTCTCCCTCTCCCTTCCCTTCCTCCTTTACCTGCCTATTCTCCTTTACCTTCTGCTTCAGCTGGGCCAGAGAGAAGTGGTACAACTCCTGGCCAGTCCAGGCTGGGGCTGGAGGGACCATAGCGAAGCAGAAAGTAAAGAAGAAAATAGTAGCTGGGGGTGGGAAGCAGGAAATGGAGGAGACAGGGGTGAGGAAGCATACATAGCTTGGGTGGGGAAGCGATAGGGAACAAGGATCCAGGTTCCCTACCATGACCTTGCAATCTCCCCTTCTATAACCAAATGAGCCCAAAGCCCAGGGCCAAAGCCAGAGCTGCCTGCCACTGAATTTTTGCCTGCCACTGGCTAAAGCCAGAGCTACTACCTGCCCTGCACTGGTAGTCAAATCCAAGACAAGCCTTTTTTCCCCATGCTAACTGGGAAGGGAAATAGTCTTGGATTCAAGTAGATATGGTAGTTTTATAGATACATAGTTTTAAAAGTCTTAACATAATGTACCTGCCTGAGTTGTTCTAGTGCCAGAATTGTAGCAATTGGCTGGTTTGTATAACAGTAACTACTTATAATTTTCACAGCTTTATAACATCCCATAAAATGATCATGTTGCAATTGAAAGCTGTAGGTCAGAAGTTGAACACAATGTTAAAATAAATGGGGCATTATAACTAGCATAGAACTACTGAAAGACTTACAGAACTTTTTAATGCTTGATGGCAAGTTTGTTCAAACGGAGCATAGAATCACCATGTCAAATGTGTTTAGAGGTTAGCTTTAAAATATCAAGTCTATGGCATTATAATCAGAACTACTCAAGGTTTTGTTCTGAGCAGATTATGCAATATGACATAGAAGTGGGACAAGAAAAGGGACTATCTTCACTATACTTCTTAGAGGTATAGGTTCTACGGAGAAACAGGACTGTCAAACTGTCAGGCATTTAGATTGACAAATATGGTCTAAATTCTTACATTATATAATTTCTATTATTCAATGGATGAGCGCAGTCATGTCTCTGGTGTAAATGCTTTCAGAATCATAGTGTTGGAAAAGACTTCAAGGTCGCCTCAGCCAACTCCCTTCATGAAAGCAGGTTTTACCTAAATCATCCTTGACAGATGTCTATACAGCTTCTTCTTAAAAGCCCCTAGTGAAAGAAATTGTACAATTTCTCCAGGCGATGTGTTCCAATATTTAGCTGATAATACATTTAGGATGTTTTTCTGAGATTTAACCTGAATCTGCCTTCCTGTAGTTTAAACCCATTACTTTCTGCTCTATCCTCAGACACTAGGGAGAACAATTGTTTGCCATCTTCAACCTGGCAATATTTTTCAAATATTTGAAAAATGTTACCTTGTCACCATTTAAAATTGTTTCAAGATTAAACATTCCCAGCTTCTTCCATCATTCCTCAACTGTTTGCCAAACTCCAGAAGATAAATTTTAATTCTTCTAAATCTTCTCCAATAGATCTACATCCTTCTAATATGGTTTGCCTTAAAACATGTCAAATAAAGTGTTACTGAACACATCTTAGATATGGTTCTACTCAATGCAAACCAAGGTGATCTTTGTCCTACGGTGACTGCATTCCTGCAAGCCTCAGAATGGGAAGCTTCACTTCCCCACAGCAATTTGGCACACTCAGCTGCTTCTTAGCTCCCATCTCAGATAAGCGTATCGGAAAGTAGCAGACAAGGAAGCACTGAAGAGCATAGGAGAGAAGACTGAAGAATGCTGTGGGATACCAAAGGATCAAAAACCCCATATCACATAGCCTGGCCAGACAGCATACTTACTGCTGAAAAGCCAACTGAAAAAAAGGCAAAAATATTCATTTGACTGAACCAACAGGACACCCAGGACAGACATTTCAAATATGAAAACAGGGCATAAGGTCACCCCAGCACTCCCCTGTAAAAAAATATCCTAAAAAAGTCTCCCAGGCATTGTTCAGCTAAGGGATTCTTTTAGTTTCTGAACATTTACGGTCTGATGCTGTGAGATCCCTCTGAAGGATCATCAACATGAGTTGATGATACTTCTAACCTTGGATTGTATTAACAAATTAGCAGCACTTTCCTCAAGCTAAGGTTTTAGTAAATGTGGGGCAAAAGCAGATATGGGAGTAGTTACAGCATGTTAGCTCCTGTGTGGTAAGTTCACACAGTAGCTTTCCTCATGAAAACTTGTTTGCGCATCCAGGGCCTCAGTGTTCACTCCCTCCTCTCAGGCTTTGCTTCAGCAAATCCCATGCATAGTGCCACTAATGTCAGTTTGATTTAAGCACATGCCTGAAATGCTCTATGAATTAATACCTGAATATAGGTGTGAGCATTACATACCATCAAAAAGCACCTTTTAACTATCATCTACTACAACATGTTGCTGTTATATTTACACAACACCTAAGTAGTAAAACAATGTGATTTTCATTATGTTCTTGTTCATTTACTCTTCTTTCTTACCTTCATAGTGTGATTTCCTTTATTGAAAATAATTACTTTTGATTTGGAAGTCCGTGATTATACAGTTACTATGGATCTTTCCTTTAAAGGTCCAGATCAATCCCCTCCCCCCAAAATGAAATGTATGATTGAAAAACAACAAAACTAGAAAACTTTGACACTAAATGTGTATTGAAGTATAACCCTCCCTTCCACATCAGGGAAAATCCTCAGCCACATCCTCCAGAACCATTTTCTTGCTAAGGAAGTCCTGCTGGAATCTCAGTGCGGTTTCAGACCATCCCATGGGATAATTAACATGAACTCTGTTGCCCACCATGTCCAAGAAGAGTGTCAAGAACAATATCAGGATCTGTATATGTCCTTCATTGACCTCACTAAGGCTTTTGATTCTATCAATCATGAACTCTTGTAGAAAGTACTGATCAGATTTGGATGTTCTGAGACTTCTACCTGAACAGATGACTGTGATCGTTCTTTGTAGTGGATCAGAGTGATATATTTGTCATCTGAAATGGGGTCAAGCAGGGATGCATCATTGCCCCACCTCTGTTCTCTGTTTTTTAGACAGTTGCCCTGGTTCTCATTAAGGACTGTGTTCCTTCCAGGATTGACACTGAATACCTAATGAATGGGTTGTTTTTCTCAAAGACCAAAGCACTCAAAACAACCATCCTTGACCTTCTATATGCTGATGACGGCACCATCCTTGTGCAAACTAAAACCTCTAGACTGTGCTGGATCTTTACGAGAATCTGTGAAGGAGGAGAGGAAAGAGAGAAGGATGGCCAGCATCCTGGATTTACAGCACCACAGGCAATCCCCAGGAGTAGTGTGAATGAGAAGCTGCAACACTTCCGGAGTAGCACAATCCTCCAGATTGGTGAGGAGTATGCCAAGCATGGTATTTCTAGTCCCAGAAAGGGGAACAAGATGGACGGCAGCATGCAGCAGAAGGGGCAGACTGAACAGTTTCCAGACAGGGAGCAGACAGCCGCTGAAGTGGAGCCCAGCCTGAAATGCATGGTGCTCAGATCAGCACTGATCACAAGACTGAACAGCTGGTAGACACAGGAGCAGAGATCATTGGTTCCAGTCAGGTGGTTGGAAATGAGACAGTTTCCAGATCATATGGAACCTGGGTAGGGGTGGATAGGGTGAAAGGCCCAGGCACAGAAACATTACTCACCCCCACAGAGAAGAATTATTGAATTCAGGAGTCAGGGGCTGGCCTGGAGCATATTCCTATGCCTGGCCCCATATACACTGAAAGGATGGGGCAGCAGGAAGCCCCAGATTACCTAAATAGACCCTAGGAGTAAAGGTTGAAGGTTGCTGAGACCCAACAGGTCTGCTTAAGGGGCCTGGGGCAATAGGACCAAGATGTGTGAAGGCCACAGCCCTACAGGAATCCCTGTTTGGGGAGGAGAGTTATTTCCTTGTCAGTGGGGCAAATTAGCAGCAGCTATAGCCACCGGTATATCAACTTCTGGGTTCATTAGATCCAGGACTATCCTTTGAAGGTCAAGCCAGCCAGTTAGCTGCTATGGGAGCCCAGCAGAGAGAATGACCAAGGCCAGGGAAAGGTCAGTCAAGTGGTCAGTCTGTATTAAGGCTGCTACTAAGAATACAGACTGCTAGAGTCACCAGGAAGTCTCAATAACACCCATTCTTGTCAGAGACCAGATATAGCTAGGGTGGAATAAAGAGTAGGTTTGAAGCCCCACGAAGAGAACAGGGTAAAGGGCCACCTATGGGGAACTGCCTCCTGGAAATTACATCAAAGTCATGGCAGGAAAGGAATACAACACCATGTAGGCAGGCCAAATAACCTAGCCTAGGTTCCACCCTATAACCACCTGTAGGTCAGCAAGCCCAGGAAGGAATCTTGACCTACAGCTGGCACATAAGCCTCAAAACATGGGCCTCTTCTCAGTGTTGAGAAGATGAAAGTTCTCTATCAGTGTTCCTTGGGCAATGAATGTGATCCCCACTCCCCAAATTTCCACTGCGGTAAAAGAGAGATAGTCAAGCATTTTCCTTACCTTGATAGTAACTCCTCTCTCAGATAATGAACATTGATGAGGAGACCTAGCACAGATTCCAGTGTGCAAAGTACCTCCTTTGGGAAATTGTTTAGATGTGTCTTTATTCATTATAATCTCCAGAAAAACACTGAGATCCAAGTCTACATTATCTCCTCCACCTTCCTCAACAGATGTGAATCATGGGTGACCTACCACTATCACTTTAAGAACCTGGAGAGGTAAAACCAGTGATGCCAGTAGTAAATCCTCCACATCAAATGGGAAAATTGCCACACAAAACCTAGCATCCTTGCTGAAGTCAATGTTACCTTCATTGAATCAGTGATCATCAAGCACCAACATCACTGGACTGGACATCCAGTATGGACACAAGACACTTGACTCTCAAAATTAGTGCCCTACTCCTAACTTAATAACAACCTGAGATTTTGTGATGGCCAGAGAAAATACTAGAAGGATACACTGAAGGCACACCTCAAGAAATCGGATGCTGACATCAAGAGTTGGGAGGAGCTGACTGCCAACCAACTCCAGTACAGCCGCAACCTCTAACCAGTGGAAGCCTGTTTCCAGGTAAAGCATCTTGGCCTCAAAGCAACGAGAGAGCAGAGGAAGAAAAAGGAAAGGAATACCAGCCTGCAGCCTCTTCTTCTTTGTGGAATGACATCAACTTCTGTGGATGGATCCGCACCTCAAGAATTGGACTCTTAAGTCATCTCAAGACCCAACAATGAGCTGTGGTAGATGTCATCCTTGAATTGAGGGATTGCTGCTGCTGATAGGTACATACTTAAGTTATTTTATTTTTTATTCATGTCAAAGCCACTTTGATTATATTGATGGGGACTTGGTTTAATAAAATGTTAAGAAACAAACTTTTTATGTTGTTTCATAAATGTTTTAAAGTCTGACTTTGACCATTGACATTGTATACAGCTGTTCAATGATAAAAGATCTGTAATATAATACTAACCATTAGTGTTGGATGAAATGTACTGTACATTCTCTAATATTCAAGTAAAGGAAATGGCATTGTTCAGCAAATGTTGAGTCCAATTAAAACCTTAGTTTCAGATACAATTAACATTTCTCCCATGGCATAAACATTTTCCATTCTTGCACCAAGTCAAATAGATTTTATTTTCTTTACCATAACATCTAAATGGACTATTTTCTTTTAGCTCAGCATGCTAATAATACATCTTCTTTGCAAATTCTAACAAATGAGATGCACTGAAAACTAGTTTAATGAAAACAACTTTTACTTGTATTTAGTGTGGAAGACCATTTACATGAATTATAACAGAGAAAGAAGTATTTTCTTTTTTGTGTGATATACTAATTAAAGTCAAATTATTAAGTTAGAAACTCTAAGTAAAAAAACTCATGCTTTAAACCATTCTTTGAATTTGCAAAAGAATTTAAAAGGGTTACTTAAAAACAACCTGATACGGAAGTTCATGTATATTAAATGATATCTACCACACTACTTTCATAGGCTGTAATTAGTTTTCCCACAAAAAGCTTAATTACAGTATCTGTAAAATGACATGAGCATGCAAGGGTTTGGGTCTCTAATGTGGAAAGGTGGAAACAATTAGCCTTGAAGCCTGGTAAAATAAGACGATTAAAATCTATGTCTCTTTTTCCACATTCAATTGGGGATAATTCAAAGAGCAAAGCTTTATGTTGAAATTAGTGCAGCTCAGACACTGCTAAGGAAAAACATCTCTTTACTGAAGTCCACAGGAGACCTATAAAGCAAGGGGCATTGTTTGGGTTCTAGAAGAATAAAAGAGCAGAGGGGAAGCTATTTGGCACTTCACCCAAAGCCCACCAAAATCAACAGAAACATATCAAGTATAAACATTCTCTTTATAGTTTCACAACTCCTTACTACTCTGTTCTCTAATTGCTTCATAATTTGAAATTTGTTAACTTTGTCTGGGAGAACTTGTACTTCCCAGTATTTCTCTAAATGGAACAACACCCCAGTTTATGCATGAATTCTATTTATGTAGTTAGCCCAAGGACAGGAGATAACTAACACAAAGAAATTCACTTAGAAAATGTCCATTTTTACTGAATGTCTTTTAAAACACATTGAAAGTATGATCTGACAACATAAACTCTGAAGAAATATAAAATCTAACTTACAATAAAATGTATCTATGTTATTTGTTTTAATACCCTTTTTTATAGAAAAAAGCATCTGTGAAGTTATTTGGGCTAGAGACAGACATTACACATAAAATGGCTTGAGTGATCAGAAACTGGTTTAAACTTGTAACAGAACAGATGTTCAGTGCACATAAGCTGGTTTGAAAATGTCTGAAATTGGTTTGAGACAAACCTGGCTGAATGTAGACTTAAGTGATATAGGTCAAACCAGTTTATGCAAAGTCTGTCCCAGACCCCTTCCTGGTTTAAGTGAAATCAGAGTCCCCCAGCATCCTGGCATGCTTTCCGTGCTGGGCGGAGCTCTCTGCTCCACAGCAGAGCTGGCCCCTCCCCTCTGTTTCCTGGCTGGTGCTTGGCATAGATTTGAGGGACAGGAGGGTCTGCTGGCTTCCTTTGCCCCCCTCTCCACCAAATTTCAACACTTGCTGCTTAAGCAGAGATCTCTTCCTCCTGTTTGCCAAAGCAGGGACTGTAGCTAGCATGTGGTATGCTAGATAATGCAGAGAGGTATCTGGAGGTGTGTGTCTCTCCAATATCACTGGGACAGGCAGACAGAACAGTGACCCCTTATGGCTTTTGAAGCTAATTAACAGGTCATCCATAAGCTGTTTAAGAAGATTAAGTAATGTGGAGAGAGGGTATTCTTTTCCTAAATGGGTGATAAAGACTGTTACCACCCCCCCTCCCTAGTTGCTCCCCTGTCAGTTTGCTGCAGACTGTATGAAGAAGCAGGGAGATTGCAAAGCTCCATATCATCAACAGACGCATGTACTATAACCCCCTCCCACCTCTGCCCACCTTGCCTTGAATGCTAACCCAGGGCTGGGGGCTGGCAACACTCCTGTACCCCACCCCTTGAGCAGCCAGCAGGAAAAAGTCTGGGACCATGCAGACAGACATCCGTAGTGAGAGAGTCCTGCTGGGGCCGAGCCATACCCCCCTTAGATCAGCTCCCTGCAGAAAGGAAGGGAGGGCTGCTTTAGTCACCCCAGCTTCTAGCCTGCACCACCACAGGCATGTGGCTGAATTTCCTCAGTCCAGAGAGAATGTCTGTCCAATTTCAAACCAGTTCAGCCTAGTCAGGTTAGACTAACCTGCAACGATTGCATCAGTTGAAGCTCAGGCTTTTTGAATGTCTGTCCCTAGCCTTAAACATTACTCACTGCAACAGTACACATGCACCAATACCTTCACTATGGAACAGCATTCTGCAGTTTCTAAAATATTCTTGGTTGCTACGTTATCAGGAAAAAGTACTCTTGTATGAAATATACCTTGCTAATTTTATATTCTCTCTCTGTGACTCAGACTGATCTAAAATTATGTAAACTATATAAAATTGTTTGGAACACACCTCAGTCAGCCAGACTAAACATACAGATATGTCAAATGATTGACCTAACCTAAATTTCAGAGCATCTACACACTTGGCAGAACCATCATTGATTTTTATGTATATATAAAAAATGACTGTTGAATACACATACACACACACACACACAAATGCTTAAGATTGGATCTGGCAAGGTGCAGAAAAAGCTACTCTTGATCCTACAAAACACGTAGGCACAGGCTTAACTTTAAGCACATAAACTTTCTTGTGTGTTTAATTAAACATATGCTCAAGTGCTCTGCTGAGCAAGGAAGTTTTCATGACATTTCAAAATGAAACTCAGAAATAGCATATCTAAACAAAGGTTTCTTTCACAATAGATATCTCTTCTCCATGTACAGCAAGAAGTCACACTGACAGATAAAATGACACATCTTTACTCCCTGTATATTTTATTCAGATATGCATTTTTATGCACTTTCATTCCACCACACAATGGGACTGTTCTAAAAAATTAGGAAATAGCCATCATCTATTAAACCATTTGGTTGAGTGCATTTCCTGAGTTGCAGAATATGCTTCCTCAGGGGAAAAAAAAGGACCTGAATCTAAAATAAAATTTTATTGAAAGGGGTTATTTAGAAGCCATCATGGGGAGAGGAGAAGGAAGAACATAACTTTAAAAGACAGTTTAAAAATGTAAGCCAATTTTATATGACATTCCTTTTATTTAAACACCCAACTGAATGCAAAAAAGTACCTACCTTCTATCTAGTTCCTGACACATGCTGTAAATAAAAAAAAATTATGATATTGAATTATAAAATTACGTGCACTAAGAAACTCAGAAAATACATTCTAACTAAAAACATATTTATGATATATTTTCCATATAATGTCCATAATATATTCCCTTTTACGTGTCTCTAGATCATTATGTTGTATTTATAGAAATTCTAAAATATGCTCCCAGACCATCAGAGCAAGCTCCCAGAAATAGTTCACATAGATTGCAATGTCCTGTTTCAAAATTCATTATGTTTCACTAAAGTTTTGTCAATGTTTCAGACATAATTTTCTCTTCCTGTAATCCCACTGCCTAAAAAGCAACCCCTTTCCTAAGCAATCCTGAGCTGCAAATATCATTTAATCTATGTTATACTTTTCCCCTCACTTTTCATGATATATGTTGCTGATTAAACAGTACCTTTGCATAGGTTCACTTCTCACTTTACAGATTCACAGATTCACAAACGTTTAGGACTAGAAGGGACCTCGTGAGATCATTGGGTCCAAACCCCCCAGCCTGGGCAGGAAAGACTGCTTGGGTCAAATAACCCAGCAAGGTGTGTGTCCAGTCTCCTTTTGAAAATCTCTGAGGTAGTAACTGCACCACCCCTGCTGGGAGTCTATTCCACAGTCTGGTTACATGCACCATGAAGACATTTTTCCTTATATCCAGTATAAAACCTTCTTCTGGGAGTTTATGACTGTTGCTCCAGGTTTTCCCCTGGGGCACTTTGGTGAATAGTTGTTCACGTAGCCCCTGATGCTCACTTGTGATCTATCTATAAGCTGCCACCAAATCACCGCAAAGTCTTCTCTTTTCTAGGCTGAACAATCTCATATCTTTCAGCTTTTCCTCATATGGCTTGCTCCTCAGGCTTCTACCCATATGAGTGGCTCTTCTCTGGACTCCCTCAAGCTTCTCCACATCCTTCTTGAAGTGTGACACCTAGAACTGGAGGCAGTACTCCAGCTGCGGCCTCACCAATGCTGAGTAGAAAGGGAGAATAGCTTCTTTAGTTTTGCTTAAGATACACTGGTTGATGCATGCCAGCATATTGCTTGCTTTGCTAACTGCATGATCACACTGATGGTTCATATTCATTTTATGGTCAATTATGACCCACTGGTCACTTTAGGACATGATGCTAGCTGGCATAGTACCACCAAGCCTGTAAGTTTGTTGTGGATTTTCCCTTCCCAGATGGAGCACTTTACACTTCTCAGTGTTGAACAATATCTGGTTCTGGTCTGGCCATTTAACTAACCTGTCTAGGTCTGCCCAGATCATCAGCCTTCCCTGATGCATGGCCACATTTCCACAAAGCTTAGTGTCATTGGCGAACGTTGCCAGTCTGCTCTTCACCTCAACATCCAAATCATTGATAAAGATGTTGAAAAGCACTGGTCCAAGTACAAAACCCTGGGGGACCCCACTGGCTACATTCCATCAGGTCAACACAGATCTGCCTATTAGTAATCTCTGGGTCTGACCCCGCAGCCAGTTTTCCACCCATCTGACCGCTGAATTGCCCTGAAGCTGATTTGTCTGTATGCTCCTTCTCTCGTTGTCCAATAGAGTATATCCAAATATACATATCTGCACTATTTTCCTTTTCCCTCCTTCTTCCCTGAGGTCCATTTTCTTCCATTCTACTCCATTGCTCTCCAAGACCTACTTTACACTACTAATTCACTTTTCCTCCTTTTACCGTTGTCCTGGGGGAGAGCAGCAGAAAGACCCCAAACAATAAAGAGGGACCCCCTAGGGCAGGAACCACGTATAAAAAGAGAAACAAACACAAAAATAACTCAAGGAAAATACTTACTGGCAGCAGGACCATGGCACAGCCAGAGCAAGGAAGGAAATTCTTACGGGTTGTAAGCCACGCCTTTATCCAGCTGAAGCCGGCCAGTGATGTCAATAGCAATCACTGGCCAGTGGGGATAAAATGGACTACTGGGGAAGATGGCAGATGGAAGGGAGCAGAGTCAGGGAAGATTCTGATGCCAGACATGTCACAGGCCAGCTTGGCACTGTGATTGTATCAATTTAGTTGAAGGCTGACTGGGTGCTACAACTGTGTCAGCAACTGGGCTGTTTGGTTTGGGATCAGGGAAGCAGAGTTGGGAATGAAGCAAAGGCAAATTTATTATAGCTTACACACACACACAACAGTTAACAGAAAGATAAATGCAATAAGTAGATAATGCAGTATTAAAGAGCTAATAGTAAATAATAACAGCTAATAACAACAGATAGATGGATTAATCTGTCACAGGCCAACTGGGCACTGTGAGGGTATCAGCCACTGGGCTGTTTAAAACAACAGATAGACAGACATGGGTTGGCAACTTATCGATAGTCCCTCAATGCCAGATGTGCACCAAGTGATTCCAGAGAAGCCAGGCATCCCCAATCAATGCTGTCAGAAGATCCCTTGATCAGGATCCAATCCTCATTTACACCAAGAGTTCGGAGTCCAGGCTTGAAAAAGCAATGACCATTCTGTTCCCTCCTTCCTGCTGGTCACCTGATGCATGTGTTTTTTATATCTAGTCTTTGCTAATCTGTTGGTTTTAGAGCCACTCACAATCTTGCCCTATAGCTGTTACCCTATGGGATTAAAAGGTGTTAAAAATTATCATAAAAGCTTAAAAACCAAACTCAGGTTTATCCAATAAACAAATTACAACACAGCATTTTTTAGATTTGAAATTAACATTACTCAACTCTTTTAGATTTCTCTGAATATGCTTTCTTGAGATGTGCTTTTCTGGAATGTGCTGGGTGTGCCAGGTGGTTGGATCCAGTTTTTATAATCAAGTCTGAACTCTGAGCAAAAACCATTAGGTCAGCTAATTTTATAGCTATAGCTTTGCTTTTGAGGCTATCAGTTCCACAAATGGTTAGTTTTATCATTTTGGTTAAACTTATGACAGGCAGGTTACATTTGTGGGTTACAAACTTACAAGCTTTATATTAGACAAAAACTCCAAATGCCTCCAAGAAGCACATATTTATTGCTTACTAATTGCTTTGGTTCTGGCTATCACATGGACGCCATCCAGAATACTCCCTGGGAGAGAGAGCCGGCAGGGGCTCTCTGCACCAGCAGTGGACAGTGTGGCAAGGAGGCAGAGGAGTCAGAAGAGGCTCTCTGCACCAGCAAAGGCAGGAATGCCAGAGGAATGACAGACCCAGAAGAGGCTCACTACACCAATGAAGGTAGGAGCATCAGGGGAACCAGGGAGGCAGAGGAGGCTCTCCTTCAGAGTCATAACAGATGGGAGCAGCAAGAGGAGCTGCAGAGCAGGATGATAAGAGGCTGGGTGCTGGCTCTTAACATAAGAAGCAGCCAGACCCTTGGGGAGGTACGGCAGGGCACTGGAAGCAGGACATTTCCAACAGCAGAAAAGGGGAGCAGCTCCACATACCACACTTGGCAGAGTGAGGGGAGAAACAACCTGGGGTGAAAGGCCATGGTCTGCTCTGGCCACATGATAGGCCAAACCCCAGTGGGATTATAGGGAGCAAAGGTTACTCTGTTACCCTAACAGAACGGCAGAGGAAGGAACTGGACAGGCCCTTGCTGACTTAATTTGAGTTGTTTTTTTTTCTGTTTCCAGCCTTTGGAGGAGTTGAGAAGTAAGGTGAGGTGATGCAGGCAGGATAGCTGTATTATAGTTTCTTTTGTCCTCCATCTTTATTTTGGGCACAGGTTAGATTTAGAGACCCGGGCAGAGACTGCCTCAAAACAGGAGGAAGTGATTTTGGTAGCCCTACAACTAACTGAGTGACTTATTCCAGGAAGCAGGGCCTAGGATGGGAGAGGGCTATGAAGACCATTGAGCCCCTGAAGTACAACATCATTGGAACTGCAGCCAAGAAAGTCTGGTGACCTGATGAAGGTTGGCATGAAGTTGGAGTGTAGGGGTGGTGGAGCCCCATGGACGACTGCCAGGTGGACTCCCTGCCGCAGAGGAACCCTGGGTGGTTGCCCCCTCCACTGGTATAACATTCAAAGTTGTGGCAGGTGAGACTAGGGGAGGCCACTCAGGTGATAAACATCTACCCACTGGCATCCTGGAGACTATACGTCATCCGCTACTGGCTGCCCAGACCAAGGCTGCACGTGACCAAATGTTCGCAGCCAGGCAGGCACATTCATTATACTTTGTATTAAGGCTCCATGAATGATTCATCTCTCTTCCTTATCACTTTCAATTCTTTCCTTCACTCCACTCCATTTTCTTTTTGGAAATAACATGTTGTGACATTTGAAGTTTTTCCACCTCCTGGAGTTAAGTGATTCATTTTTGTTTGTTTGTTTCAGGTCTTCATAGTTTCAAAGCAACACATACAAATGTAACCCCTTAAATGCTTGAAAACATGAAATTAAATAAACAAAACCCTGAACTAATAAGTTTTGTTTTATTTTTTAATCTAATGATCCTGAAAGTATTTGACTCATAATTACTTAGTGCTGGCAATCCTGAGTTACATCCTTCTAACTACTGGCTCCCTTATTTACCTTCACACTACTCACTAATATATATATATATATATATATATATAGACACCAACTTTGCTCTGTACAAGTGGGTGCTTGCAGGTGTAAAAAAAAAACAAAAACAGAATGGCACTTTACTTCAAATTCAGTGCATTCCTGTGCCAAAGCCCACACATGCCCAGAAGAGGCAGCAGTTTACTTCAACTTTGCTCTGCAGTGTCTGTAAAGATTGGATGCTTTAGTGGGGCTTTTTCTGGTGCTTTTATCTAATACCTAATTGAATCACCTTCAGCTAAAACACCAAAAGCCCCACTGAACACCACCATCTTTACAGAGGCTGCAGAGCTGGGTTGAAATAACAAGTTGCATTTTCTGATAAAATATATATATTTTTAAATGTCTGCAAGCAGAAAACAGCCATGGCTCATCGGTCCTGAACACCCAATAATTTTTTTCAGTGGATGGTTCAGCTCTGGAGCACCCATGGAGTCAGTGCCTATGCACACATGCACCTCAAATTTGGTTCCTTGTGAAAAAAAACCCAAAAAACCCTCTAGTGATGTTCTTTCATAGATCAAAGGGATATTGAAATGGTTAACTGACTTTTGAAGTATTTTGGAGTCTCTGCAATGCTCCTACTGTAATACATTGTGAATCACCTCTAACTGGGTATATTACACATACCATTACCATTATGCAGCATTTTATCAACTGCCAATTGGTCTAAGTACAGACATTACACATAATTCTCACTAAGTGATCAGAAATCAAACAAAGCCTGTAACCAGACAGATGTTTATGGCACATAGTCTGGTCTAAAATGGTGGAACCCAGTCTAACATAGTTCTAGATCTATGTGCATTCAAACTTATTTGAATTAGTTTCATCCACTGCATTAAACTTCTGCCCCAGATCCCCTATCAAATCATGCTAGCATCCCAGGCACCTTTGTAGCCCCCATAGCTTCCACCTCATAGGGAGGTGTGTTCGCCTTGGCCTGTACTCAGCTGATCCAACTAGGCCCATTCAGCCCTACCCCTGTGCTCTCAGAGTGGAGCCAGCACAGTGGCTGATGCTGATGGTGAGGGGGAGGGAAAGAGGGGAGCCCTTGCAATGCCATGCAGCTCAATCAGGCTCTCTGGACCCTCACACACTTGGGGGAGGGCATGGGATTTCCCTGAATGGGGTTATGGGAGCCCACCCAGGAACCCCCATGTCCTCATGCACAAGCACAACACAAGGGAGAAGATCCAGCTGCAGATACCTGTGACTCATGCTGATGGGGAAGTGGGGGAAGAGGTGCTCAACCATGTCCTGCAGCTCAGTTGAGCTCCCTGGGTCTGTGCCTGCTCATGCAGAGCATGGGAGTCCCTGGGTAGAGTTTCAGGGATCCCCATGCACCCACAAACAGGCACAACCCAGCTGCAAGAGACAAGGGTTCATGGTTGCCTCCACTGCCTGCATATGATTGACAGATGCTGGCAGTGGGAGGAGGCATGCCCACCTATGCCCAGCAGCCAGTCAGGGCTGGCCCAGACATTCAGCTGCCCTCTGCAACCTCTGACAGCCCAGGGAACCCACAAGGCATGCTAAGAAACATGCAGAAGCACCCCATACCTACTGGTCTTGGCCAGTGCAGGCAGTCCTTGTGCCCACTCCACCAAAGGGCAAATCTCAAATTAATCTATGCCACTTACGGAAACCCGTGTCAATTTGAATGATTCTGCCTAAGGCTTTTTGAACATCTATACCTAGCTTTGGTGACAGAAAAAATTACTAGCACTACAACAAGCTTCTCCACTTCTCTGCCAAGTCCTTTCACAGAAGGCCTGATTTGATTAAATTTGAATTAGGGCTTTTTGGGGTTTGTTTTAACCAACTCTCCATACCTCTCTCACATGTCCTAGATGAGTATTAGGGGTGTGCGACGTGGGCGTTATTCAATTCAGGTTCAGATTTGGCTCAAATCAGGTACAGTGATTTCATTTGTTGATTTGGATCACTGTCCCTGATTCAATTCAGCTGAATCTGAATCTGAAGATCTGATGCTGATTCAGAGAATCAGTGATTTGGACATAGACACGGCTTTTAAAGTTTTTTCTACATACCTTGAGGTAGCAGGCACAGCTCATTGATCACTGCAATGCTGGGGCACATGGAGCCTCCCACAGGAGTGTGTGGGGGCCCTCCATGTGCTCAATGGCGAACCTGGAAGTGGATCTGAAGTACTTACAGTCCAATTCTGGGTCTGTCGGGGAGCAAGCTTCCCCCCACCCCCCGTGCCCTCCATCTCAGTGATTGGCCACAGGGGACCCCAGGTGCCCCTCCAGACCCAGGAGGCAGCAGTCACCAAGCCGGGGAGGCACACAGGATGCCCCTTCCACATGCTTCCCAGTGGACCCAAAAGTGGACTGGAAGTGCTGCTGAAAGTGGACTGGAAGTGCTTCTGATCCATTTCTGGGTCTGCTGCTGAGCACGCTGGGGAGCCATCAGTGCTTCTGTGGGACACACCATGCACCTGGCATCACAGCACTCTTGAGCCCCTGCTACCTAGAGGAATATAGAAAACACATTTAAAGCTGTCTCTATGTCTGAATCTCCAAATCTTTTTGAATCTCTCCAGATTGATTCGAAGGTTCTGATTCAATTCAGAGAGATAAAAAGGTCCTCTGATTCAATTTGGATTTGGAGATTCAGCCACTGAATTGGGCTGAATCTCCACTGTATCAAATCAGGGACCAAAGCTTCACATAGCTCTAATGGGCATCTATTTGGTAGATGCTGTTACAATAACAATTACTCTGGACTTTTTTTCTTCACATCATAATGATTCAAAGCAAGCTACCACAGATAGGCA
>JAGPOW010001918.1:30110929-30121660 GCA_030014935.1 Caiman crocodilus
TTTTTCAGATATACTATCTAAAGCAATGGTGAAGAGAATAAACTTTAACATCATGTCTTTAGGCAATTCAAATCTACTGAGGTGGTTTGATTCACAATGAGCATTAGCTTTGCTGAGCTTTTGTGTTTTCTGAATACAAATACTGTTCATCTGTAATGACCAAATTATGATTTGACTGCATAGAATTTGTGAACAAACTTAGTCATTTTGGTTTGCAGAAGTACTTTTATTGTTAAAATCTGAGGGAAATGCAAAAAAGTAAAATGTATAGTGCCTTAATTTTGTTCCTATATAAGGGGTTTTACTTCAAACGGATTTTGTCAGAGAAATACAAAATTGTCTATAAGCAATTTCATACCTCACAATTCTGTTTATTAAAGTGATTAATACTTAGTGAGACGATGCTATTTCTAAATGTCTCAAGATCAAAGATGAGAAAATCAGTATAAAATTCAGCTGTATCTGGAAAAGGTACCACCTCCAGTAAACCATTAGCAAAGGATACCTTTAAAACTCTTTCCAAATCTCCTTAGTATTACTTAGTACTTTTTTCAAATCAGAACAGGTATTAAATTCAGCCTTTCCTGATAAGTGATGGAGATCTCAGAGTCCTGCTTTAAGTTGGGATTTGACTCAGTTACATCAGTAGCATTAAATCACTACTGCAGATTTAAAAAAAGAGAGGCATGTTGCATTTAAATAGCAGAAAAAATAAACCTGAGGGTTGCATAAGGTTGTATGCATGAATTAAGTTTTGTTTTGTTTTATCTGGATGCATAAGGGATGTATTTGTAAAACTGATATACAACTATTAGCTGTATGATTACATGCTTACAAATGGAAAACAGGAAGCAAGTTCTTCCAATTTAATTCACTTATCAAATGAAAATTTGATGCAAGTATCAATGTAAGATTCTACAGGAGGAAAGTGGGGGGAAGCTGTTTCAGAGAAGATCATGTTTTTCTGTAGATGATCAATAAATTAGCCAAAAAAATCTTTTTTTCCCTAATGTTAAATGCTGCTTTGCAGCCTAATCTTCTGATTTGTGATATTTGGGTGATATGTTGGAAAAATATTAGTATCTACTTATTAATGAAAGTTTACCAAGCTGCAAATAAACGGTCAAGCCAAAGCTTCTGATTTATTCAGAAGCGACTCATTTTGTTTTTTAAACAAAAAATGTCCCTTCCTCAGGGACTGCTGTTTCCACTGCCTCCTTAATGAGTTACCCTGTGTTTCTTTCAGCAAAAATAACTATTCACATAATTGGCAATCTAAACTGTATATTTATATCTAAAAAAAATCAACAACAAAAATAAAACAATCAAGTTGCTCTTTTCTTAAACAGCTAAAATTTCCAATTGTAAAACTGGGTATTTTGCATCTCATATAGTTAAATTTTATTCAAGTAAATAACATTAGATTTCGTATTTGCTTTAATGTTCAAAGAATTGTTACTGTATTTATAGCTGGTCTTGGAGTAAATAGGCTCTCATCAGACTCTCATCATTTGAATAAGTCAGCAGCATTTTCAAAAGGGTAAGGAAGACCAAAATGATTACTATTAGGATACTGAACCATAAGATAAAAAAAAAAGATCCAGCACTTTCCTTCTTAATATACAGCTTCAAAACAGAGTAAAAGTAATGTTCAAAGGCAATCTATACTTTCACGGGAAAGTTGAAGTCTCTTAATGATTTGTAATTTAGAATGAAAATAATTCACAAAATGCTGCAGGATGCCTTATCCAAATAAATTCACCTCAACATAAATTTTCCTCCCAGAACATAAAAGAATGTTTAATATTTACCTATAGAAATCCAGAAGAAATTAACATTTTCTCTTAAATACCTATCTAATTTTATAAAGCAGCTATTTAACAGCTCCAAAAGATTATTTGTCAAAGCATAAAACCTCTGTAACTAGGTTCAATCAATTTAAGGAGCTAAATCACAAACCTCTCTACCAAGATCTTCATTAAAATCTTTAATCAGAAGTGAAGACAGCTATAAGCCTATGCAAACGACAATAATCAAGTTCTATTCCTTTAAATATAAGAAAGATTTAGTTGTTTACTCTCAGATTAAGCCTAGTTGAATGTGTCAGACATTTCAGGGAAGTCAGGTAATGCCGCTAGTTAGTAGTGTTCAAGCATAATGTTTTTTTCTGTTTTTGTCCCTCAGAGCTTCAAAGAGAAGAACAGCAGAGATCTCAAGAACATTAAGGAAAAGCTTTAAAACTGTAGGCCCAATTCTCATTTTTATTTTTTTGTTACCAACTCAGGCAAAATAAAAGAGACTGTAATGTGGATAGAAATGCTGTTTATAGCTGTTTATAGATACTTTACACCGCTGAAATAGTACAATATATCTACACACAAAAATCAGGTTTCATGTCTTACCAAGAAAACTGAATCCCCTCAAGACAAACCTACAGAAATTATCCTTTGAGGGCCTGAATGAGCTATTCATGAAGCTTTTAGAAAAACAATAGCTTGTTCTAACACCATAGTATAAAAGCCAAATGGGATAAAAGGTACTGTTAATTTGAATGTCATTTAAAATTTCTGTTTTATTTGATACATAATGACCTTCATTTTGCAAAGAATTGAGTGGCCTCAAATGACATGAAGAAGAATGTTTTGCATTCAAAAACTTGTCTAACTCTATCCCTCACTTAGTATACAACTACAGAGTATAAAATGAGTGGAAGTAGTCACTGGAATTTTCTTGAATTAGAGATCTAGAATGGACTGTATCTACAGCACTGAAACTACATACTATAAACTGCATTTGTTCTCCAAATACATAACTTCCTAACCTGTCCTACATGGTTTTTGTGTGTACTAATGTTCCATAGTAAAAACAGACTTTCATTCAACAGAATCACTATGGCTAGGAATAGAAATTACACATAAAGTGGTATAAGTGATCAGAAACTGGTTCAAATCTGTAACACAACAGAGGTTCAGTGAGCATAAATCAGTTTATTGAACTTCTGTTCCAGATCCCCTCCAGATTCAAGATAACTCGCAGTCTCCCAGCATCCCAAGATACTTTGCACCTCCTCTGCAAGCCTCCCCACTTCACCCCCCCTCCCCCAGTTGGGCAGGCTTGCCTTGAGCCACTGTGTCTGCTCCTGCTGACCATGCTTTAGCACCCCCTGATTTCTGATCTGAACCACTGCAGGCATGTGGCTGTATTTCCGGAATCAAAAGTGAATGTTTATTCACTTGCTTGTCAGTTCAATATACACATCTTAAACTAACCCACAAAGATTGAATTGATTCAATCTTGGGCTCTCTGATTGTCTGTACTTAGCTTATGAATCTAGACTCCAATCCAATTTTAACTGCTATTGAAAATGTCACTTAACTTCACCTGGACTTGGGTTTGTAGGAGAAAACAAAGTGGAGCATAAAATATGAGCAAGAAGCTAGAAGTCTGAATGGATTGAAAACAGACTATAAGATGATAGAAAGCTGTATAGTTCTTTATCTCAGTAGACAAAACTAAACCACCTTCACAAGAGCTACTTTGTTATCATTCTCTATAAAATCTGTTCATACTATACTGAGTTTGGACTCTGTAATACCAGAAATGGTTTGCCTTGGTCAGAAATGAGGCATCCAATCAATAGAAAAGCTAGAACTGGTAGTCTCCTCTTGTTCTTCTTCAAGATAGAGGACTACTTCTCATAAGCATGCCAATCAACACCTTTTAGAAAAATAATCATTTCTATATATAGTTATACATATGCAATCCATAACCAGCTAGGTTTCCTAGAAAATAAATGTTTCTATAAAATGTTATAATCTACTCTTTTTTATGAATTGCCTTTTTTTTGTCTTGAGAGTAATTGTCATATATGATGGATTTAATTAACTGGTAATGCTACTTCCTAGCAATCCCTTCTTTTCTCATTTCTGTGAGTGATGTATATACAATTTAGAGAACAACAGAGGATTCATTATTGAGTAAGTTAAAATCAGGCAACCAAATCCATATTTAGACAGCTAGGTCACTGACAGATGTGGGGGAAAAAATACAGCTCTTTACTTTCAGCTCGGCACATCCCTGCACCAAACACTGGGCATGCCCAGAAGAGGAGCTATGTCAGTTTGGCCTGGCTTCCCAGCATCTGTGTAGATTGCGCACTACAGTGGGGCCCTTTGGTGCTTTTATCTAATAGCTGATTCAATCAATCTAGTGCCCCTAGATAAGTGGCTGGATTTTAAGAGACTTTGTTTTTGTGCTTTACTATCTTTTTCAATGATTGCTATTTCAACAATATATCAAGATTCAAAACTGGAGAAAATAGTTATCCCAAAACACTTGTATAACTAAAGACTAGCTCCACAAGCAGAAATCTTGGATAGGTCAGACATAAAAACCAGCAATACATAAATACTAATTAGTTTCCTGCCAGTGACTGCATGATAACATTTACTGATGCTTAATTGAATGCCAGAGATTTAAAAAATAGAGAATGTGGGTAGATTTAATAATTCATTCCTCCCACACTAATCAGGGTTTCTATTTCATCTAAGAAGTACAATTAAATTTTCTACTTTCTTCCTTTTTTCTTTTCTTCTTCTTCCTCCTGTGTGAGTAACAAACTATTATTATGTTTCTGTAATAGTACTGTATCAAAACTAAGAGGAAATTATTGTAAGGAATGCACAAAAAGGTCTGAAATGAAATTAAAATTAAAAGACTTTAGCTATTTGTACATTTTTAACTCACAATTTTATGTCACCAAAGTTATTTTCTTTGAAAAAGCAACAGGAGACTGAAAAATCATTTTTTTAAAGTCATGCATTTAGAATTCAATAGCATTTTTATTTCTTTGCTTCCATGTTTCTATATATTCAGATGATCATTCACTGCCATTGTTGCAGGTGAAGGAAGTTCATCTCCATTTTCACAGGTTTTGAATGCATATAAGTATTAGAAACAGCCTGTACGATCTCTTAGTTATGTAGGTGATTAGGTTATGCCATAAAGGAACTATCTAGGTTGAAGAACTCGGGTTCAAAGGCAGATACATTGCTACTCTTACTACAGAAATTGGATGCAAGTATAATGATGTGCTTCAGAAAAGATAGGCTAGAACTATACTTGAATGTGTTCCTGCAAAAATGTGCTGAAGGCCTGGTCTAGCAAAAATGTGAGGGTCTACAAAAAAAATTGGACTAATAAGATGGTGAGATGAAGTATATTTTCCAGGAGTTTGTTATTGACATGGACATTCTTTATTTATTCGGCAAATAGCAAATCAGCAAGAAATATGGTTTGGTTGTCCTGAAACTATTTGTGAATTCATCAAACAAATAGTTTTGTCTAGACTCTGTTTCCAGGTCATTTATCCAACAGCCAAGACAATCACCCAGGATGTGGGAAACCCAAGTTCAGTTCCTTCCTCTGTATAATAGACATACATTATACATTTTCCAGTTGAGAATCCTACCCACCGGCCAAGACAGCCATTCCCATACTTACTGTCTCTTGAACACATAACTGTTTTATACACATTACATCAGTTCCAACAAGAAGGACTGAGACAGACCCACCTCAGAAACTTCCTATAGTTCAGTGGTGATGACCTTGTATAGAAGGTGGGAGACCACCTTCCAATTTAATCTCTCTGTTGGATCCAGGGCAGGGATTTGCACCAAAGTCTTGTACCTTTTGGCAGAGGGTCCTCACGAATCAATTTTTTTTGGATTTTGAATTTTGTACAGTGTGGCAGGGTTTCTGCCACTTTAAGGGCTGGAGCGGGCAGCAGCCAAGTGCTTGAAAACAGCGGCCATTTTGAGACCAAGGATATATACAGGGTGAAGCAAGTTTTCTGCTAGCAGCCAAGAAAGAAATGTCAGCCGGCAGAGAAGAGGCTCAGGAACAGATTGGAGATAAGAACAGGAGCTTATGGGGATGGTTTGGAGGCTCATGGTCCTAGGCATGACCTAATACTACACCCTGCCAGGGATGATTAGCCTGGAGGGGCTCCTGGTGGTATGGGAGCCCCCAGGAAATGCCAGGCCAGTTACCACCCTGGTGAAAGGCTGGTTGGGGCACCTTAATAACCCCAGCCCACACAACTGGGTGCGTAACCCTGTAGTAGGGTCCAAGAAGGCAGACCTATGTAATAGAGTGTGGGCTAGTTGCTCAAAGCCTGACTTGAGGCACCCTCAACTAGTCAATGTTAGGGCCAGGACAAGAAGGGTCAAAGGGCCAGTGGCCCATTGTAAGGGGTGCCCAGATCCAAGGGCCTGGAACTCTGATTGCCCTTGGGGGTGAAGCCAGAGCCTGTGTGGCTGAAGGTCCTGGTGTGGTACACCTGAGAGGGGGAAGAGTGCAGGGAGTTAGGCAGCCCAAAATGAGGGCACAATGGGCTGCCTCACTGGTGGGGGGGATATAGCAGGGGTCTAGAACAGAGTGTTATAGCACCCAGTGTAGGGCTTGAGACAACATCTGTGAGGCATGGGCAGTGCTGTAGGGGAGGTTTGGAGCAACAGATAACACCCTCTGGCAGGAAATAGGCAGTCTCCTGCACGGGTAATATCTTAATCATTTTCCATCAAGGCATGGCAGGCGAGAGAGTTGGGCAGTTAGCCCAGAAACTGGTGGGTGGTACAACTTCTATCCGGCCCTGGGAAGGCCCCCTGTTACATACAGCAAGCCATACAATAAGCAAAAGGAACAAACATGCTGCTGAGTAACTGTATGTGAGAGACCTGGAAATTAGCATTTTGTTATCATAACAAAAGCTCAATTTGTTGAATAAAATATTTAATGATACTTTTTTCAGCTTTGTTATCTGCATTTATGATCTATAGTCCCATAATCATACAAGTTGGATACCCTAGCGATGTTTAATAGGGCTGTGTGAAGCAGCAGCATTCTGCTTTGACATCCATTTTGATGGAACAGTTTCGTTTTGAGTTATGTTTCATTTTGAAAACACTGTTCCATTCCATCTCATCAAAATGGTTTCACTGTTTTGACATTTGGCCCGGGCTGGGGAAGGGAAATCAGCCCAGCTCAGTTCCCCTCCCCAGTGCTGGAATCAGGCTGGGGAAGGGAACTCACCTGGCTGAGTTCCCCTCCCCAGCAGTGTGATTAGGCGTCAAGTGGCTGGGAACTTGAAGCAATTGGGCTTGAAGTGGCTGCACCAGGCTTCAAGCAGCTAGGTGGTGCACAGCCACCTTCATGGAGCTGGGTTCCCACCACTTGAAGCCTGGTGAAGTTGGACAGGGCACAGCCTGGGGACAGTGCTGTGCCTGCCTCCACTGGGCTGGGTTCCCAGTGGCTTGTAGCCCCATGGAAATCAGCTTAGTGGCAGGAGGTGGAGTGCAGCCCTGGCTCTGCCTGCCTTCAGTCAGTGGGATGAGCTCCATGGGGCTGGGAGAGCCAATCGAAGCATAGTTTAGTGTCAGGAGGCAGGCAGACCTGGCACTGCACTCTGATCAACTCTGTGAGCTAGGGCTGTGCTCCCTGCCAGGCTGAACCACATGGGACTGTGTGGAGCTGCTGGGAGCACAGCCCTGGCTCTCTCCTGCCTCCCACCACCTGGATGGGCTGCTTTTTCAAACCTTGAATGATTTTGAAACTTTCAAAACATTTTGACTAGCCTTGTTTTGTTTCAAGGCTGTTTCGAAGCCCTCTGTTTTGTTTTGTTTTTCCCCCTGTTTTAAGCTGAAATGAGTCAAAACATCATTGAAAAGAAACTGCTGGTGAAATTTTGCACAGCCCTAATGTTTAAAAAATGCTTTAAAGATAAGTCAAAAAAAGCAAGCCAAGCCACATAAACCACAACATGTCTAACTTTAGGCATGTAAGTGATTCCTTTGATCAGTGACTTACTTACTTGCTTACAGTTAAGCCTTTGCAGAATCGGGGCCCTTGCTTGGTTTGGTAAATGACTCAGTACCTTGTGCATGTATATATAAGAAAGCGATCATTAGTTAAAAGTGCTTTTTGGTATTGTTCAAGTGTTACTGACTTCATAATTGTTACTCGACCCACACTTTATCTTCTGCAATGATTTGTACTATCAATACATTCTGCAGTGCAATGCTGATACATTGTGAATATTGGAAGTTCAACAGTTAGACATACTCTCTCTCTCTCCCAAGCGTATGGAACCCATGCCCACATCTTATGTAATAGTACTGTCTTTGGCATAGGACAAAAATAATCAAATTTCCAAGTGGTTTTTACACCAGCTGGTTCTGAAGAGCTCATCCATGATAAAATAAGGAATTAGAGAAGGTCAGTATTTGATAAAAATACATTTGAAACAAAGTTGAAACATCTATGAAAACTGGTGTTGCACCTAAAGATGCCATATTGAAAGAAGAAACGTGGAAGAGACACTAGTAATATTATTTTGGCCATTTAATATAACCTACGTGATGTTTTTGCATTGTATGAAATAGAATGAATCTTCACCTAATAAATTCAGATTTAAAAGAACTATTTAATTTTAAACTGTACTGATAATTTTCTACAGAAAGAGACTCATATTCTCCAGAATACTGGAACTAAATAATCTCTCTCTTCTTCTCCAGGAAACTGATGAATATAAAACTTCTGGAAAAACCCTGGTGACTATATGAAAGCAAGTGAAATTCAGCTATCACATTAATTCTCCATACTCATTGCCATGTTGGGTGGCCTCCAGCAAAGTAGTGCATGACATATTATTTCATATGTCATATTTCACAAGTGAGCTTTGGAGCAGGGCAATTAAGTAGAGGGACTTCAGGGCCCTCTGGCACAAGCACACAGCAAAGAAACCCCCTTCAAAATTGTTATTTACTCTGTTTAACTTCTTATTCTTCATAGTTGGTAGATAAGATATGTTGGCTGCAGTGGAGGCAAAACCAGTTACTCTTACTGCACAACAACACCCTTTCTCCCAACACAAATTAACAATCCATGCACAATTATGCCTAACCACATCAATCCCATTTTATAACACCATCTTACCTTACCAATCAATCCTACCTTGCATGAACTTGTTCCAGCTAATTCAGTTAAAATAAAATGCAAAAGAGACTAGAAAATGGGCCTTCTAATAAGAAATATGTTACGTACTAGTATATCTTAAAGCTGCATAAACAGAAAGTATGTTGAACAATTCTATTGAACACATCTTTTTCTTCAGTTGAAATAGCAAAATATAGTAAGACAGAATTTTAAATATGCTATTGCTGCTGGTGGAATCAACATACCCAATACTGGAGAACAGTTTGTAATAATGTAAGAGTTGGCCTCCTTTTATTCTATCAGTATAATTAATCTGACTTTGGATTCTTTCTTCCAGAGAGAGCACTATATTTTGAGTAATTTATCTTTTACTTTGCACCTCACCTTCATGATATATTATATTAATACATCATTAAAATGACAGCTTTCTCTGATGATGTTTTAGCATAATACTCAGAAGACTTAGTACTCAAGATATTAAATTTTAGTGTCCAGTGAAAAAGGATTTCAGTGTAATTCAACTGAGGGTTGAAATGATGTGTAACCTAGGAAGCAAAATTTTATTACATTTAAACATGCACATAGACTGTATACCATCAGCCCTAAATTTAGAGGAATGCCATGGTGAGCTGCCACAGAAGAATACTTGAAAAAGAGTTGTAGTACAGAGAATCAGAGTTTCTTCCATGCCCGCTTTGATCTTGGTAGTAATTGACTGCAGACCTGAAGAGTTAGCTTTCCTCTTCCTAACACATTCTTATCTTTCCTGGCTCTGTCCATTCCATCCCCTTCTCCAGCCACCTCTGGCTTATACAGATGCTATGAGTAATGCTCTACACCAGAGTGCCTTAGCTCTTCTGCCTTCCCTGTACATTGAACAGGGACACTTGCTAACTCCTAGCAATAAGCTTTCTTTTACCTCTCCTCTCATTATTCAGTCAGATGCTTCACAATCTTCAAAATAGCTAAAACATCAGAAAAGAAGCATTTTCTAGAGCTGGGGCATGGGTCACTTTTTTGCTGAATAATTTGTTCATGGAGAAATATACTGTTTGGGACAGCAGAAATATTTATGAATTTGAATTCAATTAATTGATAAATTAGGGTAAAATAATAGAAATGAGGTCAGAAAAGAAATGATAGATTTCATAGATTTATAAATTTCATAGACATTAGGGATGGAAGATCATTGAGTCCAGCCCCCCACCCAAAGGGCAGGAAGTCAGGTGGGATCATAGGATCCCAGCAAGATAAGCATCCAATTTTCTCTTGAAGGTATTCAATGTAGGTGTTTGAACCACTTCCGGTGGCAGGCTATTCCAGACCTTGGGGGCTTGGACAGTAAAGAAATTCTTCCTTATGCCCAGCCTGAAATGGTCTTGCAGTAGTTTATAACCTTTCAACTTCACCATTCCTTGGGGTGCTCTTGTGAACAAACGTTCCTGCAGATCCTGGTAAGCACCCTTGATAAACTGACAGGTGGCTACCAGATCACCCCTGAGCCTGCACTTTTCCAAGCTAAAGAGCCCCCTAGCTCTCAGCCTGTCATTGTAAGTTCTGTTTTCCTAACCTCTGATCATGCACGTGGCTCTTCTCTGGACTCTCTCAAGCTTCTCCATATCCTTTTTGAATTGTGGGGCCCAAAACTGGATGCAGTACTCCAGCTGCAGCCTCACCAAGGCCGAGTACAAGGGGAGAATGATGTCCCGGGATTTGCTTGAGAAGCATCTATGGATG
>JAGPOW010001918.1:30126875-30139808 GCA_030014935.1 Caiman crocodilus
ACTTTGATTTAGTGAGGCATACAGAAACCTGGTGGGACTCTATCTATGACTGGACAGTATGCATTGAGGGCTACAGGTTGTACAGAAAGGACAGAGTATGGAGGAAAGGAGGCAGGGTTGCTCTCTATGTAAAGGAGCATTATACATCTACCCTAATCAAAATGGGATCAGAGGAGGAGAAAGTTAAGGCATTGTGGGTTAGGATACATGGAGGTTGAGGGGAAAGGGGCTTGCTTGTGGGGTTCTGCTATAGACGACCACACCAAAAGGAAATGATAGACTTGAAATTCTTGAGACAGCTCTTAGAGGCCATAAAGTCTAGGGAGGTGGTTGTCATGGGGGACCTAGACTACCCTGACATCAGCTGGGAGGAGCAGTCAGGCAAATCCAACCATTCATGTAGTATCTTAACCTTCATGCAGGACCTTCACCTAATGAAGGAAGTATATGGTTCTACTAGGGAGAATGCCTTACTCGACTTGGTGTTGGCTATGGGGGAGAACCTACTAGGGGGGCTGCAGATTCAGGGTCACCTTGGGGACAGTGACCACCAATCAATCAAATTCATCACATGGTATAGGGTGGGTAAGAGAGCTAGTAGGGTGGAAGTGCTTGACTTTAGGAAGTATAACTTCAGTGTGCTTAGGAGTCTAGTCAATAATGCGCGGCAGGATGTGAGTATTGGTGAGATGGGAGTTTGGGAAGGATGGTTGTTTCTAAAGGAAGTAGTCCTTCAGGCACAGAGGGAGACTATCCTAGGATGAGGGAAAAGGGGGACAGGAGCCAAAAAACTTCCTTGGATAAATAGGAAAATCCAGGGGAGCCTAAGGCTAAAAAAGCAGGCATATAGGCGGTGGAAGCAAGGGGAAGCTACCAAGGAGGAATATACCTACTTGGCACACACATGCAGGGAGACAGTTAGAAAGGCCAAAGCAACTACAGAGCAGAGGCTAGCAACACAAATTAAAGACAGCAAAAAACCCTTTTTTAGGTATGTAGAGAGTAAAATGAAGGCACAGGGCAGCATAGGACCCCTATTAAGCAAGAAGGAGTGATTAGTGACAGACATAGGGGACAAGGCTGAGCTATTCAATGAGTTTTTTTGCCTCAGTGTTCCTGAACAGGACTCAAGATAAGTCTCCTACTGGGTTCTTAAATGGGCATCAGAGGGACACCCACCCACCAACTGTTGACACTGACATGGTGCAGCATCATTTGGATGGACTGGATGTGTTTAAGTCAGCAAGGCCAGATGAGCTACCTCTGAAAGTACTGAAGAAATTGGCTGATGTCATAGCAGAACCACTGGCACAGCTGTTTAAGCACTGATGATGCTTGGGTCAGGTCCCAAAGGACAGGAAAAGGGCTAATGTGGTCTCTATTTTCAAGAAGGGGAGGAAGGAGAGTCTGAGTAATTATACGCCAGTCAGTCTCACCTCCATCCTTGGAAATATCTTTGAAAAGATTATGAAGGATCATATTTGTGGGAGTCCAGCAGGAAAAATAATGCAGCAGGGAAACCAGCATGGATTCATAGTAAGTAGATCATGCCTGACCAATCTGCTTTCATTTTATGACAGGGTCACAAAATGCTTAGATGCAGGAGTAGATGTGGATGTAGTTTTCTTGGACTTTAGCAAAGCCTTCAATACGGTATCTCATCCCATTCTCAAAAATAAATTAAGAGGCTGTGACATAGATGTCTACATAGTCTAGTGGGTGGAAAATTGGTTTAGCAGTTGCACCCAGAGAATGGTAGTAGAAAGGTCGGTATCAACCTGGAAGGATGTGGGTAGTGGGGTCCCACAGGGTTTTGTCCTTGGACCTGTACTCTTCAATATCTTCATCAGGGACTTGGATGTGGATGCAAAGTTTACTCTGTCCAAGTTTGTGGATGATACTAAATTTTGGGGTGAAGTGCACACAAGTTACTGGGTAAGGAACAATCAGAGGAAGACCTGGACAGGTTGGAAAAGTAGGCATAACATAATAGGATGCAGTACAACAAGGACAAATGCAGAGTACTGCACCTAGGGAGTAAAAATATCCAGCACACCTACTGGCTAGAGAATGACCCTCTCAGCAGCACAGAAGTGGAAAGGGATCTTGGAGTCTTTGTGGACTCCAAGATGAACATAAGTAAGTCATCAGTGTGATGAAATTATCAGCAAAGCTAACCGCACTTTATCATGCATGACAGATTCAAGGAGGTGATACTTCCCCTCTATGCAGCATTGGTCAACCACAGTTGGAGTACTGCAACCAGTTTTGGGTGCCATACTTAAAAAATGATGTTGATAGACTAGAGAGGGTCCAGAGGAGCCACTTGTACGGTTAGGACAAACCGTATGAGGAGATACTAAGGGACATGGACCTCTTCAGCCTCCACAAGAGAAGGCTGAGAGGTGATCTTGTGGCAACCTACATATTCATTAGGGGGACGCAGCAAGCAATCAGAGCTGCTCCATTCACCAGGGCGCCTCTTGGGGTAACAAGGAACAATGGTCACAAACTGACAGAGAGCAGATTTAAGCTTGCTATCAGGAAAAAACGTCTTCATGGTAAGGGTGGCCAAAATTTGAAATGGGCTTCCAAGGGAGGTGGTGCTCTCCCCTATTTTTGGAGTCTTTAAGAGAAGGCTGGATAGGCATCTGGCTGGAGTCATCTGACTCCAGCTCTCTTTTCTACCTAGGTAAGAGGTTGGACTCGATGATCTGTAGAGGTCCCTTCTGACCCTAGCATCTATGAATCACCCTAGATGTCTCTGAGTTTGAACTCAAAGCTCCCCAGATGCCCAAAGTTCTTCTCCTACACGTTTGGAAGCAGATCAGTTTTGCTAATATTGAGTAGCTCAGCATGTAGCTTATGCTGAAAACTTATTGGGATCTAGAACCTTTCTGTTCCTCTCCCTGTTTCCCCTGTAGGTTCAGTCTTGGGGTAAGCCTAAGGCACACCAATGGGATCAGCCTTCCCACAGTGTAAATTTATTTTAAAATACTACCAAAGAAAGACAAGGTGCTGTACTTTTTCAAAACAATCAGCTGAATGAGGATAGGCACTTTTATAGACTAAGAGAGAGAGAGAAGGCGCACAAGCCTTTGGGAACCCAAGTTTGCTTCTTTATACGACGGGGACACTGGTGTACCTCATTTTGGGTGAGTTTCCTAACCATTAAGCTTTGTTTAAAAAAAAGAAGAAAGGGCTCCTCCACCACTTCCTCTGGATATGTTTTGAAAGAAATGAGTGGGTTCTGGTCTGTTTTTGAAAGAAAAGTAGTAAATACCAGTGCTCAGGAGAGGGTGACAGTTCATGGATTCGAAATGGAGGCAGGCATCTTCTTGCAGCCTTGGCTCCAGCTCCAAAGCTTAAGAGAAAGGGTGGATTTAAGAAGCACATCTTTCCTCAGTACTTCCTTTTGGCTGCTCTAGACACTGGATTTCAAATCCAACAGCCAGCTGCCTAAAAACTAGGCGATACAAAGCTCACTGTTAAGGTGCCTATGACACTTCTGAATCTTTGGCTGGGGGACATACCTAGGGGAATTCAAGATATTATACTTTATTAGATTTTTTTCATTTTCTGTACCTCAGTCATCAACGTGAATTTGTTAATGTTTAAGTGGAAGGAGAAACTCCATATTACAGGAAATGTAGATTCCTCTCTGTAAGAGAACAGGATGCTAAAAACCCAGTCAAATGAAAAAGGATTCTTGCCTACATCAATTAACTAAAAAATGATCATCAGTTTTGGAGTTGTTTCACAATGAATATATTTGAATGCCTTGGAACATTAGTCAAAGAATGTTTGGGCTGGACACATTTTCTTTTTCTACCAGATAAGAAAAGTCATTGACTCATCATATTGATATGGCAATGACCCCATTTTAAGTTAGTAAAATGAAAGACAGGGAAAAGACCATTTCCATGTTGTGATAAGAGACACTAGGACAAGAAGATTTCAGATCATCAGACTCCACATACATCCAAGAGAAGGCGGAATTTGAGTCTGTTTTCTACGGGGCTTCAGCGCTTTCAGTGCCTGTCTCCCATTGAAATTGCCTTGAGATTTTTAAAAATTCTCACCCCTAGGAAATACTAATTCTCAGTTATAGAAAAGACACTTCATTGTGCTTTGGCAGTGAAAAACAGCCTGCATGTGTGAGTAACTTACCTTTGCATTCATTTTTAAGTACCATTTTACTGTCAGATGTGTAAAAAATTGGCCTCAGGGTAAGTATCTGGCCCTGGTGTGTTTATAGATCAAAGACATAATGCTTTAGTTAAGCCAAATTTTTTCATAATATTCTTAAAAATGACTATTGAGCTCATGCCGTTGTTATCTTAGACAGGAATATTAAAACTGAGATTTCCTGTGTAAGAAGAGTGCTTAATTCCTTTAGAGTCTTTTGAAAATCCCAACTGAAGTATCTACCTGATGCAGTATTATATATTTCAGCTACTTAATTACCTATCTGCTCCAGAACAGCAAAACTATTAATTTAGAGAGAATATGCAGTGCACTTTTTCAGAAATTATTCATTATTTCAGCACACACAGATCCTGTTATCAAACCATTATTCTCAGAGCAGGCAGTTTAGAAGACTTCAAAAGCCTACAAAGGTCTGCCCAAAATTACTTTGGCTCTTCTGCTTAACTGCAGGATGTATGGCCAAAAATGACAGAATTAGAACATTCTGACTGACAGCTTGAAAAAAGATCACAGCTCCACCACCCACCCTGAAACCTTCATTAAACTCTAACAAAAGAAAGAGAAACAAAATTTAACATCCAGACCATCTGTGTTAGATTCATTATTATATACTCATTGCTATTATTACAAGAACGCTGGCAGAAAAGAGAGGGGAGCTGGGGAAAGGGACAACTTAAATATTTTCTACCAGGCAAAGGACAAGAGAGCTAGGAAATAGAACTATTCATATTTCAGTCTTCCATAAAATACTATGATATTGGATTTTCTGGCAATTAGTAACTGTATTTGGGATTTTTGCCAGTAAATGTATACCTGTGAAGCCCTCCACTGATATTAAAACATAAATCTATTCTTTGTATAAAGGGACAGCTTTATTTCACCAATTTTATATAGGGTAGATAAAAATAAGTTAGAGAATTTTGACTAGTCTATAATAAAAAAATGAGATATACAAAATGACAACACTCCAGGAACAGATGGTTGCTGTTTCGTTTTTATTGAGGCTTCTGTAATTTGTACAAATAAGTTCCCAAAAACTTTCTCTTTAGTTATCTGGAAATGCATTAGCCTTCTAGGAACCATTTTAGTTTTGCACAAATCCTTAAAAAAAAAGATTAAGGTTTACTAAAACATGTAGGCATTTTATCATTGGTTAATGTATCACAGTTTTATCACAATATTAATGGAACATTATAAAAATATATCTAGCTGCTTTGCCACAATGTAAGATATGTTGTACTTATTCTGTGCATACTTCTTCCCAAACCAGTAGTAGGGTAGTTGCCTTAATGTAGCATTGCCTGGCAGAGCTTATCATTGCCTCCACAGTGCTGTACTAAGATAGATACAGTATGTCCAGTTTAAGAGCTAGCTTGTGTGGAGCAAATATGTTATGTCTGAGCGCCATAACTGAATAGTATAGACATAGCCTCAATACTGGTTGTACCAATAATGGCTGCCTATGTACATAAGAATAACATTGTTGAAGTAAGATTGGGAAGCTTGTCCTACAGCAGGGATATCAAACATTCATCCCTTAGAGGTGAGTCACTGGGTCCACAGTGTGAAGAAATCCCCCTCAGTCTGCCTCACCTCTGTACTGAGGCTGCCCAGCCCCGTGTTTTGTTCTGTTTTCACACTGCCAGGTTTCAGTCATCTGTTCACGTGGGTGACTGGGCTGAAACGAATTCCTAAGGCAGGAAGGAGCTCACTCTTCCTTTGTCCTAGAGCAGGCATTTTGGGAAGGGGACAGGCAGTCATTATGGAAACAAACACAGAACATTTATGAGTAAAAATCTGGAATCTGGTTACTAGATCAGAGCTGAGTTTTAGCAGCATATTACAAAGGCCACAAGCCCATATGTGGAAGGGTCAATGTATTCTGTTTTGCTCAAGGTGTTTTTTTTATTTTCTTAAACTTTCTGTGTTCTCTACCCACTCCCATTCTCTCTCTCTTATCAATAAAAAGCTACCTGACTCAGCATGCCTAGCTGTGAATGCCCGAGGGGAGAGGGAGCTCAGCTGTTTATTTACTAATTCAGTCCTACCTGAGAGTAACTTGGGAAGCTCCAGGATATAAGGAGCATGCAGCGACGCTTCTGGGGGGCAAAGCACCCCCAAGGCTGACTAGGTTTGTGTACCCTGGGCTGCACAAAGCCCTAACAGAGACCAGTGCCTAGGTGGTGGCATCATTGTGGGAGGTCTCCAGGAAAAGGGACAGCCCCAGGGAGATTCCTGAAGCGTGGTTTTGGGCCAGGCACAGTGAGGTGGATGACTCGGCATTGTAACGCCCCGTGCTGTGCCACCACACACAGTACTTCTCTCTGGCTGTACAATTCACCACTGGATCAGGCCCACTGGGCTTCTAAATGCAGCACAGCCAGCACCTAGAGGGTTAACACCTCCCCACCTTTATCTGCTGCTTAATTTCCAGTTTCCAACCACTGCAAAACATAAAGTCAGTAAGCAGTAGTAGCATTAGTGCCCCCATGGTGCCTGAACCAATGCAGCAAGTGGCAATGAAGGACTAAAGCCAGATCCTAAGTACCATATTTACTCAAATCTAAGACAAGATTTTTTTCCCCAGTCAACATGGCTGAAGGGAGGGGAAGTTCCTCCTCTTAGATTCACATTGAAAGTGGAGAGGGGAGAGGGGGAGCAAGCAGCTGCTGCAACTCTGGCCCTGGGCCAGAGTCAGACTCACAACAGCCTTTTACCCCCACTCAACTTACCTCTGTAGCATCTGCTCCCTTCCCCCTTTACTGTCAGGTGCAGCTAGGCTCCTGCTGGGGCTGAATCCCCTTCTGCACACAGAGCACCTGGATAATTTCAGCCCCAGCCCAGCTAGTCAACAGCACTACTGCTTTTGCATGGCCTGGCAGGAGCTGCATCTCCATGTCCTGTGCTCTATAACCTGGGGGGGGAGGCATGTGCAGGTGGTGGAAGAAGGAGGAAGGCTGCAGAGGAAGAATTGAGGGGGCAGAGGACTGCCCCCCAGGCAGTGCTATCCCCTCTATAGCAGTGGTGGGGGATTATTGACATAATCCTGCAACAATTCAATTCTATACCTCAAAGATTATTTCAAAAATATGAATTTTCCATGCATAGAATTTAATTATGGGTGGGGGGGTGTCTGAAATTCAGGAGTATCTTAGATTTGAGTAAATATAGTAGGTTGTTTGGCCCATCAGAAGGCCCCCTGGTCTGGATGTGAAGTGCCAAGTATTTTGAGTTTGAAAACGGCCAGCACCTTAATTGTTCCGCAGAAACAAAAACAAACTTACCTTCTATGGCTGCTCGCTATGAATGCTCATGAAATTAAGGAAAGAAAATAATGGGAACAAGAGTTGTCTTTTCAGGAGGCAGAGAGGAAGAAAGTATCAGATTTAGCTTCCTGTACTAGGGTTCAGTCTGAATTTCAGCTATGCAACCAGGTAATCTGTAAGTACACTTAGGTTCTGATCCAAATAAGAGTCTGCTTCCTTGATAAAACTGTAAGGAACTGCCTACAGTTTCTCTCTTGATAATTAAAAAAAAAGAATGATGCCAATATTTTATTTAAAAATTAAATCATCCTAACACACTGGTAGTCTCAAGGGGTATGTCCCCATGAGTGGGAGCATGCATTTTCCCAGGGACAAACAGCAATGGCACATGTGCTGCTGTTACTGGCCCCTGGGGAATGCTTTTGCCACACATGCTCTGGCACATGGCACATTAGCCTGTAACTGTTCTGGGCCTAGCAGCCTTACCTGGAATCTGGAGGCCTCTGGGAGCTGCAATCATGGTGATCCCGCAGCAGTGAGCCTGGCTGGCAACCATAGTGTGGCTCTGGCCAGACAGGCTCCAGTTTTAGATGGTACGTGCATTGCCCCACATTTTTTATGCATGGGGTTTTTTTACCTTTGGACTTCCTGAGGTCACTTCCCCTCCCCATCCCCCATGCTGCAAATTACCATCATGGGAAACACATGCATGTGCAGCAGCACAGACAGGTCTGCATACCTCACGTTCACCTTCATCTGGACACACCCAAAAATTTTAGCCCTAATAAAAGGCAAAAGCATAAAATATACAGACTGAGTTATAGTATTATTCATATGTCAATGGCTTTAACAATGGTTTAGCACCTCTGACTCTTGATTAGCTTTGTAAACCGGTACTTCCATTATTATTTGTTGAAAGATAGCAAGGTGTTTGAAGCTTGCCATACAAATAAGAGACCAGAGGTCTTAGCTCCTGGCCTAAAGATCTTGTAATTTTGTTCATTTGCAAATATAACAGATCAGGCAACATAAGCAAATTGTGTGCCATTTAGATACAGGCATAACATTAGAACTTATAAATGGTTTTGGTCCTGAGTTGTTGCTACTACTCCACCTATACCTCGCCAATTTTGGCTAACTAATGGCTTGGCTAATCTATTATTGAATTAGACCTCCATTGTGCTAGGTCTTGTACAAACACATAACAGAATAGCTTACAGCCTAAACCAACAAGGCTAATAAAGGGTTAGAGGGAAGCATAGCCATAACTCAGCAAAGTGCATCTTTAATTATTAAAATACTTACAATCCCTTTGATGTTAATGAGGCTTTTCCACCTACTCATGTAATTTATTAAGTAAGGTTTTATGGTTAATTCAGTGCCGAAGGACAGTCATAAAGAAGCAGAATGACCTCCTCAGAGTGACATCACAGTTCAGTGGGAGAGCAGGAAATAAAACCCAGGTCTTCTGAGTCATAGCCAACTGAACCATGTTAACAGTAGATCCTCTAAGTGGATCCCTATGAGAGGTCTAAGGGACCCTTTCTATTCTTCAGTTGAGGGATGCAGCACTGATTGACATAACACTACTACCTATTACCTGTTCCCCTTTCCTACAAGGCCCATATGAAGCATGGGCATCTCTGTATACAGACATAATCGAAGTCCCTATGAGTAAGAGAAGCAGGGGAAATTTGCTCTGGGATTCTTCAATACTGCCTAAATGAGAACTTCTTATGCTCATCTAAGATACTGTATTTTTTACACTTTTAGATATTTGAGGTTATAAAATATTAAAGGAGGATTCTTTCCCCTTTCTGTTTCTCCTCAAAATGTCCAAAGCAGTTTTAAAGGACTAGGTTGTACATTTGGAGTGAAAATGATCATTACAGAAACTGCTACAGTAATTCTGCATAGTACTCACAAGTTGCTCCGTTTGGACTGCTATATTATGGGATCCCGTTTTGTGACCTAGAATAGGAGGGGGAGAGTGGAGAAGTCTATATCAGGCTTCACAGGATATCAGGATTGAGAAGGCACAAAAAACAGAATCCCCTCTGCTTCTAGACTGTAATTTTTGTGATTCTCTTAGGAAATTCCCATTACATCCCATAAACAGTATTTAACTTTTTTTTTAAATAAAGACTAAATGGCTACAACTTGTACCAAATCTCCCTCTCTCTCTCTATATATATCTATATATACAGATATATATCTACAGAGATATATATATAGCAAGTAGCATGCCAATTAAAAGTCAAAACAAGATCAGTGAAAGTCAATTATCTTATCATAAATGTACATCATATACCTGCTAAAACAAACATTCAGCCATTTTAATAAAAATATTCTTTCCTTCTACAAGATATAATACAGAATATCTTTGCAAGTCATTTACTTTCTTCTCTGTCTACAAGTATAATGTTACCAGTGAATATGGAAATAATACAGGAAACGGAACCAAGAAAAAGAAAGGGTAAATACTGCTGGCAATTAAACAAACTGTTTTCAAACTGGATTAGATGAGGGGGCATATTTAATATTGGGGCTGCTTTGTGACAATCCTAATTTACACATCAAGAGAAAAGTGTATGCTAGAATTTGGCACCATAATGACTTTGCTATTACATTAACTAGCAATTACTATACAATGCAATGCAAGCTGATTAAGGCTTTAAAAGCCAAGTCCCTCTCTCCAAATTTCTTCAACCTGTTATTTCTGTCTTCCATACTGTGGAAAGAGAAATAAGCAAGACTAAAATTGCATGAATTACAAACAACTAAAAATACCTGCTAGTGTGCTATTCTCTACTGAGTGTTGAGGGGACAAAAGTCTGGTTTTCAAAACTCAGTTGGAGATAAAGGTGCTTAAAGGAGATCTCTTTTTTCAGTGTCCAGTTACAATTGACTCTTTATAACAGAACATGGGATTCTGCTGCTCCTTTACAAAGTCCTTGTCTCCTTAAACTAAGTCACTGAAAGTGCCAATTTACAATGTAACAAAAAGGTTTTCCTGGAAAGTCACCAAAGGACTCAGAGTCAAGGGATCTGGACTCTATACCTGATTCTCCAATGAGCTTTCTGGGCTGCTGTAGGGGGCAGAAAAGAGGTACTTAATCTCATCTCACAATCAGAAGCTGCTTCCAGGGGTCAAAAAGTCCCCACAAAAAAAGGGGTGCAAGCAGGGACAGTACGCACCACTCAAAACCAGAGCCTGGGCAGCTGAAGCCATACTCCAGTTGCCAGCCAGGCTGAGTGGCAGGACCACCACTGCTGTAGCCCCAGGAGGTCCCCAGGATACCAGGTAAGGCTAATGAGGCTAGCCCAGTGCTAGCCCCAGCTTCCCCTACCCCACCTAGGGTAACCTGTCACATGCGAGAGAATGTGTGGCACAGGCATTTCCCAGGGACAACTAGCAGTAGCACAAGGTGTGCCGCTTCTAGTTGTCCTTGAGGAACCAAACATCCACACTTTTGTGAACACAGCTAAAGAGTGTGTCCCCACAAGTAGGAATGTGCATTTTCCTACAGACACCTAGCAGCAGCACATATTTGGGCCTCTGCTAGTTTTCCCCAGGTCCACTTATGCATGCATACTCTGGCATGCATCAAATTGCCCTGGGGGATCAGGGTAGGCTAGTCCCAGTACAAGGGCTGTCCCCAGCAGCTGTACTTGGGGTCCTGAGGGCCTCCCAGAACTGTAGTGGTGGTGATCCAGGCAGATGGAGCCTGGTCAGCAGCTGGAGCAAGGCTCTGGCTGGCCAGGTTCTGGTTTCAGGCAGTACACTGTGCCACACTGCTTTTTTTTAGCATTTTTTTTTTAACACCAGGATCTCCTGGTGTCACAAAAACTCAGTGTGCTGCAAATTATATGCATGCAGTTTGTGCACCCCAGATGGGTTTGCAGTACCACAAACCGCATGCGCGCGCTTATAGGGACGCACCCAGGCAGTGCATCAGATAACACCCTATAGATTGGATTTTTTCTCTTCTCTAAGTGAGAGGGATCACCATTTTTTAGTCCCCGTGGAATACACAGTATCTGAAAGCTCTTCTGCACCTAACCAGCTTTGTTCCTTTTTGTAGATCTGCTGTGATTTTCTTCAAAGGCCCTTGGAATTCTAACATGGCTGGCCCCCATCCTAAGCAACTGAAAGTTACTGGCATCCTCTTCCTCCCTTGATCATGTGCACCCAGGCTGGGCAGAAACTGGTTCTTGATACTTCTGCCCTTATAGTAATGAAAATTTCACTGCTTCCTAAATAAAGATTTATTCATAACTATTGGCTTCAGGATTCTTCAAGAGTGTGCATGCTATGATAATCCATACTGGCAGGTACCTCATTGGCACTTTCAGTGAAGGGCTAGGAAAATATTTTCATGTCATGTTCTTTTATGGGTGGTTACAGTAGTTCACTTTCTAGTCTAAGTGCCAGACTGTAGCAGTGTTGCATAGCCTGCGGTAAGGAATATCAGCCCTGGGAAAGCTCCAGAAGGCATTGTGACTTCATGTGCTTCTGTGGAATGCAATTGCTATTTCTCTTCTTAGAAGAGTGTAGGTCACACACTCCTCTGCTGCTCTGTGCAGATAGTGAGTACTCTTTAGCCCTATCTTTCTACAGCCCTCCACATTTTGGGGAGGAAGGCTAATGCCCTGACTAACTCAGCTCATGGGAGTAAAGGCCCGGTTCTGTACATAGTGTGCAAAATTAGAATATTCCTGCAACCTGCCTCTCCTTGCACATTCCCACAGACAGAGCCACAATGTGATCCTGAATGTGAGAAAGTATCTGTCCCTCTCAGGAACCAAAGTCAAACTATTTTGTTAACTTATTCAGAATACCAGTACATGTGGATGCATCCATTTGCACTCAACTGCTCTGCTAGTTACAGGGTAAATAATACTTCTGCCATAAAATTAAGTAGGGAGACGAAACAACAATTGAGGCTTCTTGGTTCTAAGGTTAAGATTTCCCTACACCTTAAATATGAGTCAAGATTTTTTTTTAACAATTCTTCCAGGTCAGGCTTTGCACTATATCAACACATTCTTCACCAGCATACGGGCAGAAATTACTTTTAATTTATTAGCTGAAGGGATGCATATTGATGAATTTATAGTAACTCAAAAGCCAGGTAAATGAAAATATGCATTGTAGGACTTCCTTTTTTAATGATCTATGACAATTTGTTCTTAACCTCACTGTGGCCACAGTGCATTTGACCTGCCTGCCCTACTTTTGATTTCAGTTATGCCCTTCATGTGCCCTGCAATAACAAGAAATATTGTGCCTGTATCCTCCATTTGCACACTTCACCATATCAGGCAATTGCAAATACCCTGCTCTGATTTGCCATCTTGTCACAGGCCAGCTGGGCACTGTGAGTATATTCATTTGGATCAAAGAGGCAAGTAGGGAGTGGAATAAAGGCAAATTTACTATAGCTTACACACACAC
>JAGPOW010001918.1:30147026-30179741 GCA_030014935.1 Caiman crocodilus
CTTGGCCGACTGCTCCTCCCAGCAGATGTCCAGGTGATTGAAATCCCCCATGACGATGACATCCCTCGTCCTAGCCGCCTCCTTAAGCTGGCCAGCAAGGTGGAGGTCCAGCTCCTCCTTCTGGTTGGGTGGTCTATAGCAGACACCCACCATTAAGTCCCTTTCCCCTCATCCTCCCTGCAGCCTGACCCAAATTTCTTCCACCTGGCAGAATTCAGCCCCTACTTGTGGAGGCAAACCATTCCTCACTGCCTAATTTATGAGATGATAAGCACCCTAACTCTGAAATCATAAAGAGATGAGATTATCCTGTACTTTATGAAAGTACACAGAAAACTACATTTACAAAAATACCCAATAGCCAACATCATTGCTACAAGGTAGAATACTTACTACCACACAGTACAGCAAAGTTTCTCTATCTGGTGCCTTGTCAATTAAAAAAAACCCAATTTCTAATGTTCACAGATTTTATTACAGTCATCTCATCTGAGTATTTAAAGTGCTAAGGTGACATATGCAGGAAATAGATTTCTCTAGAGATCATTCAGTGCAAGTATTTTATTGGTAGAGCTTGAACTACCTAAATTAGATTTAAGAAGGAAACATATGACTATGATACAGAGTTATTAAACAGCATAAACAATAAAAAATTATGGTGGAAATATTAAAAAGAGGTGTGGAGAGGCCTATATGCATATACATGATCCAAGTGGGAATTCTTTGCAGGCCTTGGTAGTTATTCTTTGGAGACAAAGAAATGCACCATGAATATTCATTGAAGATTTTTTACATTTTTCTCTCATGCATTGCTTCAATGATTTATCCTGTTGTGATGCTCCTCTCTCTTGGTAGGGACTAACATGTGGATACTCAAACACTTTAGGTGCTTAACTATCAATTAAGTCAAAAGGTGTTTCCTCAAACCACTGATGCCTATATATGATGGCACCTAAAATGTCAAGGTGCCTAGGTTCCCAAACATATAGTGCTCTACACTTTGACTTTCAGGCATGATAAGAACATCCTAAACCTTAAAAGAGCTATGTAGAAAGGCAGGTATCTAAAGCTAATCACATCAGGTGTCACAAAAAGAGTCCACACTAGTGCTACTTGGAATTCTTGGATTACATGTACCATATTGGACCTGCAAAAAACACAAGTCAGAGGAGGAACTGAAAGTTTCATCCTTCCTTTGTCGGCAAGGCCAATAGAACACCCATGTTGGAAACCCTCATTTGCCTGAGGGGATGTTTATCCACATTTCCTGCTTCTCAGAGGTCTCTCTAACCATCAGATGTAAGGTATGTACAGCAGGACTCTCTCATTCATTGAGCAGAGAATAAACATAACTATAGTATTCACACACTGGGAAGGAGAACTGGGTTCCAGTCCTGGCTCCAATGCCTATTTAACAAAAAACATTTAAACATTCAGGAGATCATTGCGTTAACTTTAAGTCAAGGGTTGCAATGCTTAATTTAGAATACTGAATTTGGTGTCTAGGCTCCTGATACACTAATAAGTGAAAAGGCATGGGGAGTGTTATATCCCACTTTCCCCCAGCATCACCAGGTGCTAAATTGCTCAGCCCTGTCAAGACAGAGGTGATTCTGGTCATGAGTGATTAATAACTTCCACGCTTTGCAAGGTCTTTAAAAGATAACCTGCGTCCAATTTCTTCAGTTCCCAAATAAGAGTTCCTTGCCGCATTCAGCTTTAGAGACTATTAATTAGGCTTTCTACTCAGCATAAAGTAGACAAACCAAAGATGAGTATCACACTTTGTATACCAGTAAAGTCTACTGTCCTGATTTTAGTCTTATCTACCTGAGTATATATTAGAAATGTGATGTAATCAAAGCATGTGAACTAGTACAAGTTGAGAATCAGGTCCAATATGATTTAAATTATCTAAAATTATAAAGCCTGAAGTGTTTAAATGAAATTTATGTATAATTTTAAATTGTATTCTTTGATGCATATTGTTATTCATTTACTCATTTTGTTATTGCTTTATTGATTATAACAGTAATTACAATGTCCCACAAGATATGTCTGCTGAGAATTTCTTCTCTGGAATTTACATTAATTATCTAGCAGGTTATTTCATAAAATGCTATATGATCTAAAAAATTGTGACCCATAATAAAATTAAAAAATAAATAAAAAGTCCTGAATAAACATTGTATTTGTATGTTGATCAGATAGTCCCTTTATTTAGCAAAACACAAGCTGAGGAACTAATCTCCTTAAAAATATGTATCACAAAGGTTGTTCTGGGTTCCGAAAAAAGAGTCAGTTACTGCACGTAGCACTGTTCACATTTCCCCAGGACATTACTCTTGACAGATTTCAAACTACTAAGGAGTCTATGGAGCAAGAGAAAGTAAAACTGTGATAATAGCAAAGCACCACTACTGTGGGAAAATAACAATGAGTAAAACTTGCATCCACCTAAGTACAACATACGGTTTACATTGCATCCTGCTGAAGAAATAGGATAATCTGACAACATAATCTGACAAAACATATATGTCCAGCAAATGTCTCTTTCTTCAGCAGTTCGGTTTAAAGTTAAGAAAGCCTTACAGTTTGAAAAGTAGTAATCTTCTTCAGCTATCCCTGACAGTCAAAGATAATTGTCTTCCATGATCGTCTTATATGTGTGTCCGAAGATGGCTGATGAGGTGGCCAGGATCAACAGACTCTGCTGCAGTTCAGAAGTATTTCCATGTGGAGTACATGGTGCTGAATTTTTTACTTGATCCATGACACATTGTTTCTGCTGCTCCCACTTTTCCACCTCCTATTGTAGACAAAAGTTTTCAGATTACTAAGATCCTTGCAGCATACTCTTCCTTCATTTGGGACAGTCTTGCATGATACCTGACATAAATGTTTCATTTTTTTAAGTTGGTCTTAAGGACATCCCTGGACCACTTTCTCTGCCCTCCTCTTAATCATATGCCTTGGCAGTATACATAGAGGGCTATAAGCGACACAGAAAGGATAGAGTGGGGATGAGAGGGGGAAGGGTTGAGCTCTATGTCAAGGAGTGTTATACATCGAACCTTATCAAAATGGAATTAGAGAAGGAGAAAGTAGAAGGATTGTGGGTTAGAATATATGGAGGTCAAGGGGAAAGGGATTTGGTGATACCAGTCTGCTACAGACCCCCACACCAAGGGGAAGAACTAAATTTAGAACTCCTGAGGCAGCTCTTGGAGACCATAAAAAATAGGGAAGTGGTAGTCATGAGGGACCTAAACTACCCTGAAATCTGCTGGAAGATACAGACAGCCAATTTCCACCATTCACGCAGGTTCCTATCTTGTGTACACGACCTCCACCTGACACAGGAGGTACATAGTCCCACTAGGGGGAATGCCTTACTGGAGCTGGTATTGGCAATGGGGGAAGACATGGAAGGGGACCTAAACATCAGTGGTCCTGGGGGACAGTGACCACCAAATAATAGAATTCATCATAAGGCGTAGAGTGGGTAACTAATAGCATGAAAGTGCTAGACTTTAGGAAGGCTGACGTCAGCAAACTCAGGCATTTAGTCAATGACGCACTGCAGAGTAAGAGATTTGGTGTGATGGGAGCCCAGGAAGGGTGGCTGTTCCTTAAGGAAATGATCCTTTGGGCACAGAGGGAGACAATCTCAATGCAGGGGAAAGGGGCCAAGAGGCTTTCCTGGCTGACCAGAGAAATCCAGAGCAACGTAAGGGCAAAAAGGGGGGCATATAAGCAGTGGAAACAGGGAGAGATTACTAAAGAGAAGTATACCTCCTCAGCTTGCAGTTGTAGGGAGGCAGTTAGAAAGGCCAAAGCTACCATAGAGCTGAGGATGGCATCGCAATTTAGGGATAACAAGAAATTGTTTTTCAGCTATATAGAGAGTAAAAGAAAGGCCCAGGGAGGTATAGGACCACTACTGAATGGACAAAAGCAATTGGTGACAGACAAGGGGGACAAGGCTGTACTCCTCAATGAGTTCTTTTCCTCAGTGTTCCTAAACGAGGGGCAAGACAAGTCTTACAATGGGATTGTAGAGAGACAACAGCAGGACACCAGACTGCCAAGCGTAGACCCTGAGATGGTGCAGAGGCACTTGGAGGAACTGGATGCATTTAAGTCGGCAGGCCCAGATGAGCTCCATCGAGGGTACTGAAGGCACTTGCTGATGTCATTGTACAGCCACTGGCAAGAATATTTGAACACTCGTGGCACATGAGCCAGGTCCCAGAGGACTGGCAAAGGGCCAATGTGGTCCCTATTTTCAAGAAAAGGAGGAAGGAGGATCCAGGCATCTATAGGCCAGTCAGTCTCACCTCCATTCTTGGAAATGTCTTTGAAAAGATTATTAAGGCTTATATATGCGAGAGCCCAGCAGGAAAAAATTATGCTGAAGGGAAACCAGCATGGGTTCATAGCAGGTAGATCATGCCTGACTAATCTAGTCTCTTTTTACAACCAGGTTACAAAACACCTGGAGGCAGGAGTAGGGGTTGACATCATCTGGTTAGACTTCAGGAAGGCCTTTGATACGGTTTCATAGTTTCATAGTTTCACAGTAGCTAGGGTCAGGAGGGACCTGAACAGATGATCTAATCTGACCCCCTGCCACAGGCAGGAATGAATGCTGGGTTCACAAGACCCCAGACAGGTTATCATCCAGCTTCCTCTTGAATATGCCTAAGGTAGGGGTGAGGACCATTTCCCTGGGAAGTTGGTTTCAGATTTTGGCCACCCTAACAGTAAAATATTGACTTCTGATCTCCAACCTAAACCTATTTTCCATCAGCTTACAACCACTGTTCCTCATCACCCCAGGTGGTGCTGGGGAGAAAAGAGCTCTGCCAATTAGCTGTTGATCCTCCTTGATGAGCTTGTAGGCAGCCACCAGGTCACCCCTCAGCCTCCTCTTGCTGAGGCTGAACAGGTTCAGGTCCCTCAGCCTCTCCTCGTAAGGCCTGTTCTGCTGCCTTTTCACCAAGAGGGTGGCCCTCCTCTGAACCCTCTCCAGGCTGGCCACATCCTTTTTGAAGTGTGGCGCCCAGCACTGGGCGCAGTACTCCAACTGCAGTCTGACCAAAGTCACACAGAGGGGGAGGATCACCTCTCTGGACCGGCTTGAGATGCACCTTTGGATGCATGACAAAGTATGGCTGGCCTTGCAGAAATGGCTTTTGATGCATGACAAAGTATGACTGGCCTTGCAAAAATGGCTTTTGAGGTATGGGAAATACTCAACATTCTCCAGGGTCTCGCCACAGATCTGGATTACTGGAGTAGGGAATATTCATTAGGAGTTTATTGGTGGAGGACCTTCGTCTTCTGAAATGTTAAGCATCAGTCCAATGTTCTTGTATGCCTCAGTAAAGATGTTGACGATTGCCTGAAGGTCTGCTTCCAAGTGAGCACACACTACCGAATCATTAGTATACTGGAGCTCAGTGATAGAGGTCAGAGTGATTTGGGCTTTGGCTTGGAGCAGCTTAAGTTAAGCTTCCATTAAGTAGTTTAGCTCCACTCTGGCTGGAAGTTTGTTGGTGATCAGATGTAGCACTGGGGCAAGGAATATTGAGAAGAGTGTTGGAGTGATCACACAGCCTTGCTTAACTTCCATTTTAACCTCAAAGTGAGATGCAATAGATCCATTACTAAGAACCACTCTCATATCACGGAGTAGGCAGAGAATAGTGACAAACTTCAGTGGGCATCCATACTTCAGCAGGATCCTTCAAAATACTTCACGGCTGACAGTTGAAAGCTTTCACGACGTCAAAGAAGGCCATGTAGAGAGACATATGTTGTTCTCAGCATTTCTTTTGCAGCTGGTGAGCTGTGAAGATCATGTCAGTTGTGCTTCTTGATGCCCTAAACCCACACTGAGATTCTGGGAGGTGCTCTTCAGTAAATGGAAGGAGACAGTTCAAGAGAGTTCTTGCAATGATCTTTCTTGTGGTGGATAGCAAGGTGATCCCTCTATAGTTTCCACAGTTGGACTTGTCTTTCTTGAAGATTGTCATAATCGTGGCATCCCTGAGGTTGTTTGGGATTTCCTCCTCATTTCAGATCCTTAAGATGAGGGCATGATGCTGTGATGTGAGTTCTTCTCCTCCCTGTTTGAAGATTTCAGTGGCAAATCCATGAGTTCCAGATGCCTTGTTGCTCTTCATCTGCTTGATGGCTTTCTCACCTCATAAAAGGTTGGAGGAATTCTGAGATCATCCCTGACTGTATTGCAGGATGGAGTTGAGAACACTCTCTCCAACAGCAGTTTCAATTGAGGAAATCTTCAAAATGCTTCTTCCAACAGGCATTGATGGCTCCTTTTTCCTTGAACAGGTCTCCTCCATCCTTAGGTGTCAAGGGGGTTGGTCCCTGAGTGCTCAGACCATAGATGGCTTTGGTGGCACTGAAGAAACCATGCATATTTTGGACATCAGCAAGATGTTGAATTTCCTTAGCTTTGTCTTCCCACCATTTGTTCTTTATATTGTGGGTTCTCCTTTGGCCCTCTGACTTGGCTTGTTGGAGATTCATTTTTTTTGCTTGGAGTTGGTGTTATTTTGCCAAGAATAAAAGGCCTTGCATTTACAATCACCTGGCTCTTGGATCTCCCATAGTTGTTCTCATCAAACCAGTCTTTATGTTAACTGGAAGAAAATCCAAATGCCTCTTCACAGATGCTGATGACAGTGGCCTTGAGGACACCCCACCTGGTGCTGACATTCTCCCACTGTTGTTGATTGGAGTTCACCAGGTAAGGTGAATTTGGTCAAGAGGAGGATGCCATTGGTGTTTACCTTTCCTACTCCTTTTTTGATGATGGTTTTACTCCAGAGGTAAGAGTCCCATCTGACTCTGGCATTGAAATCAAAGTCTGTCTTTCTCTGGAATATCTTCCAGAGACGGAAGACTTTGTCAAGGTTGGCATAGAATTCCTCCTTACTTTTATTGGTAGTGTCAAGAGTCAGGGCATACACACTGATGACAGTGGCATATTGGCTCCTCACCAGTTTACGATAGGCATGAGGCATCCATTAATTCTGATAAGGAACCCACTGGGTTAGGTTTATGAGTTCATTCCTAATGGCAAAACCAACTCTGTGTAGTCAGCGTTATCCTTCCTGTTTTCCCTTCTAGAAGAATGTATAGTTGCCTCCATGTTCTTTGAGAGGCCCATCTCTTACTCACCAGGTCTCATTCAGTGCAGCAACATCAGTGTTGTATCACCTGAGTTCTCAGGCCATGATTTCTGTGTGGAACTCTGAGCATTCACTATTAGGGTTGTCCATGAGACCTAATGTTCCAGGCCCTGAACAAATGGTGTGACTCCACTGGTGTATTTTGACTGCAGTAAAGGTGAAGCCGCTGGATGTGGTTATCCAGTCAGCAAAAAATACAGAACACTGTATTAGACAGGTTACGTTTAAGGCACTTTTTCCAGCACCCTCCACATGTGAGGTAAGCAAAGCAGACCCTGAAGAGAGCTGGTCAGTCACAGTTGATGAATCACACTTCTTTCTTAACCAAATGTTAGATGACCTTCTTGTAACTTCTGCCTTCATGCCAGTTCATGACTAGGAGCTTCCAGACTTCATATTACTGCTTCTGTCAGCATTAGCTGGTCCCCAAAGAGTTTGAGGTATGTGCTGGAAAACTGTTTTCATGGAAGATGTTTGTGCATGACTTCTTTTATCAGCTCCATATGTCTCTTAATAGAATGGGACTTTGATCCAATGGCATAAAGCCCAAGACAACTGAGGATCTTGTTGTGTTGCAGCCTTCATCTGCTTTCAAGCTACTGAGATTCTAACATCTTCTGCCTGCTCTGCCATTGAGGACTTTTAGACCAATGTCTGGGGGCTTGGCAGTCTTATTATAGTGGTGACATATTTGTCATATCATAGCACCATGAAAGGATACATGTGCTATTCAGGAGGGAAACCATTGCCATCCATTGTCCTCATTACATCCCTGTGCCACTATTTATAATCAGATTTATCCTTGTTTATGTTACAAATTACCTTCCTTGAAGTTTACTATCATTCCATTATCTACCTTTGGACATGCTGGGTAGCAGTACAGCTCTGTCCCACAGCAAAGTACTAACATGGTTAAGCTGAAATGGCTATACCCTGTGCAGGTGATATCGTGCAGATAAAACGGGTGGGGATGTAGCTCTCTATGTCAAGGACAGCTACATGTCCCTGCAAATTGACATTGGCACCCAGGAAAGATGACTGGAGTCTCTCTGAGTTAAAATACATGGGTAACCTGGAACAGGGGATATCATGGTAGGAGTCTACTACAGACCTCCTAACCAGAAACAAGAGGTGGACCAGGAATTCACCAGGGAACTGTCTGAGGCTGCATGCTCTCGGTGTATGGTTGTTATGGGAGACTTTAACTACTCGGACATCTCATGGGAAGAGCACTTGGCCAAATCCAATCAGTCATAAAGCTTCCTCACGTGCATGGACAAGCTCTACTTGAATCAAGAAGTCTATGGGCCGATAAGAAGTAAAGCATTGCTCGACCTGGTAGTGGCCAAAGGGGATGATCTAGTCAGTGACCTAAGAATTGATGGAAAGTTGGGTGATAGTGACCATGAGCTGATCACCTTTACTATCCATTGCAAAGCTGGCAAGTCAGTCAGCAATACAGAAGTCCTTGACTTCAGGAAAGCTGAATCTGATGAGCTCAGGAGGCTCATTACTGTGGCCCTAAGGGTCCATGACTCGACAGGAAGAGGAGTCCAAAAGGAGTGGTTGCTCCTCAATAGAGAAATTCTGACAGCACAAGGGATGGCCATCCCATCTCGGAGCAAGGGTAGCAAAAGTGCACAGCAACCCCCTTGGCTCAGCAGGAAGCTTGACGACCTCCTATGCCTCAAATGAGAGACTTATAAAGGGTGGAGGGCTGGGATTACCACCAAGGAGGAGTAGTCAGCACTGGTCCATACCTGCAGAGAGTGGATCAGGAAAGCCAAGTTTGCAACTGAGCTCCATCTGGCTTCACATATCAAAGATAACAAAAAGTCCTTTTTCAGATATGTTGGCAGTCAGAGAAAAAAAGCAAGTGTAACAGGACCCCTGCTGAACCAAATAAGACAGCTGATAACCGACACTCAGGAAAAGGTTAATCTGCTTAATGGGTACTTCGCATCTGTCTTTCATCGGTCCAATGGGACCACCCTGTCTAGCAAGATGTGGGATGGCCAGGGTGAAGGCATATTTATTCCCAGAATTTGTGTTGGGTAGCTAGTCAGTGAAGCTAGGATCTGGAACCAACATCCAAGGGAAGTGGTGCTGACTCCTACCTTGGGAGTCTTTAAGAGGAGGCTTGACAATTACCTAGCTGTGGTCATATGAGCCCAGTATTCTCACCTGCTGAGGGCAGGGGGCCGGACTTGATGATCTACTTAGGTCTCTTCCAACCTTACATCTATGAATCTATGATCTAGTAAAGGATCACCTTGAGAGGCTGGACACCTTCAAGTCAGCTGTTCCTGATAGATTACACCCTAGAGTACTCAAGGAGCTAGCAGGTGTCATAGCACAACCATTGGCAAACATATTAAAAAATTTGTGGCACTCAGGTGAAGTACCTGAAGACTGGAAGAATGTCAGTGTGGTACCCATCTTCAAGAAAGAGCAGAAAGTAGATCCCGGGAATCATCTTGACCTCAATCCCCGGTAAGATTCTAGAGAAAATTATCAAGGAGACCTTTCTGGATAAACTGGCTGAGGGCAATATCGTGAGTGATAGCCAGCACAGGTTTGTCATGGGTAGGTCTTGCCTGACCAATCTCATCTCCTTCTGTGACCAGGGAGAAGAGATTCACATCATATATCTGACTTCAAAAAAGCCTTTGAGCTGATGTCCCATGACCTTCTCATGGAAAAATAGGCCAACTTTGTCCACTACAGCCCAATGACTGGGAAATTGGTTCTGGGATCGGACCCAGAAAGTAGTAGTCGTTGGTAGCAAATCATTATGGCACTCTGTGACCAGTGGTGTCCCCCAAGGCTCTGTCCTTGGACTGGTTCTCTTTAACATCTTTATCAACAATGTGGACATTGGTGTCAGAAGCGCACAGGCTGAGTTCGCCAATGACTCTGAACTTTGGGGCATAGTGTCCACACCTAAGGACAGGCTAGTGATTCAGGCTGACCTGGATAAACTTAGTAAGTGGGAGGATACAAACTTGATGACGTTCAATACTGATAAATGTAAGGTATTCCACCTTGGGGGAAAAAACCCGCAGCATGCTTATAGGCTCAGCAGTACTACACTTGCTAGCACCACAGCTAAAAGAGACTTGGGGATCATGATTGACCAGAAGATGAACATGAGCCACCAATGCAATACTGCAGCTGGTAAAGCAAACAAAACTCTGGCTTACATCCATAATTGCTTCTCAAGTAAATCTCAGGGTGTCGTCCTCCCGCTGTACTCAGTCTTGGTGAGGCCACAACTGAAGTACTGCATCCAATTCTGGGCTCCACAGTTCAAGAAGGATGTCAAGAAGTTTGAAAGAGTCCATAGAAGAGCCACACACACGATCAGAGGGCAAGAAAATAGGCTTTATGAATACAGGCTGAAAGCCATAGGACTCTTCAGCGTGGAAAAGCACAGGCGGGGGGAGGGGGGGACCTGGTGACTACTTATAAGTAATTAAGGGGTGTACGTCAGGATCTGGGAAAAAGTCTGTTCACCCGAGTGCCTCAAGTTAAAACAAGGACCAATGGTCATAAACTCCTCCAAGACCAAGGCTGGAAATAAGGACAATTTTCTTTACTGTCTGAGCCCTCAAGGCCTGGAATAGACTCCCTCCAGAAGTGGTGCAGGCACCTACTCTGGACATATTCAAGAAACGTTTGGATGCTTATCTTGCTGGGATCCTTTGACCCTAGCTGACTTCATTCCCCTGGGACAAGGGGCTGGACTTGATGATCCTTGAGATCCCTTCTAGCCCTCATGTCTATGAAATCTATGAAAGGGGGGGTATACATTATACAGACAGTAGCTTTCACTAAGGGTCTTTTACACAGTAATTTGGGGCAGCTCTTGGAGCTCTTAACACCTGGAATGTCCACACATTAACACCTGAAACTAGTTGTAAGCACTTATTATTAGGTGGTTCAAAGTTTTGCCACTTCAAAGCACAATTATCTCTGATCCATTTTACCCAGCTCATGTTAGACTAAGGTGTAGCCACTCTTAGTCTAATACCTCCACCTCCACCATTCCTCCCCACTACTGGCCCACACAGGGCCCACTACCTCCCCACCCCACACAAACTTCCCAGTACCTCAGATCCCCACTCACTGTCCCCACACCTTGCCTCTTTAGTTACTTCTGGCTGGCTGTCCCAGGGGAGCAGGTAGGGAAGGGTTAACCTGTCTGTCCAGCTACCACCACCACTGCTGCATGGGCTTAGCTTGGAGAAAAGCAGCAGCATTCACAAAAGGGCAGATTAGTTGTTCCCTGCCTGCTCCCCTGGGACAGACAGCATGGACAAGTAAGCAGAAGGAGGGCAGGAAGGGAGCCATGGGGGCAGTGAGGAACGAGGGAAGCTCCAGAGAGCAGGGGGGAAACCCAGCATGGGAGCGGGGCAGGGGTGGGATTCTTAGCTTTCAGTCCTCCAGGGCCCTGCTGGCCTGAGCATGCTACTACTCCAGACTCAAGCAAGCAGTAACACTGATCATGATCCGGGTTTATGTGGCTCACAGTGTAATGTGTAACAAGGCCTTAAGTCGATCCTTGTCTGTTAAAAAATCCTTGGTGTGAGTCTCCAGTAGTCATGTACCATGAGTAAATGCTGTGATTTATATTCTCTATCATATTTCCATATGCATATTCTTGGACTAGTATTAAGAGTTCTGTGTGCGTAGACAAATTCTGTGGTTTAGCAGCAATCCTCTGAAAACAAAAGTGTGAGTGTACTTGTAAATCATCTTCACTCTTCTAGATTATTTTTAGTTTCTCACTATATCAACTATCATATTGCTGAACACTTCAGCTCATTTTCTCATACTTTTAATACCCATTCTCTGCAGACTTAATGGACCTTTTCCATGCCAATCTACCGCAATCTTGGGGTCAGACTGTGAAACAGGCTTATTTTTACTATACATGTGGAAATTAGGGAGCAGGTTTGCTGTTCTTTGCACCAAGTTTCCCACAGCCCTGGACTGGGCCCCTGCCACCACTTAGGGGTGTTCCCAACTCTGGGTGCAGCTGCCAGAATCCAGCAGCCATCTTTAACAGACAGTCCTACTCTCTGCTGTTTGTCCAGACCCTTTCGTGCCAAGGGCCAGGATGCCCAGCACAAAAGCAACATGCAACATCTTTCTCTTGGCCCACTGTGCCTCCTTGTGCCATGGCTGCTCCAGCCCCTCTGCCTCCTTATACCATGGCTAGTCTAGCCCCTGCCTCTGGCAGTGATGACTAGCACCCTGCACTCCTGCTGCTGCCACTGCTGGTTCCAAAAGTGCCCCACCCCACCCAGGCACTAGGAGACCTGCACATCCACTGGGGGGGGGCAGGACACAGGGGGCAAGAGGCCCTGGCTGACTATCTTCTCCAGCGCTCCCCATTGTACCTCTCCTGTGCCAACATCCGTGGACCCCTAACCCTACCTGCTCACTCACTGAACCATGCTCAGAACAGACATGTGTCAGAAGAAAAAAGTTATTTCACTTGCATCAAACAGAGCACCCCTCCCCCTCAGTACACAGAGTGCCTCTATCCCCCACCCACTCACTAACAATAAAAAACATTTTTTCTCCATGAAAACTTTTTACAATTTCTTTTGTGGGCCTTCCTGGGATGGAGGGCCATGGAGTGGGGTGAGGTGGGGGTACCTAGAGGGCAAAGCCTGGGGGAAGGTGACCAACACCCTGGCCTCTGGCCATTCCCCCACAGGTTTGGAAGCTGTAACAAGAAATAGGTGTGCCTATGGACAACAGCAGCCTTTGTTCCCCTGCTGCAGGTGGCTCCCCTTCCAGCAGACCAAGTCCAGATCCCGCAGGGCCAGTGTGTGGTCCTAGTGCTGCTCCATGCATCTCTGGCTCTGAGCCCATGTGGAACTGGGGAGAGCAGCAGGGCTGGACCCAAGTGGTGGAGCACCTGGGGTGGGGGCTGGGCTAGGGGCACTTGGAAGTTGGAGGTGCTGCAGGACCTCCTCCCAAGTCAGGGCTGGTGAGTAGGCAGCATGAATGAAACTGACAGGGCCAGAATGGTGTCTAGAACCCAACACTCAATATCCATGACCTGCACTGCCTGGCCCAGGATGGCACTCTGCTCCCACAGCACCTGGCATCACTTTTACTCCACGGCCAGGAGCTTGGCCCAGAACTCCCACTCCACCTGGTCCTATGCTTCCTTGTGCAGAGCTCACTTATCCTCCCAGGTGATGTCTTCCACCCACCAGATCTGTGAGTCCTCCAGCTGATCCCACAACCTCACCACCAGCTGCTCCAGGAGGAGGGTTCTGTACTGGGTCCTCCTCTGGTGGAGCCAGTGCATCTGCAGAGGCCCAGCTATGGGTGGTAGTGATCCTGAGCTGCATCCTGGATGCCAGGGGCAGCCTCTTCCCTGAATTCAGCTGCAGGCCTTGTAGAGGCATAAGACAGAAGCTGTTTGTGAGCAACATTTCTCAGGTAAGATGTTCTCTACCATGTTCTGTGTGCTGCCCAGCCTCAGATTGAAGGTCAGGCATACATGGGTGCCAAGGGACCATGGTAAGTTGGCCAGGCAGGGCCAGGCAACTGGCATCTGAGCCCCCAGTCCTCACTTGCTCCCAAGGGGTCTGTGCACCACTGAGTGCTGGCCATATGAATCCTGCCTCCCCAAGCTTGTTTCCAGGACAGGACAGGTCAGGCTTCTGGCAGTACCTGATGCCACAGCTCCAGACCCTGCTCCCCCAACTTCTCCTGCAGGCCTGCCATTCTCCTATCCTGCTGTCTAGTCCATGGCACCTGGGCTTAGGGGGCTAGAGGGGCTCCCAGATGCCAGGGACAAAGCGATGCTGGTTCCCCAATTTGCCCACAGGGGGTCTGTCTGATACGGTGACCTGTGGCCATCCCCCTGATACACCAGTGCTGTGCCCTGAGTGTGTCCCTGCTGCATGTGTTGTGGGCATCATGCAAGGAGCTGTTTGTTCAGGCTGAGGGGTGCCCAACCCACAATGCCCTGCTTCTGCTGATCACCATGTTGTCCTAGGCACACCTCCACATCTGGTATGGGACCCTGAGCTATGACAGAACAGGGGGCAGGCCTGTATTTCAGTGAAACCTCCACTGCCACCTGGAGGGCTACCTATGGTTATGCTACATGTCCCTGCCTCCCTGCCCCACTGCCAACAAGGACATTGCCACTGGAATCAATGCATTCCTTGGCATGTGAGAGACCCATGCCCACCTAGCCATGGAGGCACAAGCTATTCAATAAAGTTCTGCACCATCTCCCTTTCCCCCTCCCCGCATACTGTGGGGGGAACCTAGGGCCAGAGGAGTGCAGGTAGGCCAGGCGGTGGGGGGGAGGTAGGGGTGACCTCAGGGAAGGCCTCACCATGTGGTCAGAGCTGGTGTGGTAGGTGGTTCTGCTCAGACCTGGCTGGCAGCAACAGCATCCAACTCCAAGCAGTGTCCTCCAATGGAGAGGTGCACCATTCAGGTACCTGGATGCTTCCACCTGGGAGGAGCTGGCATTGCTGGCAGCCATCATGCCTCATTGCTGGCCCTTGGGCTGTGGAACTGGAGAGGCAGGCACTGGCCAGGGCCCCCAAGCTGCTGGTGGAAACTGCAGCTGGGGAGCTTGGTGGGATGGGGTTCTGCATACCTAAGGTGCCAAGCCAGGGTGGGGGCTTGGGCAGTCTTCCCATGCTGCTGAAGGTAGTGCAGCTACAGCCTGGGTCCTGAAGTGCAAGAATGGCCATCAACTGCTGCATGACTGGAGCACTGTCACAGATGGGTACAAACTGTTCAGGAAGGACAGGCAGGGGAGAAGAGGAGAAGTTGCAATTATGTAAAAGAGCCATATGAAACTGGAGATAGGCCAGTTGAAAGTCTCTGGGTTTGGGTCAGAGGGGAAAGCAACAGGGGTGATGTCATGGTGGGGGTCTTGGGAAACCAAGAGGAAGTGGTAGATGAGCTTTCTTCAAACACTTAAGAGAAGTTTCCCAATCACAGGCCCTGATTTTCATGGAGGACTTCAATTATCCTGATATCTACTGAGCAATCCAGGAATTGTTTGGAAAGTGTTGGAGACAAGCTCCTCATGCAACTGCCAGAGTGGCCAACTAGGGACCATACTCTTCTTGATCTGCTGTTCACAAACAAAGCAGAATTGGTGGGGAATGTAGTAGTGGATGGCAACATCCTTAGTTCAGTTGGGGCCCTGGGTAGCTCTTTGGGCCCCCATGTGGCTGTCCCAGTGTGCTAAGCCTGGGAAGCTTCCTGCAGTGCCCAGTGCAGGGCCATGGCAGCTGCAAGGTAGGTAGAGGCAATGCCCTGCAGCACCTGCAGGTGCAGGACAGGCTGATGGGGGTATGCTGCAGGCACTGTCCCTGCTTGCCAGAGGCTCCCTGCAGTTGGTCCTAGGGGTTGGCAGGCCTGGTTAAAGGCTGAAGCACCCTGAAGCACCACTAGCTTAGATGGCATTTTCCCAGCTGCTGCACAGCAGTGTAGTGCCAAGCATCAGTGCTAGAGTATAGGTAGACAGGTACAGCTATGCTGTGGTCTGCTCAGGGGGATACATGGGCCTGCAGTGCCCTCAGGCTTCCCATCTTTGTGCCCCAAAGCTCAAATGTCTACAGGATTTTAAAGCCTACAGACAGGGGTTTCCATAGAAGCAGCCCAACCCTGGGCCAGGAGAAACTCCTAGCCTGCAACCATGGGGCTGCTCCCAGGTTGTGTCTATATGTGCACTACTGCGCATTAACTAATCCCACTTAAAATTTGCTATTTATATTTTCAAGTAGCAAAATTAACCAGGATTAAGGGGTTTTACTGCACAGTAAGCATGCACGCGTGTAGATGCATGCAGTTTCTGAGCAGTAAACTATGCTAATGCAGATTTCTGCATCTTGTGTAGATGAACCCACTGACTCTTGACAATCTTAGTCTTTTACCGTTAATTATCCTTTGGAGGTTTTCATGAGACATCTCTTGTTATGGTAGAACAGTTTCTTGACAACGTTCTAATTCGAAGGTCCTCCTTTAAGTCCCTTTCTCTTTCTCTCAGACCCAAAACAAAAATTAACTGGATGACTAATATATAACCTTACATTTGCTGGCTTGATGTTTCCCACCTGGCTGGCATTAATCAGTTTAAAACAAGGCCAAAGTTCTATAAATGTTTTTGTTCATACAAAACTGTAACATTAAAAATGTCTTAAAGGTTACAATGTAATACCTGCACAAAGTTTCCCAGAAGAAAATGGTTTTAAATATATGTATAATTCATGTGCCATTTATGCTCAAGCTCCAGAACCAAAATGTTATAAAAGAGAGAAAATAAAGTGGTTACCATTCACTGAACACTGTGTTCTCATTATATTACCTACTCTTTAGTTAAGATGAGTGATTGGCCAAATGAATCCCATATGTTGACACCCTAACTCTTAGGAAATTCCAAATATTATAGCTTGGTCCCATTTTCAAGAATTCTATCCGTATCTTTTGTGAACTGATGGCAAAAATCTTCAATACCAAGAATAAAGGAACTAACTACAGAAAAATTCTAGCAAGTAGAAGAAAATTGGGTACATCTATAACATCAACTTTTCCTTAACTGCTAAACATTCTTTTTTTGGTTCCTGGAAGCAAAGCTCATCTAGATGCAAGTGTTCCTCCAGAGAACCAACATCGTTATTTTTTATTATTGTCTTTGCAATTAATGCATTACTAGTGGGCTACTAAACACAGAAAGTGCTCCAAAAAAAGAATGGAAGAAACACCATGATTATGAGATACATGAAAAATGATTGGAAAACCAGCCAATCTTTCCATTACTTTGCACTGCTGAACTGACATCAAATCTTAAACTGGGTTCAGATTTCAATTAGTTGTTGGTCTATCGCACAATTCATTCTAATCAGCCAGTCCTACTTCTTCCTGAAATGTTATAACTGTGATATATCAGATTCTGTTAAAGCCTTTCCACTGACAATTTTGATATAGGGTCATCACTTGCAGAAACAAGGGTTGAGCTACACACTTAAAAATGTATTTATACTTTGCAGTTTCTGCATCAGTCTAATACAAGTGGGCTGTATGACCTACTTTACCAATGTAATGAGACTGTCAAAAATGGAAGGGGCATTTTCTTCACAAGGATTGACAAAATAGGACAGAAATAGAGGATGCATCTACATATGCCTCTTTTAAGTGAGCGTAGACTAAAATTGACATTTTAAAGGCATATTAAGGGCACATCTACACGTGTGTGCCCTTTATGCACCTTAAAAATAGTAATTTAAGGCACGAATCGCTAAGTCTCATTAGCACATGTGTGGATGCACCACATTAATGTGCATTAATGCATCTGCACACGCGCTAATGCAACTTAGCTATTCATGGCTAAATTTAATGCACTTTAATGGGCATTAGCATGTCCATGTGTAGACACACACCTAAATTGCCTTAATGCTCCAAGGCACATTAAGTTTAGGCTTATGTAAATACACATGCACACATGACCAGACAATACTAAAAGCCAAAGTTTGTGTTATTTAAAAAGCCTAGACTGCATTAAAATAGATACAGAGACTATAACTGCATCTTTGGAGTTGGCAGCCAGACATCATTTTAAACAGAATGGTCAAATGAAAAAATTAAACTATGAAGAAGAAATATATATGTGAAGATCAGGCTAAAAGTCAGTCTTTAGCATCAGGGACTGTAAAGAATTTACTTTATTTTAGTTGTGCTAACTCTGTGCTTATATTCCCAAGCTGGCAGATAATAAACTGCATTAAGGCTGCAAAAATAATTCTGTCATTTTTAAATTTTTAATTTCTCAAGTCTTATTTTTCTGTTTGCCTTCTACAGACATTAAAATGATGCAACTTACTGGGGGAAAAAAATTAGATAGCAAATTTCTTCACAAATTTCAGCCTGAAGGTGAATGCTTTGGTTCTCTATATTGCAATTCAGTATAATTTATCTCACCAATTTAAGAATCTCAAGTGAAATTTTCTAAAGCATCTAAGTGTTTTAGCACACCATGTCCCAATTTCAAGTGGTATAAGAGACTAATTCCCACTGGATGCAATTATGTCTGAAGCGCCATGTAAGTCTAGACCCACAAAGGGACATAGGTAACAAAATGGTACTTTAGAAATCTATATTTAATATTAAATGTGGTTGAGAAATCAAAACCCTTCTCATCTGCCACCTCACCCTGTATGTGCTTAAAAGATGCATGTGCTATGTTAACAAATAAACTGCCATTTTAGACACCTAGGTCCAACATTTAGAATCTCATAACTGCCTATCAAACCATTTTTTTCATCCTAGATATGACTAAATGTCCTCAGTGTTTAAATTTCAGCAAGCACAGACTGGAAGACCTCTACATTTCTGCCACTGGACACGTGTACAACCACCAAGGACCTGACAATACTGAGGAGTTCAGTGCCTAAACCTGAGCAGGATTCACAAGTTAACATACACACTGATGAGTTCTGAACTAGCTATTGTAAGTCAGGAATGAAACCTTGGAGTTATTGTAGGTGATTCTGTAAAAACATTGGGTCAGTGTGCAGTGGTGGTAAAAAAAAAGGCTAATTACATTTGGATATCATGAAGAAGGGAATGGAAACAAAATGGAAAACACCATCATGCCATTATACAAATCACTGGTGCACGCACATCTTGAATATTGTGCGTAGTTCTGGTCCCCACATCTCAAAAAAGATACAGCAGAATTAGAAAATGTACAGAAAAAGGCCAAACAAAATGATCAGGCCCTGAAGCAGTTGCCATAACAAGAGAGACTAAAAAGGCTATGGCTGTTCAGCAGAGAAAGAAGAAGGCTGAGGGAGGATACAACAGACGTCTAAAGGTTGTGCACCAAGAGAACAGGGAATGGGTGCTCACCAATACTAGAATTATGGGACACTCACAAATTAGTAGGTGACAGGTTTAAAACTCAGAAGAACAAATACTTTTTATGTAACACATAGTTAACATGTAAAATTCATTGCCACCAGAGGTGGCAGAGGTGGATAGCATATCCAGGTTCAAAAAAGGACAAATTCATGAATGGCAGGTCTGTTAATCACTGCTGAATAGAATGGTAGTTTCTGGCATCTCTAAACCCATAATAACAGATGCAAAGGAGGGAATAAAATAGGGGATGGATAACTTTAGAGATATCTGATTACATGCTCCCCTGTATAGCAGTGGCTCTCAATCTAGGTGCCATAGTGGGCTACAATTGCAACTCTCAATGTGTTATGTGGGCTGCACCCACACAACTTGCTTTCAGTGTATTCATTTAACAGGATACCACATATGTCACAACAGTCTATTGATTGGGCCATATGCATCCCGTGGGTTGAGAACCACTGCTCTATAGTATCCACTCCTGCCATTGTCAAAAACAGTATACATAGATAGATAGACCCACTATGGTGGTGCCTATGTTGTTATGCTCTTAAATTCACTTGTCTATTTTGCCTGTAGTACCAAATCCATAACCTCAGAATTCACCTATTGGATTGGATCTCTCCGAAACTCAGGCAGGGGTGAGATTCATATGCATCTAAATGTTTCTTCCACATTGAATAAAACAGTTCAAAATTCATCTAAGCAACGATTGTAACTCAAGGTATTAACCACCTCCTCTCTTTTTTTCTGACCCAATTAGTATAACAAAGACAAGTGTAAAGTCCTGCACTTGGGATGGAAAAATTGCAATCACAAAGACACACTGGGGAATAACTAGGCTGCAATATTGCAGAGAAGGACCTGGGAGTTACTGTCGATCATAAGATGAATATGATCCAAGAGTGTGATCTTGTTTTAAAAAAAAGGACAAAAAGAGTCAACAGCACTCTGAGTTATACTAACAGGAGTATCTTTTGCAGATCAAGGGAAGTAATTCTTCTGCTCTATTCAGCACTAGTGAGACCCCCCCGACCCCCCCAGAGTACTGTGTTTAGTTTTGGGCCCCACACTACAAGAAGGGTGGGGACAGTTTGGAAAGCGTCACAGGACAACAACAAAATGATCAGGAAGCAAGACTTACGAAGAAAGGCTGAAAGGACTAAGATTATGGAGTGTGGGAAAGAGAAGACTCAGGGAGGATTTGATAATAGTCTTCAAATACCTGAAGGGTGATTTTAGAGAGGACAGAAATGGACTTTTCTCTGTGACCATGGCAGAGAAGACTAGGAGCAATGGCCTCAAGCTTCAGTATGGGAAATTTACCTTACAGGTTAGAAGAAACTTTCTGACTATGAGGGTGGTCAAGCATTAGAACAGGCTACCTAGGGAAACTGTGGATCTCCATCTTTGGAAGTTTTCAGTAGCAGGTTGGACAGACACTTGGCTGGAATGGTTTACTCAGGGATAATTCTGCCTTGACCAGGGAGCTGTGCTAGATGACCTCCTAAGGTCCCTTCCAGATCTACTTTCATATGATCATATAAGTATATGAAGTTGAATTATCTAAACAGGAGGCACTGACAGAGATGCCCTTTAGAGTACCTCATAACGCAGGGCCTGGCCACATTTCTGAGAGGTGAGAGATGTTGATTTAAACACTTGCTTAAAATCAGGGAGAGGAAGGATGTGAACCTTGGATCCTCCATCAAACATGAATGATCTAACTACTGGATTAATAAGTGAAAGGATATTGAGGTCCCACTCCCCCTCCTCCTAGCTACATTGTTTGTTTTTGTTTTGGGGGTTTTGTTGAGAAAGGACTGACCTAAGCTCATAACTCTAAGAGAGGGTTTGTAGCTGTATATCCTGAGCAAAGCGAGTACCTCTTTCCAGCCTGGAATTAAAAACCCAACTCCCCATGAGATCCTTTGTTTTCCTCTGAATTTCCTTTTGGATTGCTTAGACAGCTTCTGCTCAGTTTGCTGGTATCTGAAATCTCATTCTTCCACATCTGGCTCTTCATGCAACACACAAGCCCTTTTAGGTTTAGGACTACACAGCAAAATAAAGGTGTTATTTGGCATATGCAACTCACTACAAGTAACAGTAGCAGTAGTATGAGGTGGGCAGCACTGGCTTCAGAAGGCAGCAATACTTCCAGAAACGCTGAGTCCATACCCTCATTACCAGCTTATGCTAAAGCTCATGGCACAGCAACATCACTACTATAGTTATGTATACCAATTATATTTCAACTAGAGGATTATATTTTATTTTGCTCTGTAGATATACCTTAAACTTACTTTTTAAAATTAGGCCTTGGCATTACAATGTGTGCAGTACTCCTATATAACTTTAAAAATCTCAGTGTAAATTACTTTTATCCACAGTCTGAATTTAGAAGAGGTGCTAAAATCATAGGGAAAAACATATCTGTCAAATCAATGTAAAAAAATGAGTGCATTTAAGGAAGAAATTCCAGACTCACTAAAAGCCTGCAGATAGAAAAAAAGGCGAGATTAATTGGCCATTATGAATAACTTGGCTTTGATGTAAAAAAAGCATGTTTCAATAATAAAATAGGTTCTCTATTACATATTCAATGAGGGTAAGGAGCCAGAGCAAACAGAAGGGATGAGAGATTTCATCTCCCTAGTGGAAGAGAGAGGGTCATTAAGAAAGACACCCCTTTCAGTAATGTTCACAATCAGGAACTCGTTATTTAGGGTCAGAGTTTCACTCAGCATTCAGTGATTGTCTAATTCAGCATCCACTGAAGTCAACACTAAAAGTGTAACTGGGGGCCGGGGTAAACAAGAGGCACCAGCCCTATGTGCCAAAGAAGGGAGAGTGTCATTCTGGTGCCCCCTCAATTACTGCGCTGGTAGAAACAGCCATGCACAGCTAGAGGAACAATCCCTCCTACACACATACCAGGGAGCAGATGAATTTTGCCTAGGGTCTGAAAGTCATTAGTTATACATCTAGTTAGGCCAACAGTGAAATTTCCATTGATTTCACTCTGCAGTGAAAGCAGAGTCAGGCCAATGCTGACCACATTCAGAAATCCTGCCCCTACAACTCTAACATTAGAAAATTGCTCTCATCTCTTGTTTTGCCCTACTTCCCTTTGGATATTTACACTCTTTATGTTTAGGGACAAAATCCTTTCCACACAGTTCTCTCTCACCACTTAAAAGTAGATAGAACAGAATTCTAAGAAGGATTTCGTAAATGTATGTTTTTCTGTTGTATCAGACTTTTATTATTATTGGAATAAAGGAATACTTGTCATGGGTGACTTTTTCACTTCAGGTTTTACTACAACATCCTTTTTTTTTAGTCAGAACACTGATTATTATCTGGGTGACAGGCTCTGTCATAATTCTGACATTCTTTGCAAATACCTAATGCAGAACTACAGCAAGAGGTGTAAATTACCTGAATGAAGCCATGTGTGGCATATTAATACAGACTTTACTGAAATCTGTAGGAGATGCTTTCCTGTAATGTTCTAAATTTTGTCATTTTATTTTACATATTCATCCTTGAGGATTAGGGAGCAGAGAGCTCAGTCACTCAAATATCATTCACTTGAGGTGTTCATTGTCAATTTTCTTTACCCTTCCCCAGCATTGCTTTGCAAGAGAAATACCTATTCAGGATCCAGAGCCATGGTCACATTGCAGTCACTGAGGGGGACTGCAGCTAAAAGAAGGATCACCATTGACTTCAGCAGGACCAAGATCAGGTACTTGTTGTCTAAATAATGACTTGTCATCTAAATAAGTACAGTAAAATTGCATCATATGTGCATTTAACTTGTGCAAATTCAACTATACATGGGGTGGGAGGCAGGCAGGGCTTGAGTTTGCGGCAGCAGCAGGAGATTTTGGCAACGTGTTGGTGGCCCAGCGGCATGCAGCCATCCCCACCACCACCCCATGCTGCGCCATTGCTGCTGGCCACACAGCTCCAAGCACCACTCCGTGGCAGTGGCAGGAGGTTTTGGAAGCAACAACGGTCACCACTAGTCAAATAGCTGGTGATTTGACTATACTCAATTTTTGCCTTACGCAGTGACCTCAGAACCTAACCCCTGCGTAAGATGCGGCATGCCTGTAATGCAATTATCATAACAGTATCTCTCTAGACAGTTGGCCTAATACAATGAACATTCCTCTCAATGTATGTAGGACCTCTATTTCATTGAGAGTTACCTTTGTCTTTAATTGAAGACTTATCTTAATAGCAAAAAGATAGCTGCACGTCCTATGTGCCCATTCTGGGAAATAAAAGGGCATGAGGTATCTAATTATTCCATTACATGGGCCACTGAATTGACAGGACTGCTTCTCTCCCTCCTTGTTGTTGAGCAAAGCCAGGATCTTCCTCCTCTCCCTCAGTGTACTGGCTCACGGAACTGAGCTAGGACAAAGGGACATTTAGCATGCTACCAGTGTAAAATGGTAACAAGCTATTTTTGAACTGAAGCAAAATTATAATCTCATGATGGGGCTGTTTCTGATACATTGTAGCTACACACTGATTAAATACTTACATAGCCACTGGGACTTCACAATTCCAGTTTTATAGAATAGACTTACATTAGACTAGAGTAACACAGTGAGAACTAAGGTCTGCTATCCTTAGCTAAACTCCTGAAGGCAGAATTTGCCATTAAAGATGACTGCTTTTAACCCCAAATATCCACTGGCATGAAGAATTTTTTTTTCTCACTTATGTCACAGGTTGTAATCTATCTTCTGCATACTGAGTTGTTTGTGGCACATGTTGCACCATAACATTTTCCGTCTTCTGGGGTGGTTATAATATTTAGCACTAATTGATTCAAAGAGAAAGAATGCCAACTACCAGCTTCTTATATAATAACAATGTCATCTACTCAGCAAATTAAGTTCTATTCTTCATACTTTCAACTATAGAATCTCTTCTTTTTACAGATGTAAATGCATTACCCTCTAGATGAAAGTCTTCTCTTTAGTTATCTTAAGTTGGAAAGTCAGAGATGTAGTGAATGACTTCATAAAATAGTATTTCACACTGGAAGTCTGAGACTGTCCTTGACTTCAATGGATTTTAGATCAGACTCTGTGTCAGTGTCATTTTGAAAATATTTTAACTGTTTCACAGGGAAACATACCAGTTATAAGATTCACATTGCATTAGAGGAAGGTCATGCACTCTAAGCTGGTTCCCTCAGCAGAAGGTTCAGTTTATATACGAAGGTTTATAAAGGACATTGATGAACTTTAGTTGCTGAAGTGATCTAATGCATAGCTAGATAGAAAAGTGGTCTGTAGCAAAGTCAGAAAGCTCAAACATACTGTATTTCTCAGTAATAGGGCATGGGCCATTCCTAAGATTGCAGATGACCAACAAGTACTCTGTCAACCATAAGGGACCCATATGACAATTTTAGGATCTCCATTTTTATTTTCAAAAATCAGATTTTCCACAGGATCTAATGCTTAATGAAATCAATCCTTTGACAGAAATTATTGAATTACAGCTTGCAATGTCATTTCACACCCTATGTAAGTGCCAGCTCCCTGTCAATACAGGTTTTTCAAATCTTTTGTAAGTATTCATGAAAGTTTTTGAGATCATTTTAATATAATGCGAACTACTGTTCGAATGAACAATCTCTCACATGAAATTACCAGAAGGCTGGTGATTTTAGACTGCTGTAAAAAAAATGGAAGTCGCCTGCTGTAATTCTTGAGGGAGGTTTAACCATAGAACACATTCTAGCAGCAGCTTTTTGGAGCAATACAAATCTCATAGAGATTCCCTCTTGCCATACTTTTCCAAAGCAGGCCTGTAAATGGCCAGCTGACTGCTCACTCCCTTCAGCTTCATGACAGTGACTGAGTGGAAAATCTGAATGTACATGTCGCAATAGGAAATTAAATCTGTTTCACTGAGAAGCCTATGCTGCCTCCTGAATGGGCATGTTCCTGAGAGAGAAGTCCTGCCCACTTGTACCCACTCCTTACCTGCAGATTTGCTGAGCAGATGGGCTTGGAATGGTCCTAAGAGCATGCCCATGCAACAGGGTTCAGAGGGCTTGAATACTGTGCTGAGTATACACTCAAAACATGGACAGGTACATCTCTGTACTTTGTAGCATTATAAAATATACTTCTATGGGGCATATGAGTGATCAAGCCTACTGCCTGGAAAGGTACAAAGTCTCCACAAAGGCAAGCTCTCCAGCCATAGAGAATCCTATCAGTGTGGCTGCCTCTCTCCTGCAGCTGCCTCCAGCTGGTATCAGGCCCTGAGGTTGCAGCTGAATGGCAAAGGCACCCCCTCCCCAGTCTTGCCAATCAGTTAATGGCAGCAGCTAGGCAATCAGTCCAGCTCCAGCTTCACTGGCACTAGTAGCTGTAGTACCAGCAGGGTCCCAGTAGGGCCACCTGACAGCTCACAGCTGGGTGGTCTACCAAGCAGACAGCTACTCTCCCTCCCTCATCCCTTTGAGATGGGAGGGAGAGTAGAAGACTGGGGTGAAGCCAGCCCAGAGCCTCAGAGCCACTTCAAGCCACCTACTCAGCAAGTTTACAGTCTTTGAATCATATAGAGTAGACACAAGTGAGCAGAGCTTATTTCTCAGTGCCATACCCAGATGGTGGTATAAACATACCTTGAAACCACCCCTTGCCAAATTAGTTGCAGCTCAATTCTCCCAGACAGTTTTATTGGGCATGTCTACATGTGCATTTTTGTCAGCTTAAATTTACTGCACAGTAAATTAGTGTGCAGTAAGCAGGAATAGGTCAGTGTCTACATGTGCAGGCATTAAAACACAATGATGCTGTGTTTCATAGTTTCATAGTTTGTAGGGTCAGAAGGGACCCGAGTAGATCATCAAGTCCGACCCCCTGCCATGGCAGGAAAAATTACTGCAGTCAAACGATCTCAGCGAGGTATTCATCTAGCCTCCTCTTAAAGACCCCCAGAGCAGTGTGTGTGGACTAACTAACTTTAGTCCCAAGTCAGTTCCCACACACAATGTTACTGTGCAGTAATGCAGCTATATGTGCATTACTATGGACTAACTAATCAGGCAAAAATCTGATGCTTCCATGATGCTGGTATCAAATTTATGCTCAAGTGAGCATAGGTCACTATCTACTGTGCAGTACAGGCATGCACATGTAGACATGTGCCTGTATTATGCAGTAAATGCACATGTGTAGACACACCAATTAAGTAGCATGTACACTGGGAGAAGTCTCATTGGGCCAGATTCTGATACCCTTACTCATGGTGACTGGTGCTGTCAGTTTGGCATGTTACTACCACAACTTCAGTTCTCACCTTTTAACACAGCACAGAGTTGGTTTGAAATCTGAGCAAAGAAATCTTTTCAATCAAAAATTTCTGACATGTCAAGGCTGAAACATATCATGGAAACTTTTCCCTTTTGATGAAAAGGTCCTGGTAGTTACAGTAGATAATAAACTGAATATGAATCAACAGTGTGTCCTTGTTGCAAGGGAGGCTAAAAGCATACTGGGATGAGTTAGTAGGAGTGTTGCCAACAGATTGAGGGAAGTGATTATTTTCCCCCTGTTTGGCACTGGTGAGGCCACATCTGGAGTATTATATAGAGTGATATAGCCCCACTACAGAAGCGATGTGGACAAATTGGACAGAGTCCAGTGGACGGCAACAAAAATGGTGAGGGGCTGGGGCACATGACTTATGAGGAAATGCTGAGGGAACTGGGCTTATTTAGTCCACAAAAGAGAAAACTGAGGGTATTTAACAGCATTCAAACTGCTGAAAGGGAAGTTCCAAAGAGGATGTTCTCAGTGGCGGCAGATGACAGAATAAGGAGCAAAGAGCAATGGTCTCAAGTTGCAGCAAGGGAAGTTTAGATTAGATATTAGGCAAAATTTTCTCACTAAGAAAGTAGTAAAACATTGGAACAAGCTACACTGTTGTGGAGAGTTTGTGGAAAGGTTGTGGAATCTCCATCCTTGAAGGTTTTTAAGACCCAGCTAGATAAAGCCATGGCTGGGATGATCTAGTTGAGTACAGTCCTGTACCGAGCAGGCGGTTGGACTAGATGACCTCCTGAGGTCCCTTCCAACCTTAATTTTCTATGATTGTATGTTAAAAACAAACTCAAAGGCTGCATCCAGATGAGTGCAGTTGTACAGCATGTGGCATCACAGATCCAGTCGCAGTACCACATACCGCATATTCAGGTGTTCCCCATGCTACAAGGTAGGAGTTTTGCGGGAGGGTGGAGGGTTGACTCCAGGAGATTCTGGGGTAAAAAAAAATAGGCACAAAAAAAAGCAGGGCAGTGCAAACAGGGACAGCGCATGCCACCCAAAACTGGAGTCTAGCCAGCTGGAGCCACACTCTGGCTTCCATTCAGGCTCCGAGCAGCAGGATTGCCATGGCAGCGTCCTGAGCCCCCCAGGATCCCAGGTAAGGTTTCTGGCTCCAACCTCCCCTACCCTACCTGGGGTAACCTGCCACACACCGGAGGATGTGTGGCATAGCCATTCTCTGGAGACAAGTAGCAGTGGCACAAGGTGTGCCATTGCTTCTTTTCTCCAGGGAACTAAATGTCCATGTTTATGCAGACATGCCTAAAAAAGAGACTAATGTTATCTGCCTGCAGGCAGGTTTATAAACCAACCTGGCTTCCTATAAGCTTGGTATTCGGTTTCTTAAAATCATGTGTGTTTCCAAGCTCTGCAAGGGTGTAGGTTGTACCCATGTTGGTCTAAAAATCCTCAAACAAATGCAACCCATACTGGAAAAAGACCCTAATCACTAGATTACCATATGAAATAAAACAAGTCCATTCATGCCTCTCTTTCTCTAAATCTCCTATCTTTCTCCCTTTCCTCCTCCTTCCCCCATCCCTAACAATTTTCCTATTCTATCTATTCAGAGTTCCAGCAATTTATGTCAGGGATTGTCTCTCACCACCTCTCTCACAGTGGGGCTCAATTTCATTTAAAGTCAATAGGTGCTACTGTAATATAAGTAATAATGTAGTATACTTCACAGCATTTCCATAATGTATTATATGCCAAGTATTATCTACTTGCTCATGCAGGCATGCACAGTTACCAATTAACATGTTTAAAAGTTATTAATACCCAGTCCAATTATTACATTTCAGGATGAAAAGATCTACCCTATACATTTTAAATACTAAGCAATTAGATACAATGATAAAAAATATTAATGGACTGGCATTAGCAGTAATACTAATCATTTACTTATACAGTGGCAATAGAATTACAGGGAGTTTATAGAACTACAAGGTCATTTAAAAGGCACAGTTTCAAGTTGTATGCAACAAAAATATTTAATTGCAAAGAGAGGCCATACACAGAAGTATTTAAGAAATTGTCATGTAAGTAACATTCAATAAATATTAATTAAATATTTTTGGTATTAGTTAATCTGTTTGTTTTAAGCTATTCTCCATTTACACATTTGAAATTGCAGCACAATAAAAATACCTGGCTCTTATATTGCACTTTTCATCAGCAGTTCTCAAAATACTTTACAAAGGAGGTTGGCATCATCTTTATCCCCATTTTATAGACATGGTAACAGGTGAGGCAGATTATGAAAGTGAAATGCCCAAGTAATTGCAACAACTCAGTAAAATTTAATGACAAAGTGAATGGCCAACAGAAGTCAACTCAACTATTTCCATTGCCTTCAATAAACTTTGGATCAAGATCTATGCTACTGGAAAATTTCAGGGCTCAGCACTGAGGAACACCAGTCCAATGGTTTCAGTCATGGTAAAGAGTACTCGACTTATATAAAGATAATCCATTATCCAAAAATGTGACTAACTAGACCTGGACTATAATAAATATTATTCCTTGAGATACAGATGTATCTTTAATATAACATTACACTTAAGAATGTGAATGGAATAACTGAAAAAAGAGAGTTTAGGTAAAGTATAGCTCCTACTGACTTAATATAAACCAGACCTTGTGCACTCCAAGACTCCCTGTTATATTCTATGCAATGAACAGACAATATGGAGATTTGAACAATATGAAGATATAAGTTTTGCAACATTAACAACCAGTAATTCTTTATTTGTTACAAGCACAGGTTATAGCTGTAGGCTACAAAATCTTCATAATTCAATGAAAGACTTAGTAGCAGCAAGCAATAATATTCAAAATGCTTGGATTATACTAAAGTTATTGAGGTTACAATATTTTCAATAAAAAGTTCCAAAGCAATTAAATGGCTTGGGGCCATAAAAGGTATTTTCAAAAGTGATTTAGAAATGTAAGTCCCACTGTGAAGTCAGAGCTTTTGAAAATGCTTACCTTTCATCTTTAAAGAACTAAATACTGGGAAATGTATTTCAAACCTAGATCATTTTTCTTTGATTTTAAATTTATTGATGACATTTTTCAAAGCAATTAGAATTTTCTATTTACATAACTACAAATTTTCTGTGTGGAAAATAATCAAATTTTTCAAGTTCCATTTGGTAAAAGATGACTGAGAAGTGTGTTGCTAATAGGCCAGAATTGATTTGACATTATTTCTGAAAGTGCTGTCTTGAAAAGGAAAGGGTCAGTGAATAACATATTTTCAGCAAATTATGCATTGTAAAAGTAATTCCTGGCAATATCATCTTAAGTGATTTATTACTTTTAGAGTGATGTAAAAAACATAGTACAGCCTCAAGGCAGGTAAATTCTGGGATTGTGGGACACATTCAGTTTTATGTTAGAAAAATTTGGTGGGCAGCTGGAAAAATCATTTTAATTCTCGTTAACCTGAATAAAAACCTGAATAAAAGCCTGGGACATTTGATGGTGTTGTAATTGCAAAGGTGAATAAATACCTCAACACTTGTTATGTTTTTTTTGACTAGTGCAGCCTAGGGCTGCTCTGACCTGGCTCAATGTGCTGTGGAGGGGCTGGCTGAAGCAAAAGTGTGGTCTAGTGTGCTCCAGTGTGGGACTAGCTGGAAGGCAGCCCCTGGACTGAAGCTTCCTCATGCCCCTGCTAGCTGGGTCAGTGTCTACACGTGCACTGCTGTGCAAGAAAAAACTCTGCAGCAGGAATACTTGTACAAATACTAACAAATACTAACCTGCTGTGGAGTTTATTATTTCCTTGTGGCTAGTAAGTCCACACATGTAGATGAGATGTTTACTACACAGCTAATTAAGTAACTGTGGTAAACATCTCATGTAGATGCACCCAGATTCCATTGCTTTAGTTCTCTATAATATGCAATATCAAATATTGGGGCAGATTCCAATACCCACAGTTGTCTTCAATGAAACTATATGAGGAGGTAGAATCTATTCAGGGAGCATAAGGGTGGCTGAATCTAGCTTTATTTTGCAATTTAAATATCTTTAAAGTTTAGATTTGTTATTCAAAGAATACCTTGACCTCAGAGGCTAGGGACAGACATTCAAAAAGCCCAAGCCTGAACTGATTCAATCTTTGCAAGATAGTCTAACCTGCAGAGATTGTACCAGTTTGCAAGTGGATAGACATTCTCTTTTCATTCTGGAAATGCAGGTGCATGCCGCAATGGCTCAGGCTAGAAGCCTGGGGGAGCTAGAGCAGCCTTTCCCTTCTACAAGGAAGCTGAGTTGGGGGTGGGGGGCATGGCCAGGCCTGGGCCTAAGTAAGACTGAGAAGGGGTTTAAACCCCAACCTTGGCCTGCAGGGCTCAGAGGGTGGGGGAAGAGAGAGCATGGCCAAACTTCTGTGGGGAGGGGGAGAAGAAAAGGAGGGGGGAGCTCTGTGCACCCCAGCAGTTCCCTGAAAGCTAGGAGCAATCCCAGTGAAAAGGTTGCCTGGACCCAGAGAGGAACTCTTTCCCCTCCTCCCTCTCTCCCATGGCCATGCGGTGGAGAGGGGGACTCTGTTTGGTGCTGGGGGGCTCTTCTCCCTCCTTCCCCCCTACCACCATGGGGTGGGGAAGGGGGCTTTATGCAAGGCTTCCCAGCCCCAAAGGGGGACTCTTCCCCCTCCATGGGGTGGGGAGGATGGAGCTCTGTTTAGTGCTGGAGGATACCCTTCCTCCTTCTCCTCCTGCTCCCCCACGACTGTGTGGTAGGGAGATGGGCTCTATGCAGGGTTGTCTGGCCCCAGAAGGGGACTCTTCCATCTGCTTCATCCTGGGGCAAGATCTGTTCAGTGCTAGGGGGGCACTTTTCCCCCTTTGCCCCCCACCCCCTGCCACCATGAGGCGGGGGGGGGAGAATCTATGCTGCTCTGCCTGGCCTGGCCAGGCCACGGCTGTAACTGAGCCACAGCTGCCAGCGGTGGCCCCACTCCTGCAGCCTGGCTCAGCTGAGGCATCCATATGGTGGGACTGGGCCATGCCATGGAGGTGGGGCCACTCTGGTGGGTGCAGTTCAGTGACAGGGATGCTGAGCCCCTTCAGCAAGTACAGCCCAGCCTGGTGTGTGCAGCAAGTGACTGGCTGGGCAACAGGCTAGCCAGACAGTGGGTTAGCCAGACTGACTCAAAGGCACCATCAAGCCTGGAGCCCAGCAGCTGCCCACCATGGTGCCTCTGAGCCAGCCCAGGTAGTCCACTGCTGGCCAGGCATGCACACCAGGCCAGGCCACTGACAGAGCTCAACATTCCTGTTACTGAGCTACACTCATCAGAGGTGGCCCTGCCTCCACAGCCTGGCCCAGCCCCATTGTGTGGCTGCCTTGGCCAGGACTGAGTGAATCTGGGCCAGGCCATGGGGGCAGCCCCCCACCACCTCTCCCCTGGCAGCTGCAGCTCAGTTACACAGCTGGACACAACACCCTGTCAGGCAGCCCCACATACAGCCCCCCTCTGCACCCCATGGTGGGGGGAGGAGGAGGGTCCCTTTCCAGTGCTATACAGAGCACCCCCCTGGCCCTGGGGAGAGGAGGAGGATGGGAAAAAGTCCCCCTCAGCATGGAATAGAGCCCCATCATGGCTCCATTAAGATGAAGGCAGCAGGGAGAAGGGTTAATTCTTCCATCTGTCCCTTCTGCCTTGCAGCTGCGGTCTACCAGCCCCAAGGGCTGCAGCCCTCTCCCCACTGCTCCCTGGCAGACAGGAAGACCCCAGTTGCAGTTGGGGAGGAGGGAAAGAATTAACCCCCACCCACCCACTTTGTCTTAATGGGACTGTGGCGGGCCAGTAGGGGGCGCTCCCGCGTTGAGCCGCCCATCTCCCTGCGCCCAACCACCTTCCAGGCTCTGAGTGCCTCCCTTGGGGTGCCTCACATCTGGCCGACCCCTTCCCTGGAGCACACCCGCTAGCCTGGGGTTTCTGCTGCCACCATCCAAGGCTCTGGACTTACTTCTGGCTCTGTGCACCTCGGAAAACACAGGCCTGATCGTCCAATGAGTCCTAGATGCAATACAGGTACTTGGGCTACTCTCCCAAGTCAGGAGCTTATCAGGGAAGCTTCCCCTAGTCCGCAGACCTAAGGGGCCTCCTTGGCATAATTTAGACCCACCCCTCAATAAGTCTCCCACACCGGTCACAAAGGAGAACTTTATTGATTACAGGG
>JAGPOW010001918.1:30182301-30210429 GCA_030014935.1 Caiman crocodilus
AAGCAAGATCATACATACCCCTTTTTGAAATTCAACAATTTACCTATATTTTTTCATTTCCATAGTAATATAAAGTATCTGTTATACTAATTGAATCATCTGGTAAAAAACAGATTTAATTCCTTAACAAAATAACTCTAGTGCACTGATGTATAACATGCTTAACAAAGACACTTTAATTTTTATCTTCAGGCAGTTACTCTTTTCATGAAATCTTGGTTATGAAGTGACTAGAATTGGATGCTAAAATGAGACACTCTTACTGATTACCCTATTCATGTTGATCATTTCCCCACATGCACAACTTACTTCTTAAAATGTCTATTGCTGTAAAAGAAGTTAGAAGTTCATTTAAGCTTTTCTTCATATTTGAAAATCATGCAAAAGAGTTGTTACAAATCACCATTAGAGCATATCAGAAACAGCACTACATTTTTTGCCATATTCATTCTGAGAGCAGAATTGTTCCTTTGGTGATAGTCATGTTGAATTTTTGTGTAAAATGCTCTTGGTTTAAATCTTTGCTTTCTTTGTCCTCTGAGGTTGATTCACACTGGAAGATTTTTCTTTTATAAGAGTTAACATTTTCCAGTAGCTGGTTAGCCTTTTCCTCTGAAAGCATATGTTTAAATCTTTAAAATATAGGAGTTTCATTATTTCAACTTTGCTCTAGTATTGAAAATAAGTAACTACTGAATTGGCCAGTGACTTCTAAATTTCACAGAAACACCTTGCAGCTTTGGAATTCCCAGGGTACTGCAGACCAGGATTCCACTAGTTCTACTACAGCAATTTGTTAAATATGTAATTATATATGGCACAAATTTAGTCTGCTGGTCCTGCATGTGCAATAAAATCCTTCTCTTTGCAACCCCTAAGAGGAATCGAGGCAACATCTCTACTATGTCTAGTGATACTGTTTTTCAAATATGAAACTTTGACCATAGCTTATTATAGAAATATTATTATATTATTGTCATCATTCCCCTTCCATTTGAAAGCAATGCATAAGTATGTTGGTGCATAACATGTCTCAACTAATATATATATTAATATATATATTAATTTAGGGGATATTCTTTGGCATCACTGACTTGTTTTCTCCATTAATCTTGTGCCTCTGCTAAAGGATTGATAAACTTTCTTTATGCTTTGCTGACCCTTTTTTCCCCTCTAGCCAATACATTTTATCTTTGTATTATCCCTGTTACTTAGATGCATTAATCCTGTTCATTGGAGTATATCATAGAAGTTAGAAATTTGACACTCAGATACTATAGGAATGGATGTCTTTGCAGTAGTAGTCTATCTGGCTGCCTGGCATTTGAGGATGATTCCATACTCATTTATTAGAGTTTTATCCAAACTACCTGCAAAAGCCCCAAGCTGCAGAACTTTTCATATTCTTGTTGAAAAATACAACCTTAAAAATGATCACGTTCAAACTTACTTTGTATACCAATAGCCACTATACATAAACATGTATCACCTGCCTCTGTTACTCTTGTCCTTCCATCATTCTATTTGTTGTATTCTTTTAGTGTATCTTAATCTTCTTACGATCTATGACCAAACTTGCTTGACCCCTAGGTAGCTGAGCGAGGCCAACACTCTCTACAAGTAAGCCCTGACTTCTGTGCCAGTTATACCCCTCGGTACCCCATATATAATGGCTATGCCTGACATCAAATTTGCACTGGTGCCTTACCACATTTCCCTGACAAGTGCTGTCCCTGAAGCCTTCCCAGACTGAGCCCTCTCCCTGTTAGCACCTACACAGTTCCCCAGCATGAATCTCATGTGAAGCTTCTACAAAAGCTGATCTGGCAGGAGAGCAGTATGAAGGAGCTAGGTGAACATCTCTTCTGCATTACATGGGAGACCTGCTTACAGTATTATCAACAGCACACATTCAAATACAATGAGTTTTACTCCAATTTCCCCATACATTTGGATTCTGTTTATTGCTTTCCAGGTTGAGCCAATACAAATAATTGTTTCCAACTCTTTCTTCAAAGTCAAGAAGAGCTAGAAACATAGGTTTTTGTTCTGAATGTAACCAGAAATCCTGTAGGACATGACAAAGAAAAACACCAAAAGTGAGTCATGAGGGTGAGCAAGCTAGTTCATGAACAGTCTGAACAATTAAGAAACTTTGTCTTCATTTTGATTTACTCTTTATTGATTATATTAATTTCTGTGAAAAGGACCAGCACAAGATGTATGAACAGCCTGAACCAGAAAAACTTAAGCAAAGACTTCAGGGAAGCATAGATCATGTGCTAGCTTTCTCTCTAAGTCTTAATTTCAATGTACTTGTGAACATCTCATGTATCAAAGTATCATAGTACCTAGGGTCAGAAGGGGCCTAGAGCAGGCCATCTAGTCTGACCCCACTTCCCTAGGAAGCCGGTTCCACGTCCTAGCCACCCTAACTGTGAAGTAGTGCCTCCTAATGTCCAACCTGAACCTGCTCTCCAGTAACTTGTGACATAATTGTGTGTGCAATTGAAATCTGCTTGTTTATAGAAAGGCTTAAGTGTGTAGCAGGTCCATGGACACAGGGATGACTTGGATGCCCCCTCATAGTCATGCAGTCCTGGCCTGACAAACCTTCCTCTGAATCTTTCCTGCAACACCTGGCTTTTAATGAAGATTATAAAAGACAGGTTGCCTGTAGGCGCTGCCTGAGCCTGAACCTGTGTTGATCCCCACTGGGCCTCTCCTGGGTCTACTCAGTCAGTCCTTTACCCCAAGCTGGCAGGCCCTTTCACGTTGTCTGTACTCCTGCTGGGCACCTGTCACCTTAAGGGCTCCATGATTGGCTCCTTACCTTCTCTACACTATACCCCAAGCCTCATGGGTGTTCTCTCTCTGTGATGTTGCCTAGTTATGTACTGAGCCTCCTTGGGCCTTCAGACCTTCCAGTCCCTTATAGAGCCCCCTCCTGGACTCTTGGGCCTTTGGTCCTGAATGCAGCCCCTTCTCAAGGCTTCTAGACCCCTGGTCCTCGACCACTGGGCTCAGGGACCCACTGCTGTGGCTTAGCCCTTCCCTGGACACCAGGATCCTCTCTGGGCTAAACTAAAACAAAGGCCACATGCCAGTAAAAACTCAGTCCTTCTCTGTCCAAGAGGTTTGCCTCTGCTCGCAGGCCTGCAGAGTTGTCTTTATGAGCTGTAGTCCTTTCAGGAACCCTGCTGCCCAGTGCTCCTTACCCCATGGTTGCCAGGGAGAAACTGCCTGACCAGCTCATGTTTTGGGCTTATATAGCTCCAGCCTGAGCCCTCTCCCGGTCAGGTAAGTCTCTCATTAGCATCCTGCATCACCTGGAAGCAGCCTTGCAAGCTGCTAGCTCACTTTAAAGGAGCAGGTACATCCCAGTGCCCTGCTACAAAGTGTTAGAGATAAGATCTGCTTAATTTAAAACAGGTTTTGTTTCATCACAAAAATGGATCTATTTTGTCAAAGTACTTTGTAAGGGTTAAGGTCAGTCTCATAGGAAATAGAACCAATGCCATATGTGGCCAGCCCAAAGCTCAAAAAACAGAATTTTCATTTCAAATACTAAACCAAGTAGTTACTTGGACATATATTCATTGATTAAAAAATAGTCACACATTCATTTGAAAATACAAATTAATTAGTAAATTGGATCTGCTTGAAGAACTAGCAACAAGAAACAGAACATTTGAATTCATTGAACAAGATGTTGCCAACAAAGAGGCTGACTAGCATTAAGTGTAATCTTCCTGCTTACAGTATATACTATGGTAAAGTTTACTTGCAACAGGAATGTTTTATCTGCCACAAATAAACACAACAATATTGAGCCTCTGGCAACGCCTGAACAATTTAGTGGATCAGTATTTGTGGGCTGTATTCACAAGGGAGCTGGGAACATTGCCATCAATTGGTTACATTAAGTAGAATAAACCAAAAATCCCATTATTATGAAGCTTGTATTTTCATTAGTAAAGTGTCACAACAAGAAGTATTTAGTCATCTTTCTGGATAGAGCTGTTCAATTTTGTAGAGGTTGAATTAGCATCTAGCTTCCTTCCTCATTAAGAGAATTTTGAATGAATACTATGTGCATTAGTGATTAAACTCCAACAGCTATATCTATTATGGATTTTTTTTCTAATACGCCCATTGTTACATATTACATTAAATGTTTCCATGAAGAACTGGACAACTGAAAAACTTGAAGAATATATGGACAATGTTGGCTGTAATTCTGTTATGAAAATATTTAACAAAATTTGGTATTTGTGTCAAATCAAAATATTATGATACTGGTAAAAATAAAACAGTGCAACCCATTTGCCTTCGTTATTGACCAAAACTGCTTACTAAAACACAGCATCCCCCTAGTACCAGATTTCATGATCAACCTCCCATTTTTCCAGGTGTTCATATATAATGTTTATAGCTGAACTTAAAGAAACTGGAAAAAACGATAGACCTACAATTAACTTAAGCCAGGATTACATGACAGTGAAGCAGTTAAATGATGGTAGACCTAAACATAATCTTTGGCTTGAAAAATCCTGAAGTGTTCTCATCCTTTAGGATGCATAAGTCCAAATGATTGTTTAGATTTATCTTTAGTTAACTAATGTTATTCAAAGTTAATTAGAGACACTTAAAATACTATTAAAACTGAGATCTGTTCTGAAATTTTGTTCTGTTTCATGGTCCTTCACAGCTCCCATTCAATGGCTTCCCAAGAAATGTTGATTGTACAAATGAAAAGATGCTTTGCAGCCGACGTGGACAACTCAGGCTGAGACCTGACAGTCAACTGCATTGTCTTTCATGTGTCATACCCTGAAATCCCACTTCTTTTCTCTGTGTTAACTCCCCAGAACTGGACCCATCTTTCTTGAGTTTAAAACATATAGCACTTAATGAATTCTGCCATCAATAAATAAATCCGAACCACCACAGCTGAAGAAGGTCCTGAAGACTATATTGGCCACTCAACACTATATTATCTTCAAATCATGCTATAAATGACACTACCAGGAACCTATTGCTTTCTATTAGAAGTCCTCCTTAAATATACCTTCCAGCTAACATGTCAGCTACAGTCTAGTATGCATAACGTAGAAGAACAAAAAACAAATAGAACTTCAGCTCTGACTATTAAAAGTTCTCAAGGGCCAGAAGAGCTGCATACTCTTTTTGGAATAACAAAATCAGAAGCATATTTTCCAATGTCCTTCTATTTAATAAGAATGAAAGGCAGGCACCCAATATATTTCCATTTTTTAAATACAGCACTGTAGCACTGTGGAGAATCTGGGGCCACAAGCCTGTTTTGGTTAGATTAATTGTTCTGGGCTCAGAATCTAGTAATTTTGAAGGCTGTGTATCTACACATTCATATGTAAAATGTAGCAAATCTGTTAAATGGAAGAAACCCAGTATTGGCACCAGAAAATCCTCTCCCCATCATTTTTCTTCCCAAATGGGAATCAGATTTGGATGCAGTTGGGAGGAACATTGTGCTCTGACATGATTAACCTGCCCCTCCATCTCCCATAGGGCACAGGAAAGCACACAAAGCCGATAGAAAAACATAAGAGAAATTGAAAAACTTTATTTCATGGTGGGATTAATGGAAAAAGCCTGCTATTTGACAAAGTGTTTCAAGGTATTTAGCCCTGTGGATCTTGCCTCAAAATATACATGAGAACTTTTCCTGACTCTCCACACACACACAATGACAACACGACTGACCACTCTCTCTGATGACACCTTGTAATTCAGAGGGAAGGGAGTGACAGAACAAATACCAAGAGGTAATGCTGATGCAGGTAGGGAGAATCTCTGATGATTTGATCAAGATTCTCCTGATGATTTGACGTAGCATGGCTCCACCCCAAACACCTCAGGCTTGTACATGGTTTTTGTATAGGTTAGTATATGTGCAGAGACCTTGCAAAATGATTTAAAGAAATAGCGAGGAAGAAAATGACCTGTTGAGCTTTCTTTCTCCTAGCTAGCCCCATCCTGGGTTTAGTCACTTGAGTTGCAAGCTACCTAGAACTTGGAGAAAGCAGCACATGTTACAGAAGGAAAGAATTTGAAAGAGATAGCAGGAAGCTAGTCTGTGTGCTCATGGCTGCAATGCTAGCTGCAGTGTATGGTACAGAGCCTTAATAAAAAGCCAGTTTAGTTTCAGAAACATGGAATTCTCTGTTTAACCAGGATACTATATATCAAGCAGCATCTGCATATCACTTTGGCTCTGAATGGAGCATATTGTTGTAACATTTACTGCACACCTTAAGTTCTCTTCCTCTCTTCACTGGTTTGTTTTTTTCCCCATAAATATTTTTATTTCTTATTATTTCACTTTTTAGAAACTTTTAGACCATGAAAACTATCTTACATGAACTATAACCATCAACCACTTTGTAGTGCTCACCATTGCAGCATTTACTGGAAATATCTGAGTGGAGGTAAATATCCCAGCTACTTAAAATTAATTAGCTTGTGTTTTTGTTTGATCTCAGATCTTCCCTTTGAAATGCCTCAGGAAGGACATTGCTCCAGTTTCTGGAACATTTGCAAACTTGAAAACATGCAATTAAAAACAAAAGAAAAGAAAAGTTATTTTAAGTATTTTACCCAGATCTAGAAAAATAATCAGAGGACAATATAATATCAGTCATTCCTAAAGCAATTCTGTCTCTAGGATAGAGCACAATCACTATTCAATAGTGAAAGTAGCAATGCAAATGTTTTAAGACAAGTAGGGGAAAAGAATACCATGTTGAATAGGAAGTACAGATTAAATTTACCAATGATAAGGTTCACTGACATGTCCAGAACACTGAATTTAGTATTACTACTCTTAAAAAAGGCATCATTCCTAAGCAGTATCATAGTGCCCCTTGCTACTAGTCAAGGGCACTGCTTGTCCCCTCACGAGTGAAATTGGTGTTTGCACAACAGGCAAACACGAAGAGTATGGAATATTTGGAGTCTTTAAATTTGGCTTAAGTTCAGCACTGGAACAGCCAGCTATTTTTGAGCATCTAGCCCAGTGATTGTTAACTGGCATGCAACTGCTCTCTGAGGTACCACATGATCCTTTGAAAGGTGTTGTGAAGAGCAGGATCAGACTTGTCCCTGCCTGGCCATTCTGCTGCCCATGCTGTGGCTCCTCAACAATGAAGTTAGCACTGCAATAAATTTGTTTTTGAAATTCATGAAAGGTATAGAGGGGTATATTGAGTCTAAAAGATTAAGCACAAATGACATAGGTGCTAGGCATGGACTCTGAAAATCAGTTTGCAGGGATGTCAATGTGGTGCTTCCTTCCATTTAGAGCATGCCATGCACTTTTAAAATAAAATCACAAAAAACATTTGACATTTTAAAAATTGTGAAGAGAAGCAGCATTGACTAAATTGCTAAACAGGTTGAAATTGTTTCTTGCTCTGTCAGGGTTAATGGAGGATTCCTCAGAATTCCTCGTGGAACAGATGGGGTAAAAAGAGCACAGAGCTTATGAGTTTCAAATCAGGTTAAAAAATGCAGTTAAAACTCTGAAATTAAAGTCTTTATGCAAGAAAGTGCCTTACTCAAATATTTTCTCCTTAAACCTACTAAAACAGATTTAGCTAAGTTAACGTAGACACTGTAATTATAATAAATACTTAATGCATATTCCAAGAATAATAATAAACATTAGAATATTCCTCACAGAAATGTCTCAAGGGTTTATTTTTACTTAACTGTATACTGCGCTTTTTTACATTATTTTTTTTAATAGGAATATATTTATTATTTGGACATTTTATGTACACTTTGTAAATTGTGAAAAGTATTATCCTGTACATATATACAGCATTGCAAGTTTGAAATGCCCTTTCTGATAAAGCTGAAGTATTATTAGGTTTCTTTTCATGGTGTAGCTAAGATGTTATAAGAAGAATGACAGAATAATTAGAGATTGTCAAATAATGGGAAAATGCTGTGAATAATTTGTTTCAATTTTTGTAATTTTCTTTAAAAAATAATCAACTGTTATTAGCTGCTTCCAGATATTTTTAAAACAGTTCTCCCTTTCTCTTCTTAAATTAATATAATGTGCCCACAAAAGGATTAAGATTTCAGACTAAACTGTCAGGTGGTAAATAAATAAAATAAAATTTGAAATGGAATGGGATCTTCCATTATTATAACTTAAATAAAAGTTATATTCTAAACAGCTAAAAAAAAGGAAGTACTGAGAATATCTAAATACCTGTGTCGCCCAAAAAATGTACATTATGGAACTAGATGAAAAGCCATCAGAGGAAAAATGGGTGGTGCAAGTGGTAGATATAGAAAAATATATACCACTCTCCCAGTAAATACTATAAGCTTTCATTCAATTTGTCCCAGGGGAAACATGACCCCTCAAAGGGGAAAATCCTCCAGGTGTTAACCTAAAGATCTCCCTTCTGAGAGAAACTCTCTCTCAAGAATAAATCTTTATATGCTCCCCTCCCAGTTTGGTATGTTTCCTGGTTGATCTTCCCAGCTGGAGAAGTGCAGTGTCTATTCCTACTGCTTTACTGCCCTTGGGACTGGGAGGAATGGAGCAGCTGCTGCTCTCCACACCTTCCCCACACTGGGGTAACCTGTCTTTGGAAGGCACAAGGACCAGGCGAGAGGACGCAGTTGCAGGTTGAATGCCTGCACTGCTTCCTTCCTGGAAACATTTCTAGCAGTGACAACTGAATGCCTGTTCATGGCCAAAGTTAAAGCAGCCAGGGTCTGACGTTGGAGAGAAAGAATGGGTGGATGTGTAAACTGTGAACTTAAGCTGCTATAAAATCGAAATTTTTTGGCAAATGGGAAAATCGTATAAAATTATATAAATAATAACAGTAGCTAGTTCCTTACCTTTTTTTTTCTTCTTTTACTTTTCATCTTTCAGAGTTAAATGGTGCAGCAGCATCCTGCTGGTAACATAAAAGGGCTGCAACAGTGAAGAACACCACCACCTGAGAGGAGTTACCAACTAGAGGGAATGAGGACTTTCATTTCTTCTCATCTTCAGACTGTCACTTAAATTCATAGATTTATAAATGTTTAAGGACATAAAGGACCATTAGATCATTGAGTATGACCTTTTCTTTACATTGTAGGCAATTTTCACCCAGATATTCCTCTATTGAGCCCTATATCTTCTTTTTAGATACTGCATACAACATAACAGCCCAACAGAAAAAAAGTTTTTTTGCAGGTGGGATATGTTCCCCTAAAAGTCTCACCAAATTTTGCTCCAGTTTCAAAATTCGTTGGGGGAGGGGGAGGAAGGTATTATTATTATTTTAATTTTTTTCCCCAAAGAGTGAGATATGCTAGAACAGTTCAAAACATCTCACAAATAAATGTTCAATTGCATTCCCTGGAGATTAATAGCAGTCATATGTTACTGTAGCACATCTTGCATATGTTCTCCTATTTGTAGAATTCAAGGAACTGAGCACAGTGCCAGCCATCTGACTCGCATTATAACTAATGAATCAAATAGCTAATCCTCCAAGGCATGTTTCCTTCAAAGATCCCTGCAGAAAAAGAAGATTCTGTGTATTAGGCAGACATATTTAATAAAATTATTGGTCCTAAATAATATAAATGCCGTATTTTCCCTGAGCTATACACAAGGAGGAGGGTGGGCAAGCGTCTACCTTCTGTACTCTGCATAAAATGGAACAGTGCAGAAATCCCTATATGCTTGAGGCAAAATCTCTGGACAAGGGCCCTATGAAACAGTGCACACTGTTCTCCCAGGGGAAAAAAATTAACAAATGATACAATCCAGACTGAAGAGCTTCTAAAAAGGGCAGGAACAAACCTATCTCTTTGAGGTTTAACACCTCATAACAGTAGTATAACATTTGATAATGACTCCACTCTGTTATGTGCTATTGTAATAAGATGCATTTTATGTATCATCAGCATAGTTAGTATCAATGAAGCACAAGGTGATACATTATTCTTTACAAAAAAAAATTTAGAGGCGAGCTAGAGCCTTCAGGCCCATTCAAACTATTAGGAAGTTTTTTTCAGTTTATTATGTTTCACCCCCTTCTACCAGGTCATATTGACTAGGGACAGAAATGACATACGTAACTTGGGTATACCCAAGGGTGTGCTCTACTCTCAATAGGATGGGATGGGTAGGCAGGAGGGGGTGCTCTGAGAGGGATGCCAGAATTTCGAGGAGATTCTTCTTTCCTGTATAGAGTTAGCCCAAGCGCAAAGTTCTTAACTACATACAATTTGTTGAGTTATAATAAACATAAACATAAAACTAAATATCATATACATATATTTATACAGTGGAAATTAACCAATAACCAACGTCAAACCCTAAATAGCACTATTTACAACTTCACAAAACAACATTTCAATCACAAAATATAAGGCGCAAACACGAACAATCTGAATAACATCTATTTCCTTAATACAGTCCCTGACTCATAGCAAGAGACAGTCCTTCTTCCAATGGGGTCCCTTGCAGGGGGGTGTCCAAGAAGCATCAGGGGGCCCTCCCTTTAGAGCTTTGACTAGCGACAGGTTGCTCACTCAGCCCCTTCTCTGGGTCTGCATGTCCCAAGTGTTTTTCCTCTGTGGGTCCCAAGGGCCCAATGACTCATGCTTCTTCAGATGGCGGTGATCAGGACACAGCTCAGTTGGAGTCTCCTCCACTGGAGCACCTCTCCAGACCTCTCCTCCTTCACTGGTCTCCTCCCTACCCTGTGCCCCGCTCTGGGTATTGAGGGCTCAACTCCTTTCAGCTGTTGCACCACCACTGCTGGCTTCTGGGTGCTGGGCCTCATGCTGAAGCATGACTATTTCCCCATGCTCTGGCTTCATCACTGGGGGCTCTTTTTGCACAGGCTGAGCCCTTCAGGGTCTGTCCACCCTCATGCTGGGTGGCTAACCTAAGCAGCCTCCACAGAAGTTCAGTGCACAGAACCAATTGCAAAATGACTAGAACTGGTTTAAGATAAGGCAGCCCTCCTCCCTCCCCAACCCACCTCTGCTACAGCAGACAGCACAGCACAGCACAGGGTTGGAAAACATGCTGGGAACTCTGATTTAACTTAAACAAGGAAGGGATCTGGGACAAAAGTTTCATAACCTGGTTTGACCCAAATCAGTAAAGAGTTCCCCAGCGTGCTTTCTAGCCCTGCGCTGGGCTAGGCTGGGCTGTGCTGTGCTGTCTGCTACAGCAGAAATGGGTTGGGGGGTGGGACGGGGACTGATCCCTCCCCACCGGGCAAACCCTGGTTTGGGCCTGCACCTAGGCACGGGGGTTAAATCCCCTTCCGCAGAATTCATAGCTGTTCTGTCCTGCTAAACTTACTAAAAGTTACTGCTGGCTGTGACTGTGGACCACAAATCCCAGAGACACGTGGAAGCAGGAAAAGGAAGTGATGAGAAACCCTACAGAGTTCTGGTTCTGTGATTCTGGACTGCAAATTCCAGAAACCTAGGGGGCAACCAGAAGAGTGAATACATAGTCCATGCTATATACCATATATACCAGAGAGCTGTGCTCTAGCACCCCTTGGCGGGTGGCCCAAGCCACTGCAGGCATGTGGCTGCATTTCCTGAATCAAAAGTGAATGTGCATCCAGTTGTTTTTCAATTTAATCTCTGAAGCTTAGACTAACCTGCAAAGAGTGAACAAATTCAGCCAAGGCTTTTTGACTGTCTGTACTTAGATCAGATGTTCAGTGAACATAAATCACTTTCAAAATGACCAAAACCAGTTTAAGGTAAATCTGGATGGATGTAGTATCAGACCTAACTGAGTTAGGTTAAATTGGATTATTGGACTTCTGTCCAAACCTCTCCAAAATAAAAGTTAACTCACAGTCCCCCAACATCCCAGAATGCTTTGCACCTTCTCTGAGCCTCCCACCCTCAAGGATAGGTGGGCTACCTGCCCCAACCTTTGTGCTGCAGCCTAGCAGCGAGGCATGCACGCTTCAGCTTCTGGCCTGGGCCAATGGCAGGGGGCTGCATTTCTGGAATGAAAAGTGAATATATGTTCAATTGCTTATTGGTTCAATTTATGCAACTTAGACTAACCTGCAAAGGTTGAACCAAATCAGCCTCAGGCTTTTTGACCATCTGTACTTAGTCAACAAGTTTGGTAAATTAGCTTCATCTTTGTTATTTTGCACTTCAGTTTTTATAGCAACTATACAAAATTGATTGAAATCTCTTCTATCCAATTGCTCATTCTGCTCCAGAAAGGACAATATATGAACTCTTGAAGTGCATTGTGGACTCCCAAAAAACAAGCTGCAACCAACGCTTTTTTGGACATAGTGAAGGTAAATACATTATATTTTATTCCTTTTTAAATGATGGACAGAAACCTAATCTACTTAAGGGTTCTAATGTAATAATTAGGAAATTAAGATCTGAATCCCAACATTCAGTACAAAATTTAGGTAATACAGCATACAGAAAATTGTGCACTTTATGATTTCAAAGTTCATTCCAAGTATAATTTCATAAGTAAAAATACAATGGAATGAGCTATAAAGAACAGCACTGATCTTGTACAGTAAATACTCAGATCTGAGACATGTATGGAGCTGACAGACATGAAAAGATACCAAGATAACACACACACACACTGTAGAGGCATAAAGGACTTCCCCAAAGAGCCGTGCATTAGAGAATCAGACTCATTATGTTTACATAATTCTGCTATTTGCTTGTTTGTTACTATATATAATAAGAGTACCTATCCTCTGCTGTGGCCACTTCCCCAAATTTAAATACAGGAAACCCTTACTATTTGCGAATCCACTATTTGCAGATTCGAATATTCGCAGTGTGCCATGTCAACTGGGTAGGTTGGGGCAAGCACCAGCGTGGCTCCCTCTGGCGCTGCACCCAGCTCTTGCCTCTGCAGTTAAGCCACACAAAGAACAGGGCAAGGGAAGGCAGAGTCGGGGAGAGTGGAGTAGAGAGCAGATTGGGGTGGGAAGAAGGAGAAGGCAGAGCCGAGTGGGTGGAGAGTAAGCGCTGGGGATGGGGAGGGAATCGGCATCAGCGGCAGCATCTTCTCCCCTGGAGGCAGTCATTGTTACTCCCCAGGTGCTGTGGGGGAGCCTCGCATTTCCAGCCTCTCATGGTGGGGGATCAGGGGGTGGTTGTGGGGTCTGATGGGAAGCCCTATCAGTATTCGTGGATTTTGCCATTCGCAAGAGTCTTCAGAATGGATCCCTCATGAATGGTGAGAGTCTCCTGTACAGACATATACAAAACTCTCATGTGCTGAAACTTCCTGGATTTTTTTTCTCTAGCTTATTAAAGCTGATGGTTCTAATATGAACCTTCTTCTAAACAAAATGGAGGGTGCCATTGCAAGGAGGACATGAAGAGAGTGAGCTTCTGGAAGCCGAACTTACTGGAGATGTCTGAGCACATGAAAACTTCCTGCTTCTCAGTGGGCAAGTCTATTCAAGACACTTAACTGTGCAGTAGCCTAGTTTACTGTACAATAAGCATGCAGGTCTATATATGTGCACACGGTAAAAATAGCTAACCGTGAGTAAATTTGCTACCTGAAAATTCAGGTAGGAAATCTAATCATGATTAGTTACTACACAGTAATGCATCTGTAGATGGAACTGGGGAGCAAATTTGCATCCAGGTCAGCCTTGCCACTGGGAGACTGGCCTGAAGCTAGCCGCAGGGCACTGCACTGGGAGCCTCTCCTCTATGGCAGCCTCTGCTTCAGGCCCTTAAAAGCATGCAGACATTATGAGCCCTGGAGCACACAAGCAGGGAGCCAAAGAGCACTCCAGGCCCCTGTGTTCCCCTGGGCAGCCTGCAGCTTATCTGTGCCAGCCTGCCAACACCCTAGCACCACTGCCTAGCATTGCTCTAGCTGCCCACAGCCCACCCCCAGCAGCTTGTCCTTAGCCAGCAGGTGCTGTGGGGCAATGCCTCAGCCAAGCAGTTGGCAGTCCTATACCATGCCCCTGTGCTGGGCACTGCAGGCAGTTGCCAAGGTTCAGCAGCAATGAGACAGCTGCACGGAAGTTCAGCGAGCCAGTGTGGGACCCCAGAAGGCATCATCCTTGCCCACACTCATGCCCAACACCCGGGGCCCCAACTGGTCCATGGAGAAGACTGGAGACCTCATGTTGCCATGAGACAAGGTGGAAGTGTAGCACCAGTTCATAAGGGGTGGGTGCTCCAATACCCAGGTCTATGAGGAGCTTTCAGGCCAGATGCAGGAGCATGGGTAAGACTGGTCAGCCCAGCAGTGTCACCCAAATGTCAAGGCCTTGCAGGCACAGTGGGTCACCATGACCAACCACAATCATCAGTCAGGGAGTGCCCACAAGTCCATGCCTTTTATGTGGCAACTGACAACAATCCTTGAGCCCCAGGACCAGGCAACATCAGCAGCACAGGTACAGGCAGCTGTGTCTACAGCAGCACAGGTAGCCTGTCCAATCTCCCACCCTGGCCTGGCACCCAAATGATACGTCACCAAAGGTGGGCCCCTTTTCCAGCAGAAGCCTGTCATGCTGAGCTTCCTGACTGCAGTCTCCACCAGGAGCTCAGGAAGCCTGGGCCAATGATTCTCCAACAGCTGTACAGCCTCAGCCCCAGCCAGGAGGCATGGCCAGCCATGTCACCACCACCTGTCAGCAGCATCAGCTCTTCCCACCTGCAAACCATGCTGCACCATCTGAGGACACCATTCAGAGCCACACACCATCATCACTAGCCATCTGGCAAACAGAAGACATTACCTGTGAAGACGCATGGAACCAGCACAAGGATGAGCAGAACCAGGAGGACTGTAAGTTCCGGGCACAGTTCCTGGCCCTGCAGTGTAAGCAGGTAGAGGCACGGCAGGAGCAGAACACCATCTTGGCCCAGGAAGTGAAGGCCATGGATGATAAGCACTAAGTGCTGGGGACCTTTTTGGCCCTGATGGTTGCCTTCATGCCACCTGCTGCCCAGCCCCTGACTGTAGTGCCTCCTGTCCCCTGACAGCCACCTGCCACCCAGCAGTAGGCTTGGGAGGAGGTCCTGTGCCACCTCCAGCAGTGCAGAGCCCCTGACCTGGCTCCACCCTAGGTCCCCAACCATCCAACCTGTCCCCAGGTTCCACCTCTAGGTGCCCCTAACCCATGCCCCCCCAACCCTGGGATGGCACAAACAAAGCACATTTTGTAAATACTTTGCACAGGGAAGAAGATGTTTTATTGTTGGTGAGTAGGGTGGGTGGCAGAGGGGCTCTGTTTGTTGGGAACGGAGGAGGGAAGGGTGCTCTGTATGTTGGGGAGGGAGGAAGGAAGGGGCCTCTGTTTGATGCGAGGTAAAAACTTGTTTTCATATGAAATGTCTGCAGTGAGTGTGGTACTGGAGATGGATGGGGGGATGGGGGGTCAGCGGGTAATACTCCAGGCTGGCTACAGCAGGGAGGGCAGGAGGAGACAGTCAGCCAGTACCTCTTGTACCTGGTGTCCTGGCCCCTGCCAGCAGGCATGCGGCTTGCTAGAGGCCTCGGAAGGAGGCAGGGGGCACCACTTTCAGTGCTGCCACAGGTGGTGCTCCCACTGCCAAGAAGCCTCCACTTGCCACACTCCCTCCACCCAGGCCTCATGAAAAAGCTGCCCTGGGGCCTTGCAGATATCATGCAGCATTCAAGCTGGGGTGATGACCTGGCTGTCCTCACTGAACTCAAGTTGGAGAGTGATGTCCCTTGAGGTGTCCCTTGAGGTGGCTAAAGATGTACTACACCAGCACGTGGATCCAGCCCAAGCAGTGGTTAAAATGGGCCTGCAGGAATTGTGGGCACTGCCTGCCCAGCCAGCACTCACATGCGTGAAAACACTACAGTGGTCCACAATAACATGAAGCACGATGAAGTGAAAGCCTCTCTGGCTATAGTAGAGATGGTCCTCATGGGGCAGACATGTGCATCCTGTCCAGGGTCCCAATGCACTGGGGGAAGCCCAGAGCACGGAACCATGCCACCACTGCCAGGGGGTCATGCACATGGACCAATGGGAGCCCCTGTATGTCCTAGAGGGAGACACCTCCAGGATGGCCCCCCAGGCAGTGGCCTTGCCCACCCCAAAGAGATGGCCCACATAGTGAAGATGGCCAGCTTCACCAGTCTATAAGATTCAAGGCAAGAATAAGGAAACATGGGACCAGGTACTGGTGCAGAGTGGAAAGGGAAAAAGAAATAATTTAGGCAAGATAGGTAAGCTATCCGAAAGTAGGTAACAGAGCCAACTAAGAAGGAACCAGGGCAAGATCACAGGACCAAGCAAAAAATACAGCTGAAAAGCAAGATAAAACTGCATGGCTAGGAAGCAGTGGGCATGTCTACACTACCCCCGCAAATGCTGTGGAGTTGGCTTACTCTAGAGTAAATTGCTGGCAGAGATCTACATGTACGAGGATGTGGGAGCAGATTTGGCGCTGGGAGCAACATCCAATGCCCCAGACTCCTGCTTGCCATGCTGCTTGCCTTGCTGACCTGCTGCAGTGACCACCACCTGGTCCAAGTCAGTCTTGTCCCTGATGTCCCCCCTGTATAATGTGGCTGCCTGAACTGGATCACCACACCAGCCCAGGCCTCCTGCCGCACACTTCTGCCACCAAGACCTTGTGCTGCCACTCAAGGATGCTGATGATTCCCACCTGGATGCCACCACTAAGGCCATCCACATCTTTCTAGGACTTCAGCCCTGCAGTCTGTGGGCCAGATGAGCCAGCCAGGACTGGTGACTGCACATTGCCCAGACCACCTGGGTGACAAGAGTGGCTCGAGTCATTCTAGATGACCTGGGCCTTCTTCCAGGAGCTCCTTGGCCAGCTCCACCCAAACCTGTAAAGACAGGCCACCGCCTTACAGTGGCCCTTCCCCGTGGATAACTGGCTGTCCATTGCCCTGCTGAAGCTAGTCATGCTCATCAGCCTCTGTTACACTGACCACCTCTTCAGTATGGGCAATGTGGCCACTGGGAAGACTGTCCTGGAGGTGTTTGGCAACCTCTGGGACATGCTGGAGCACACCATGCTCTGGGTGTACAACCCATTGGAGGTGGTGGCAGGGTTCCATACCCTCAGCTTCCTCCAGTGCATGAGGGCCCTGGACTAGACCCACAGCTTCATCACCTGCCCAACCCAAAGTGAATGCCCCTACTACATCTGGTGGGGTTTCCAATACATTGTGCTCCAGACAGTCATCAAGAAATGTTGCATCTTCACCAATGTGAGTGCCAGTTTGGAGGGCAGTGCCCATGATGCCCATGTGTTCTTGAGCTCCACCCTGCCAACCCTAGTGGAGAGCAGGTGCTCCACAATGTGGATGCTGGGCATTCAGCTGGTTGCAGTAGTGGTCCCACCCCTCCTTATCGGGGACCCCACCTACCTGTTCCTCCCCTGGGTCATGTGACCCTACACCAGCCACCTGGACCCCTTCCAGGCACACTTCAACCAGTGCCTGAGCTGGACCCATTCACTGGTGGGGTGTGCCTTCGGCTACCTGAAGGGATGCTGGTGCACCATAACTGCCTGCCTTAAGGTTGCCAAGGCCAACATCCCCTGGGTCACCATTGCAACCTGCATACTGTATAACAACTGAGGCCCGGGGGGAGTTGTTTTGTGAGGCCTGGTTGAAGGATGTGCAGCAAGCAGAGGACACCTGGCACCAAGACTGCCAGCAACAATGGCAACACACCAGCAGACCCTTCCCCCCTGCCACTGAGGCCCCAGGACAGCTGCGTGGCCACCAGTGGGACCAGGTTACTGGGTGCATGAGACAATGGCTGACCACCTCCTCTTACACTCCCTGCTGTAGCCCACCAAGATAGCTGCCCATGGATCCCCATCTGACCACACATCCCCAACACCATACTTACTATGGACAGTTCTTAGAAAAGCACTTTAATCCACTCCACAAACACAGAACTCCTCCCTTCCCCACAACACAGCCCATCCTCCCTTCCTCTCCCACACACAACTCCATCACCCCCTCCCTAATGAACCACAGAGCTCATCTTCCTGAATCACAAAGCCCCTCCACCACCCACCCCACCCATGACCAATAAAGCACCCTCTTCCTCATTCAGACCAAGTTCAGTGCTGTGTGTGCCCTCCTAGTGTCGGGGGATGTAGGGTGGGGGTTCCTAGGAGGTGGATCCTGGGGACAGCACCCAGCACCCTGGCCTCTGACCACTCTCCTTCAGGGAGTTCCTGCTCTGCAGCCACATGGAGCCAGGGTGAGTGGTGAGGCTTAACCCAGGAGGAATGATTGTGGAGGGGTGCACTGGGGTGAGAGCCAGGGAAGGAGCACCTATCCAGTGGAGGTGCTGCTGCACCTCAACCTAGACCCATGGGGGGGCCTGCTGCCACATGACAGGTGGCTGCCAGGAAGCAGCCAGGGCTAGGGGCAGGGACAGAGCAACAGACAGCATGAAGGAAACCACCAGGGTCAGGAGAATGTCCATCCCTCCTCTGCCCTGGCCACCAGGACAGTTTACCACTTTAGGGCCTCCATGTGCCTCTTATCCAGGCCCATGAGCCTGACCCAAAACACCTGGTCTGCCTGGTCCCCCACCACCTCATGGATGTCCCTCACCTCCTTGCACTGGTTCCTCACATCCTTGTGGGCAATGTCTTCTGTGCACCAGGCATGTGAGTCTGTCATGTAGTCCTCAGCCATAGTGACCAGCCAGTCCAGCAGCTGGGTCTGGTCCTGTGTTTTGCACTGCTGGAGCTGGTACATACAGAATGCCCCAATCATGGCTGGCAGTGACCCCTGATGGCACATCTCAGCTGTCAACTAGTGCTTCCCCCACATGCAGCTGAAGATCCTACAGAGCCAGGAGAAAGAAATTGTTTGCGACAGCTTGCAACGTTTCTATGATAAAATGTTCTGTATCAGGAGCCTGTGCACTGCTCAGCCTCTGATTGGGGTGCCCAGGGACCATGGGAAGTCGACTGGGCAGGTACTAGCCTAGACAGCTTCTGGCCAAGCCCCCCATTCTTGCTAACTCCACAGGAGCAGGTTGACCACTGGGTCTGGGCCCTAAGCAGCGTGCCTCCTCTGCCTCCTTTCCAAGCTGGCTCCTGGCAGCAGCTGCTGCTGAGGCTCCAGAGCCACTCCTCCTCCTCCCCCCCTGCTTCTACTCCTACAGGATAGCCTGTTTCTTGTGCTGCTGCCAAGCCTATGGTGGCTGGGCTCAGGGGGCAAGGGGCTCCCACCTGACTGGGATGTGGAGCTTCTGGCACCCCCTGTACTCCCCCCAGGGGGCAGAGGCCCCCTGGGGTCATCCCCTCCCTGGGACAGCACTGTGCCCCAAGAATGCCCCTGCTGAGAGTGTCCCAGGGGTGCCATGAGGAGCTGTTACTATAGACCAAGGGGTACCCAATCCAATATGCTCTGCTACTACTGATTGCCATGGTGCCACATCACCATGGTTGTCAGGCTGCAGCAGAGATTTAGGCAGACTGCCTGTGCTTAAGTAGATAGAACAGCTGCAATCAGCATCCCAGGGCACAAGGATCTGGTCCAGCTGTCTCATAAACCAGGATGTGGCAGGTGGTGTTAGGGAGGATGCCAGCATTGCTCCACATGGTAGTCCTGGTGCTAGCAAGCCTGAGCAGGTGCCTGAAGTGCCCAGCACAGGAGCATGGCATGGGATAGGCAGGCATGCAGCAAGGATGTGCCAGGCACCACTAGTGGGGCCAGCTGGAGTGGGACCTGGCGGCCAGAGGCTGGCTGCAAGTGGCTCAGGGGGCTGCCAGGCTTGACAGCTGTTTGCAGCACCCAGCACAGCACAACAGTAAGGGACAGGCAGCTGGCCTGGAATCTCTGCAGGGATAAGCAGTGGGCAGAGGCTGGCTGCAGGCATCCCAGACCCCCAGTATCCCCACATGTTTTTAGGGCCTGGGTCTGGGGCAGGCTGCTGGTAGCCAATGAGAGACTCAGGCACAGTTAGACTTTATCCAATCAGATAGCTCCTGGAAACTCTTGCGGTTGAGGCAAGTCCTTAACTCTAACAAAGCCCACCATTACTATATTCTGAGAAAGAGGCTCCTTGTGAACATTATTTGTAAATAACAACAACAACAATATTAATGGAGAAACTCTACTCCTATCAGCAGTTCCTCCTATATTTATATAGTTCATATTATCATGATGTGAATGCTCCAACATACATCCTACTCTACGTTCACTCCTATCTACTGAAACAGCCTGCAAAACCTTAAATATGTATAAAATTCAACTAACAATTTTTTTTTCTTATAAAGTGTTTTTACAGCCAGAGAGAAAAATTTCAGGAAATATTACCATAGGGACAGCTGATGTGCCTTACACTAGGCAAGGCAACATAAGAAGAAGCTGTTCACACTATGATGAAGTATTATAATTTGTATGAGCAGAATAGGTTGTTAGACACCAATTGTAACTCTTAGCCAACCTGATTCCATTATTGGAGATGTTTTGTACGTATGCATACATTTGCTGAAGATTTCTCTCTCTGGGTTTTTTTAACGTTCAACTGCTGGGAGCTGAGGCTAGGCATGTTCAATATACATAATGCATCTTATTTCTAAACTGAGGAAATTAGCCAAGGGACTAACTAACCTAAAGTGTGACAGATTCTCAATCACTGGAAGTTTTTAAATATCAGTATTTTTCTACAAGATAAACCATAACTCAGAAAATATTATGGGGCTTGATAAAAGTTAATTTGGATGAAATTCAGTGGCCTGTCTATATAGAAGATTAGACTAGGTGATCTGAATGGTCTCTGGAATTTTTACAATATATGAAGCTATAAAACAGCTGCTAAATGAAGGTGAGTACCCCAGTGACATTAGAATGCAAATGAAGTCAGGTGCCTAACTCCCTTAGACAGCTTTGAAAATCCCAGGTTTTATCATCACTATTTCAGGCTTTCAGAGCCTTATTACATTTCTTTCAGACAAGTAACAGAAACCAAAATATAAATCTTTCCAACAGATATGATTGAATATTTGGCATCAACATAATTCATAATGTTTGCTAAATAATGTGATTGCAATGGCATAATAATAATAAATCTGTGAGCTGTCTGTTGTCTCTCTTAGGACCTGTGCAGAAATGAGAGTGAGAAACTATCTGTCATCATTACATTACCCTGTGAGAAAAATTCAGAACTAAAGAAAATAAGAAAGTGCATTTAACAGGTTTATAAAAAATCAGAAAACATAGAAGCAAGCTCTTGGGAGCCTATACATGAGCAGTGAGGCTGCTCCAATGCACTGTAATTACAGTGTGTCAGAGCAGACTCAATTAATCGAGCATGGTAATTACCATGCTCCAGCAGACTCTACAGTCTTCTGTATCGCTATCCCCATGTTTAAAAATGGTGACAGAGGCACTTTAAAGCTTAGTCGATGAGTTTTAGATAAAGTGCCCCAACACCATTTTTAAGTGCAAGATGCACCATTTTTAAGGATACATGAGATGCTCTGGGAGCTTTATTTACACCGGCTCTCAGAGCCACTCAAATGAAAACACTCACCTCCCACCCACCACCCCGTTCCCAGAGCATGTGTATAAACAACCTTTAGTTATACTCTAGTAACCTAATAAAAAATGGAAATCTCTGTTTTTGAAAGTCTTGAGTGACATAGCAATGGTTTTCCTGATATTCGGGATCAAGTAATGCCTCAAGAGGCCTGACCCTGAACTGGAGAAGACACAATCCATCCCAGAGATGTCAGATCCACACTGGGAATATGGATGTTCCAATCTACATCCTCCTCAGTGTTCAGCACCATCAGCTTACCCAGAGAGTAAAATGAACAAATTTTTAAAGGATTTTAAAGCAATGACTCTGCTTTCATCTTAAATTCATAATAAAATCATAACTTAAGTGTTATGTTGCCTTGTCCTTTAAGATCTACCAACCCACAAAATCAGTGTCAGCAGTGAGCCAAGGCAGAACAAGTATTCTCATAGTGCCTGCCAGTAGCTGTGTATGTGAATGGATAGATGGATGAAGGAAAAGGTGATATACTTACTTACATCTACACTCAGAGCAAAGTGTAGTATACCAATTTTTCTTGTTTTTGTGATTTTTTGGAGGAGGTTGGTGCAGAGCTGGAATGGTGAGCAGCTGGATAAAATTACCCAGGAGAGCTCTTTTATTTTGCACTATGGTGCAGCATTTAAGAAAGGAGGAAAGAGCAATCAAAGGGAAAGAACAAAAATACATAGCAATTTATGTCTGCATTTTCAGTGCAATGTTATTAACTTTATGGAAAATGCAGATATGGTAAATTATATCACTCTCACTTTAAGTGAAGAGTATTTTTCCTTGAAAGATTTTAATCTGCTGCTTCAATAACTGTGAGTCATATCTGAGACCATTCAGAGATACCCATACTTTCCATTTCCTGTATTAAAATACACAATCTTATGGTAATGTAACATTAAGGTGACATTTATTTTCATTTGGGCACAATCCACCAATATCTGAGAAAATTAAGATTTTTGAAAAAATATTAATTCTAACTCCATTCCAAGCAGTGTTTGGATACTAATTACTGGAATGTTTTCATTGGCTCAGAGCATCCCATAAACAGATAAACCTGTTCCATCATGTACTACAACCTCTGCAGTTGGTGCTCTGACACCAGGAGAGATGATAATATATGGGGTAAGCCCATATAAGTTGTCAGTTTTGATATTTGCAGAGTTCACTGCTGACCTTTTAGGCCTAACATACATTTCCTCCTTTTTTCAAATAAAAAAGAACAAGCAAAGAAATTAAAGAAAATGACATATGCTGTAAGGCAGATTCACCCCATGAAATGACAATGTTATTTACATAAAAACAACATTAAAATCTTGCTAATTAGCACTAATGATCAGGAGTCCTCCTGCGAACTACAGAATATTGAGTATAAGTGAACAAATAATATAGAGCAAGTATAATGTATTACAGGATGCTCTTTGCTTATTTGACAGGAGTATTTTAGTTGTTACCATAATCCACAGTATAATCTTAAAATGTTCTGCTGTACCCTTCATACGAATAATAGAATTTTACCCACATTCTACAGGGTACAGCATCCTGCTGCTAAGTATTTGCTGTCAAACGATTTAAGATCACTGGACTCTTTTTCAGATGTCAGGTTTTCTAATTAGTAGAATGCAAATTAATGTGAATCTATTTAGCATGGATATTACTGGATATAGAAACTTACTGGCTCACAGTCAAAACAGTCCAAACTGATGGTCATTTGGGGGATATTTTAAAGGCCATCAATATGATAGTTGCTACGGAGAACCAGCAGCGTAAGCATGTAGCATGGGCATATGCTGCTGTATTTGCTATCTACTGAGCACTGCATTCATTTTTCTACTACATCATTCTGCCAAAAATATACTCTGAAATTGTAAATTTAATTGCTGCTAAGAAATTTGGACCTGGTGTCTAGGCCTACTTTTACATCTAAATAAAGAAAGGAAACATGGTAAATTGTGGCCTCACTTCAGCAAAGTATAAATGCATGTTTCTTTTTGCATATACCTGGGTATTCCCATTAACTTCATGTTTATAATTAGGCACATGCTTAAGTCTTTTGCCAAATCAAGATTGATAAATATCTTTAAAGCATTTAGTCTATTTAAAATACTTCAGGGATGATTACATAAAGACACACCTTTATGGAGGAAAAATCCCCTTGAGATAGTGAGTACTGAACAAGAGGCTTCTCTTTTCAAATTTTATTTCCTATATAAACATTTGAATATTTGCAAGGTGTTTCTCTTTTTCATTTTCCCATTGTAAGTCAGAAGTAAATCCTCTGAAATATGGAATGACTTTAGAGGCCTGACTCCCTTCCTACTGACACTTTATTTACATGGCTGTAACCCTGCAGACATGCACTTTATTCCCACTGATCCAGCATCAGTGATAAAACAATCAAGCTTCTAAAGTCATTCCATAGTTTAAGACCACTCAATAAGAGTATAATACATTCTTCTTTTGGTTACTGAGAATAACCAAGCTTCCCCCATGTGCTTTCTTAACACTTCCTGGATCTTTTTGCCTATAAAGAAATACCAACATTCAGATTACTTTAATATCCTACCTAAGATCAGGGTTCTTTCCCCCCCCCCCTTGTTTCTAAGAACAGACCACTATGTATATCCCCAGAACTACAAAAAATTAGAAAATTTATGTGATACAGTTTGACTTATGCTCAGTAATAAGCACCGTGTGCATCTACATGTGTCTCTTTTAAGTAGGTTTATCCTAAAATCACCATTTTGAAGGCACATTAAGGGCACGTGTCTACATGTGCATGTTCTTAATGCACCTGAAAAATGGCTGTTTAAGCCTCTGTGAACCTAAATTTGATACCTGCATAAGGCAGGAATCATATTAAGGCACGAATAGCTGAGTCAAATTAGTGTACATGTAGACATGCTAATGCACATTAATGTGGTGTGTGTTAAAGGATACACACCGGATTACTGCACATTAGCACATCTGCACATGTCCTAATGCAACTTAGCTATTCATGTCTAAATTAAATGCACCTTATTAAGCACTAGCACGCCCATGTGTAGACACGCATTATGTAAATAATAATACCATACAGCATAATTATATAAAACATCTGTAAAAATCATAAATATTGTATAGATCCACTATGTCAAGAAAGTCTTCTAATGGTTAGCTAAAAAAAGGTGAATAGTTACAGAAAGACAAAGAAATCTCTGTAAGTGTCAAACCTAATTAGAATATACTACAAGCCTACAAAAGTCTAATTCTCCAGAACAAAATTATGTGATTATGATTTTTGAAAGTGTTTATTCTTGGGTTACATAAAATCTAGCTGCATTGAATGATAAAACTCCTATTGACTTTAAAGTTAAAGAGGAAGGCACCAAACAAGGCTAGCACTGACAATAGCATTAGTCGCCTCACAGAGCTTACCCACTGGCAGCACTGGCACCTTTTCAAAAAGATACCAGTGCCTTACTATGACAAGCACTCTTTTGGAGTCCCCAGAAGAAATTTGTCTGAATCAGGCAGAATTTATCCTAGGGAGTTTGTAGCAAAATGCCCCAGCTTATTCCCAGAGAGAAAAAGATGATGCCTCAGCCAAGCCTTAAATGTCTTTATTATTACAATAATTAAAGCTGAATTTTCACATAGGCAAATTTTAACCCCATGATAATATAAAGAAGCATAATTTGTAGGCTTTTTATTAAAAATAGATTGATGGATTATGTACACTCTTCTCAGATTGGGAATTCATATATCAAATTTCACCTGAAGAGGTTATTTTCCAAGTAAACCAGCTGCAGTCCCCCTCCCTCAAAAAGCAGTAGTTTGACACAGCTTGATTTATTTTTATATAGCATTGCATTTATAATGAAACACTGACAGTAGTGTTGTGATAAACCTAAATGTCACTGCTGTAATAAGGTGATTTGAAATTAACTTGCAAACTAACCTGCAAGCAAAACGTTGCCTGCTCTGATGGCAGAAAAAAACAGATTTCATATAAAATGAAATCTGAGAGAAATAGCTTTTGATGGAATCAATTTCTATGGTAGAGAGTTGGGGTAAGCAGATGAATGCAGTTCCGTTCTTTAGCTGTGCAATAAGGAAAGGAAAAGCTGTTGTCTGCAACTAGTTCAAGGACGTATGATGGGCCACATAAAAGTGTTCTTGAGAATGAGCATTTTATTTCTGCACCTGCAGCTTAATATTGCCAGATACAGACTTGGCCAACCAGCTGTCTGGCCTATTACATCAATTTGGCAACCTAGTTATAATATAAGAAAAACACTCTAAAAGACAAAGAAGGAAAATATTGAATGTTAATTTTTTTCAACATCAATGTATTTTAAAATACAGCTATATATGAGGACAATGAAGTATTCAACTAATGAGCCATACCTATTTCTGAGAAAAATATTAGATCTTAATTAGAGAAACCATCATTATAGGATGGTCTGTTTTTGCAATGTGTTAGCAGTAATGTTTGCAATAACAGAGGGCTAAGATAAATTCAGAAGTTGACTAATGTAAACATTTATCCAGGAATCATAAGGACAATAAACAGTGTTTTAATTGGAGGAACATACACATTACTGAATGATATACATAAAAAGGCAAGAATGCTCAGTCCTTGAAGTGACTGCTCAATAAGTAGCACCAGGCCTTTCAAATAAGCATAGGATCAAGCAACTGTGACTAGACAGGACTGAGTGTAGCTACCTGAACTGGAGAACAAGTGTCATTTTTTTTCAACAAGAACTGGTCAGGATCAGAAATACTACTTAGAGATGCTATGCATTAATTCTAGATAATGTCAGATGTAGTAGCCATGCTAGTATCTGAGAATCCCATAGCAGGTGGCTAAGCCAACCTGGGTGATGGCAGGTTGCGGTCACAGGGAGTGTGCAGACTCAGTTTTAAATTTAAAGTAAACAAGAAACTTTACTCACAACAAGAAAGTGCTGCTGAACAGAGATAACAGTCCACGATACAGCGAGATGTCGACGATGGTTGTTGATTACAGTAGTCACAGATGATGTTATGAATACAGGTGATGCTGCAAGAATTCTCTTTCAGGTTTGAATCAGATGTGTGACTAAGCACCCAGTAACAGGTGACTGTTGCGGGTGTACTGTATGGTACGGTATGGTATGGTACACGTTATAAGTACAAAGTACAGCCTAGGGGTTACCTCAGCATGAGGAGGGTGATCAGTCCACCTCATAAAATGGAAAGCACCCGAGGAACAGCCGGGGAACCTCTGAGGAACCTCGTGGTGAGGCGTACTGGTCCTTTTATAATCTCCTAGATCAATCACAGGGCTCTCCAGCAAGGTGGTTCTAGAAGACAAGGCTGCTGGCCAGGCAGTCATGTCTCTTGGGTAGCCACTGATTGATTAGGCTCACTTGATCATGCTCTGTTCATCTGTACATTACATGACATACATGTACATAAAGTTGAACCTCTGCTACCGATCAACTCGACGAACCTTAGTTGTGTCACTTAATCTTCTCACGCAACAATCTGGTGGAGTCAATTTTTTTACACTGACAGATAACACATCTAGCCCACAGTGAACTGGGTTTGTCTTCACTGCAGAGTTAACATGTATTCTCCCTAGTATCATTTCACACTAAAAACCCTAACCCAAAAGCAGTGAAACTTTTAGCTCAAGCTTCTAGCTTTTGACTGCCTCTGGAGAGGGCATAGGATCCTATAAAGGATCTTCAAAGCTTATAGAAATCTTTCCACTGATTTTAACAGACTGTGGATCAAGTATCTGGGCTAGGGACAGACATTACACATAAACCAAATAAATGATCAGAAACTGGTTTAAACCCATAACAGAATATAAGTTCAGTGCACATAAACAAATTTCAAAATGGCCAAAACTGGTTTAAGATAAACCTGGTTGAATGTAGAATCAGACTTACCTAATTGAGCTCAAACTAGTTTATGTAACTTCCGTCCCAGACCCCTTCCTGGTTTAAGTTAAACCAGAGTCCCCCAGCATCCGGGCATGCTCTCTAGGCTGTGCTCTCTCCTCAGTGAAGCACTGCCCCTCTGCTCCCTAACCAGAGCAGGGACAGGCGGGGGTGGGAGCTGGCCAGATGCTGCTCCCAGAAGGGAGCAGGGAAGAGTTTCATTCCCTCTTCTCTGCTGGCTACTCAGCAGTAGGGGCATACCCAGCCCTAGTAGTAGCCTGGAGTGAACTAGCCAAGGAGGAGGTGGGATTCCCCACTCCCTGTCCTATGGATCTGCTGGGCACTTCCCCCTCACTGCTGCAGCGGTGCAGGTGCAACCAGAGCCTGGCCGACATGGCCCCTTTAAGCAGGGGAGGCAGCTTTCCCCTTGCCCCAGGGACGGGGCGAGTGGCAGTGGTTGGGGCTGGCAGACCCCACTTTAGTCCCCCAAGGGCAGATGGGATAGTATCATAGTATCATAGTGTCTAGAGTCGGAAGGGACCTGGGCAGATCATCTAGTCCGACCCCCTGCCTTGGCAGGAAAGAGCACCGGGGTCAGA
>JAGPOW010001918.1:30214587-30256923 GCA_030014935.1 Caiman crocodilus
TATATTGCGAAACATCAAAGTCGTGGCGGGCGAGACAAAGGGGTAAAGGGACGACCTGCAGGAGCTACACACGACCCAGGGGCCCATCGCGGTCACACTTGTCTATCCATTAAGTTGACACTATCTCCATCACGACCATGGCTTGGCATATTTGGAAGTAAATTGCACCTAGGAACACAGTGAGAATTAGTCCCTTTGGCCCCCATGGGCAATCTGTAATTGCCTTTATGAGGTGCATGAGATTGTCTTTTTGTAAAAAAGCACAAGGAACCTCTCTTAGGCCACATCCAGAGGAGCATGGCTGTGTGGAATGCAGCATCGTAGACATATCTGAGGTGTCACATACTGCACATTCAGCTGTTCTCTGCACTGCAAGGTAGCAATGCATGGGGTTTTCTTGACCACAGGAGATCCCAGGGTCAAAAACACTCTCTAAAAAAAATGCAAAACAGTGCACATGGGTGCAGCATGCATCAAAGAAAACTCAAGCCTGGCTAGCTAGAGCCACACTTGGGTTGCTAGTTAGGCTCCGAGTGGCAGTATTGCCACTTCTGCAGCCCGAGGAGGCCCCCAGGACCTCAGGTAAGGCTTCTGGTGCCAGCCTAGTGCTGGTTCAAGCCTCCCCTACCACACCCAGGGTAACCTGCCATGCATCAGAGGGTGCATGGCTGTCACAGGGCACTCCAGTGGCCCTGTGCTCGCAGAGGAGGAGAACTGCCAGAGAGGGAGCCCTAGCAGTGATTAAGCAGCACAGCCATAGGTTACTGGGGCAACCAATGAAGTTAGCTGACTCTAGGGGGCAGGGCCTGGCTCTTATAAAGCCCAGAGCCAAGGTCAAGCTGGCAGTTCCCGGCCAGACAGACACAGTGAGTGTAGCTCACAAGAGCTCCAGAGGCTGAAGCAAGGATGTTGGCCTAGATAAGAGGCCTATGTTGTTATGGCCGGGTGCCCTATGTTTTCAGTTATAGCCAGAGGCTTGTGTTTCTGTTTTGTTGTTGTTGTTATAGCCAGACGGTTTATATTTAAGTTATTGCCCAGGAGCTTGTGTTTTGGTTGTTATACGAAACCGGTGGTTTGGGCAAGGCTGTAGGGGTGGAGGAGGCCTCAGCAGGGACTCGCAATGGAGCATGAGGATCCCGGCGCCCATGGGGGTGCAGTGTTTTATAAGTACCAGAGTGGGCATGATATACTTATAGGGACCCACAGGAGTGTAGGGGCCCTAGAGCCCGTGAAGGCATGATCTAGCACCAGAGACGGCGCAGCCACACAGGGTGTGGAGACCCCAGGCCCATGAGGGGCAATATTGACGAGAAGGCCAGAAAGAGGCAAGATTGAGAAGCCCTAGATAGGGGGCAGTATTTTAAGGAGCCCTGTGGGGCACGGTGAGCCCCAGAGAGGGGGGGCCGGACCATTGAGAAGCCTCAGAGGGGGCAGGATTATTGAGAGGCCCAAGAAAGGGCAGCACTGAGAGGCCTGAGAGGGGCAATGCTGGGAAGGCCAAGAGGGCAATGGTTGAGTTGGAGAAGCCCAAGTTCGGGCATTAAGAGCCCCTGAAAGTGAGGAGGAGGGAGCTGCAGTATTAGGCTAAGGAGCTCAAGTTGGGCACAGCCCGATGGGGTGCAGAGAGAACACCAAGAGGGCACACTAGCAGGAAGACAACAGCAATCCCATCCACGAGGCTAGGGCTGCGGTATTGAGGAGGAAGGAGCCGCAGACAGTGCCCCCTAGTGGAGGGGCAGTAGAAGGGCAGCCTTTCGCCAATTAACAAAGACGTGGCAGGCGAGAAGGCGGGCGGTTGCCCAGAGACAGGTGCGGGGGCCATACTGAGGGCGACCCCGAGGCGCACTGTCACAATGGCACAGGCATTCCCCAGGGACAACTAGCAGTAGCCCAAGGTGTGAAATTGTATAAAAAAAAGCACATTTTTTAAATACCTTGTGCTGCCGCTGATTGTCCCTGGAGAAATAAATGCCCGCACTCATGTGGACACAGCCTTATATTCTACTTTTCCTTCACTGCCACAACACCTTCTCCTATTCATAGCCTCTCATTTTCATATCCATTTTCTTTTAAAGAGATAAATTCTTCCCCAGCCCCTGGCTTCTTTAGTTTTCATTCCATCCAGGAAGAGCACACACCAATGGCTGAAACTTCCTTAGCCTGACGAAGGGTTTTTGAACCCGAAAGCTTGCTTAATAACTATTCTTCAACTATTTGGGTTGGTCTAATAAAAGATATCAAATTCACCCAAGGAACCTTGTCTCCCATATAACATAACATGCTTCAGTTTTACTATTTATCTTATAAATAAGATATTGACCTGGCAGGAGTGGTTTCATGTGAACACATCTGTCTTTAAAAAGTAAAACACAAAAGTGTTTCTGCTTTCAAAGGCTGAATTCCTTTTCACACCTAAAGGCAATTAAAGTCCTTTTATTAAAAAAGACACTCTGGGCCCCTGCTGGTGAAGAAAGATCTTACAGGCAGTCCTCGACTTACAACGTTTCAAGTTACATTTCACACTTACAACATTTATAAATTGACAGGCTGTTTCAACTTTATGACGTCAATTTTGGCTTTACAATACTTGATCCGATGCACCGCCATGCCAGCTAACAAGTTCACAGTCTTCAGGAACCAACTGTGCCATAAATCTGAGGACTATCTGTATAGCAAAAATAATACTTTGTCAAGAGATAATGTATGGCTTCATGCTATTCCTATTGACACATAAAACATGTAGAATCCTGCCAAATACTGCCCATCACAGACCTGCACACCAATTCCTACACAACCTACCCACATCTTTCTCCAGTCATCTGCACTGGAACGAGCATGTAGGAGTCAAATATAATGAATAATAAGGATCCTCTCCAAATGCAATTTCAAGGCATTACCATAGAGTGAGTTATCAAGGAGGAAGGAAATACTTCTTTTCTTCAGTGTTTGAAACACTCTATGAATAGGGTTCCTAGGTGCTACTGTAATGCAAATAAAAAATATTTTTATAGGGTGTTACCCCAGGACTTTGAAAAGCTGCATTCTATTTTTTCTCATCCCAAAGATTATACTGTTTTACCACAAAACAATGCTGAAGATATAAATATATTAAAGATTCTAAAACACTCATATTACTGTGATGACATGCCATATCAGTACAAAGGATAATATTTCAAATTCATCAGTTAATCTCAGAAGAAAGTGATATTTAAGCTTTTGTGAGTGAGCAGTAATACATGAATTGATGCATCTAATACTACAAAACAAGCTTCTCAGATGCCTCAGTAAATTGTTTGATTGGAGTAATGCCATACACTACTATAAAGGCTTTACTCATCTTTATTTGAAAAATCCTGACTAATTTATTCCTGACATCATCATTCACAAGTAATTCAAATATCATTCAATCAGAAAGAACCACTTTTGTAGGGAAAACAAAAATCTCTCTTTTTTTACCTTATTGAGAAGAATAAAAAATATTATACAGCAGGAGCAAATCCATTTTTAATGGGACATAGGACACCCTAAAAGAGAGCAAAAGCATAGTGGGTCCCAATGGAATCACTCTGTCAGTGCATGTCTTACATCCTCGGGGCACTGAGGTAGTTAAGGTTTTAAGAACAAACCTGTAGTTATTGAGACACTTTCTTTCTCCACGGTCCCCTGGACCCAGATTATCACGTCACTGCTCTTCTTGATATAAACTACACATCTGATTTCTCCAGATGCAGACCTCTTAATAAATGGTATTACTGTTCTTTGAATGAGATGTTATAACTTCTGTGGATTAAAGAATAAGGCTGTATGAAATGCTATGCTCAGGAATAGATTTATCAGTATTTCTTTCTTGCACACAGAATAGGGGCAATACTCTGCCTACCACTGCCCAATAGAAGCAGAGTTCAGAGAAAAAAGAGACTAGACTAGCCTGAGGATGTACATTTCCTTCTCTGCATTGTAAATCTAAAAAAAACAGAATAAACCAGACCACTCTACATGACTTCTCTGTCCTCAACATTTACCACTGTACCAATCTTTCTGCCATTCGCAAATCTCATCAGCAATGATTTTGTATTTACTTCCAGCTCATTCAATATTTCTGCAAGTTAGAAGTAAATATAAAAATCACTGCTGAAAAAAAATTAATTTGTGGATGACACAGATACTGGAAGAATAGTAAGTAACAATGAGAACAGGACAATGAGAACAGGACAAGCAGAGCAACCTGGTTTTCATGGATCCGTTGACCCATGAAGAGAAATTGTATTTTAACACAGGCAAGCACAGGTCAGCCATCAACTACAAAGAATGCAAATAATTCTTATAGAATTTAGGATTAGCTCCTATACAGCAGTGACACTGGAAATGTTTTAGGGGCCACATTGGGCAAACAACTAAATATGTGCTCCTTGTGAAGTATTATTCATAGAATTACAACTAGGGAAAAAACAGTTATGTTTTGTGGCTTCACAGGCGTGGGGAGATTACACTAGCAGAGAGAGCCCCACAAAGCAGGTAATTTTGTTGTCCTGAAACAAAACTGAAAGTAAAACATGAGGTCTTTTTACATGTGCTCTGGTGGTGGTAGGAGTGGGCACTTTAATTAGAGCAGCTTGTGAAGCTGCTTGTGAAGCTGCTCTAATTAAAGTGACCACAGTATCTTTTATATCAGCATCCTGGTGCTTCAAAATGGTGGTGGGGATGTTTTAACTAAAGCTCATCAAATAAGCTTTAGTTAAAGTGCCCCAGGTGCCATTTTGAAGTGTGGGGAGGCTGATACACAAAATGCAGAGGCTGCTGGGGGCACACTAATTAACATACTCCAGCATGCTCTGACATGTCATAATTACAGAGCATTGGAACAGGCTCCCTGCACATCCACAAGCACTCATCAGTAGTGGCCTTAGGGGAGGGCAAACCAGGCAATTGCATGGGGCGCTGCACTTCATACAAATAAAAATTAATTACCCTGAATATTTGTATTATCAATACTGTATTAAGATACTCTCATTGCAGTTTCATGGATAGGGCAAAGTGAAATTGAAATTGAAAATGTCCAACTTGCTTATAGGTCATCTAAATTAAGCCTCTAAGGGCCCCAAATGACTGCCTTGCCCAGGGCCCCAACAAACCTAAGGCCACCACTGCACCCATGGTACCTAAGAGGGTACGCAGCCTGACCATATTTAAAGAAACAGTACCATACATAATGACTAAGGCACAATACATCACAATATTGTATAGAAAAGTAATTCTATATTTGATACGGAAACACTAAGTAATCAGAAATCAATGACTGTCACTGGAGTTCACGCTTCAGGAAAGACAATGAAGGAATGCCAGCTCTTGTCTTACACCTGCATTGTAAGATCTTCAGAGCAGGAATCATATTTTTGTGTGCAATTTTTTTTTTTAATAGATTTATTTTCATTGGACTGAAAGCTGGTCTAATTTAGTAGATTAAGCAAAAAGATTTTAGAAGCTAGATCAACTGTATTTATTTTACAAAGTATTCAGATGTACTAATTAGTTCCCAGTTCTTTAACTGGGGTGTAGGTTGTAGCCATGTTGGTCTCAGGACATAGTTAGACAAAGTTTTCTGGGTGAATATGATATCTTTTATTAGACCAACGTAAAATAGTTGGGAAAATATCATATTCACGGAAAGAACAGTACTTTAAGTTATTTTCTGCTCCCGTGAAGCACTCGTGATCTCTGGGAACAATACCATAATTTAGTATTTTCCAACACCATAAGGCACAACAGTTTAATCATAGTGTAATAGGGCAAAGACAGCCCTGTTCCTTTAATGTTACTAAGTTGCAAGTAGTCAGGTCAGGGACAGGGTGTAGTTAATTACTTAGTAAGCACAGTTGGGAAGGGGATTGCACCTGGGGTGAATGTTAACTGATTAGGAGCCAGCAGCTACTTAAATCCACAGCAAGGGGTTTTCCTTGGTGTGCTGGGGCACAGCATGGAGAGATTCAGTGGGGACTCTATGAGCAGTGGACCCAGCGCTGGAGCAGCTTGCAGATAAGACTGGCTAACTGGGTGTAGGTAACCACGGTGACCGGTGAAGCAAGGAGGTGAGGAAGAGAGGAGAAACTTACTGGCTGAGAGAAGGTCCCACGGAGAAAGGATCCACTGGTAGCACAGGAACAAGAAAAGAGAGTGGAACTGGAGCGGAGCTGGCTGACTTGTGGGAGTGGGCTGCACAGTAGTGGAGAAAAGGGAGACCACAAGCTGTGAGAACAGCCAGGGTGCTCCACAGCCTGTGTGGAAGTTACTAATAATCCAATTTTCTTTTATCCTGCTACTAGGGTGATTTTCTACACTCTCTCTCTTAGGGGAATTAACTTATTCTTCCATCTTTCCAAAGTGTGGCAGATGAGGCCCAGATACACAGGTTTTGTTATTCCCCCCCACCCAACCACACATAACATAACTTACTGCAACTGGAACACCAAACCTTGAACATTTACCAAGAATTGCATGCATGATTTTGCCTGTGATGCACAACTTTCTGACTTTGCTGCTACTAGGCTAACCTAATGTAATTTTTGGTTTGAGTTGTGCCTGTTTAAGTGTTTTTAAATCTTATCTCTGATCAGAGAAAAATGGATAAAAGCAATAAAGCGATGACCCCTTTTTCCTTTTGTTTGCTTATTCTGCCATGCCTTTGCCTCAATGGGCTGGCAGCATGCTGAGTCAGGTGGACAGAACCCCAACCTCACAAACAGAAGGGGGAAAATCCTCAGACAGATCAATATACCCAAAGACAAGGAGTATCATCCTGGGTGGGCTTTGGTTCTTTTTCTTTGCTTTGTTTTATTTGATTTGGTTGTGCTAGTAGAGGGCTTAACCCTTGGGAGACAGAGTGGACAAAAAGCCCTCCCAGGACTGACCTCAGGATTCATCTGAGACTGGTGAAGAAGTCTGGTAGTCCACTCTGATTTTACTCCATTAAGATGACTGTTGGGATGCATGCGAGCCTCAAATAGAACAAAAAGTCACCAGTTAAGACTGACATAAATGAATGGTGGCATAACATCTAGGTGATGTTAGGCTGGGATGTAGGGGAGGTTGGAGCCCCAGAAGAGGCCTACATGGAAGTATCATTGTCCAGTGGTGAGAATCATCACCTCCTGACTGATATAATCCTAAAACATCAAGATGTGTCAGGCAAGAGTCAGAACCACCACTACGGAATACAGATAAGTGATTGTGAGGCTGACGGTCAGGGTCAGGAAGGTACTCGGTTGCAGTGCATGTAATTTTAATCAGGCCAAGCCCTGGCAGGTATATTTGGGGCTCACCACACAGAGTTCTACATATGGAAATGAGAATTGCTATATACACACAGCTCTCAGGATGGTTCTTAAACAGGACAATTAGCCTTTTTATCAGCTATAGCCTTATCAAACTTGTTTATGAGTGCTTCCTGTTTCTGTGACTCATCCACAGAAGTAAAGGAAAAGAATGGGATAATCTAAAACAAAACACAGAAACCAATCTGTAGTGATTGTTCTAGTTTGGTACTCTGTATTAGTGGCACAAGTGACAGACATCACTGAGCTAGACAAGAAGTTATAATTGATGCCAAAAATCTATTTGGCTTGTAATGACCACTTAGGACAGCTTTTACAAAATGTGTTTCCAGTTTTGAATCTCAAAAGCTTAAATTTTTAATGTTCCATATGTTCCCCAAGTTGTAATTTTAAAAGCTCAGAAAGAGGAAATACTGTGTTTCTGAAACCTTAGCTAGTCAGATTACAGAACAGGCTCTCTGACAGTGTGGTGATTCACAGAGAATTTCATTAGAAAAAGCAGGATGGGGTAGAAAAAAGTAAAGAATTCCTGAGATTCCACGCTCCAGTTGCAGCTAGTGTTTTAACAGCAAGGGTATTACGGATGTGTGACACTGCTTTAAAAATACCCATTTCTTATAAAGAGGGACAAGGTTCTTTGGGTGAATCTGGTATCTTTTATTAGAACAACTTAAACAGTTGGAAAAAAATGTTAAGCAAGTTTTGGGGTTTAAAAACCCAGGTTTATAAAACTAGAAGCTTACTTCATTTTTTTCCCAACTATTTAAGTTGGTCTAATAAAAGATACCAGATTCACCCAAAGAAGCTTGTCTGTCTATGTCCTTAGACCAACACGGCTACAACCGACACCCCTGTATTCCTTATAAAATACTTTTTCAAGTCACAGTTAGAAGATAAAATCATCAGATCTTGTCAAATTGAAACCTCACATATTTGTTATTCAGGGTCTTTTATTAATGCAAATGTATTTGCAACTCTATGAATACATAAAACATTAATGGCTAAAACAAACCAACAAGAGCCAAAATCAACACTAACACATTCTAAGGTTCCCATGTGTCACTACAGGAGTTGGGAGAAGACATATTCATATTTAAAATGAAACACTGGATTTTAATTTCATTTTCAATAAAATGCAGACATGAAACAGTAGCATAGGAAACAACAGTTTAGTGACTGCAGCCTAAGAACTTGCATCTCCCACTGACTTCAGCTGAAGGTAAGAGTGCTCAATCCCTCTGGAAAAGTGAGAGGCCAAATTTATGGCCTCTTCACAGGTCTCTCTTAATGAAGTGGGTCTTAGATGAGTAAGTGTGGATGTTTTACTGTTGCACAGGACAAAGAGTTATAGCAGTATTTCGTGACAAATTGGAATGTATGTTTAATTTCTAATATTTGAATACTGACAGAAAAGGAAAAACAGTCAAAGCTCTGTTATGAAGGCAAACCAGAAATAATATTTCCAGAAATAAATTTGACCGTCACTAATTCAAAGTGAAACAACTGTTTCTCATGAATACAGTCATTAAGGCTCTAGAGGCCAATCCACCTAAATAGCCACCTCCTGGACCACAACTGAATGAATACAAAGCCAGGCACCCCTGCAGTGGATACACTTAAGCAGCACAGAAGTTGTTTAGTTGAACAAGATGCTTTCTGAAGTGAAAATATAGGGCAATACGGTAACTGATTCTCTTTGGAATAGCAGGGAGCCTCTTCTGCTTAAGAATGACACAGATGTAATTTCTGAAAAAGCAGGAAAGGATGACAGCATGACATGCCATAACCAAGTCAGGTCACACAAAGATTTCACATACAATGTTATAAGATTTATTGAATTACAAGTTCGCTTGCATTAATAAAAGATGCCAAATGACAAAGACAATGTAAGGCTGTTCATCACTTTCTGTCCCTGACTGTAGTAGCCCACTATGCAATGCAAGCCATAGCATTTCCATTTTCTAGTATTCCTCTGAATTTTAAGACTCTAAATAAAACTTGTTTTCAAGATATAGCTGCTGAATGACATCAGAGGATTCATATGGTCTTAGTCTCTGGAGGTTATGACACTGATAATCTCAAACTGTGTCCTATAGGAGAGACAGAGCCTTCATTTATATAGGTGTATACTCTGGTCTCAGTCCATACAGTGGAAGTATCACAGAATTCCACTCCCATGACAATGGATTTTCTGAAAAAGCAGGAAAGGATGACAGCATGACATGCCATGACCAAGTCAGGTCACACAAAGATTTCACATACAATGTTATTCATGGACAATGGACTCCCATGAATGGCAAAGTGCCCCATGCATGGGGAACTGTAAATTACCCAGAGACATAGTCATCTTACTAAAACTTTAAAAGGTTTATTTTTTAAATAAGTCAGTACCTACAATGATAAATATCCTCCCACATTAGTATGCCACCATAGTCGATTAGGTATCTTGATTAGGTATAAAGCACTAGAAGATTCTCAAACAACATTTGTGGTTACTTACAGTATGCAAAATGCCTGGGAAGTTGGGTAGTTGGTCTCATTCCCTGTACTCCGGAGCACTGATTTATCTCTACCCATACGTCTGCAGCAGATTGTTCCCATTTCTCCCTTAGCCCCAAAATAATTGTTTATTGAGAATGAATTTTTGAGCTATTCTCCAAATCACATTCCCCAGAGAAATTATTTTCTTAGACACAGAAGTTTTTTTTTTCTTAGAGAAAAAATGCCACTGCTGTAAGCCAGACAGAATTGAAATTAACATAAGGGACAATGAACAATATAATGATACATAATGAAAGCCTCACAAATGTATAAGGTTCACTGACATGCTTGTCATTAATGCACTACCTTTTCTAATTAAAGTGAAAATACCAACCTTGTTACTGTTTGTTTTTTCTAACTGCAGTTACCCTTTCTAAAGTGCTGTCCAAAGCAGCATAATTTAAAGGTCATGAAACTGACAAAAATGTGAGCAATTAACTGCTCCCTGTCTAAATAATGGAAATGGTATTTGTGACTAGCCCATCAAGTTGCAATATATATGGTCTAAAATGCCCAATGGATGAAGAGATACAGAGCTATCAGAAAAAAGGGAAGGAAGAATTACTCAAAGCATGGCACAAATCAGGTCACTGGAATAGGATTGTGTCTCATAGACTTGACTGGCCATCATGGAAGATGAGAACCTCTGCTCTTTATGGTATCATAGGCTTTCTCTCTGCCGTATCCGCTAGATTACAGTATAACCATGAGTAAGATAGTGATGTTTTTCTTCTAAGCGGTCACTTATTTTGGGTGCATGATTTAAGAAACCTGGGTGCTGATTTTCATAGATAAGAATCGTGTGTGGGGGAGAAGCCCATCTAGTCCAAATATATGTATAGATGGCTAGGCTCTCTGGAAGAAAATAAAGAAGCCCAAAGGAAGGCATAAAACAACTGGAGCCAAGCACATGGACATTTAGAAATGTTTGACTAATCTGAGCTTTACCAGAAGTGAAAATGATGATTATTTACCTCCTTAACATGGTGGTAACATGTATTTACAACATCATGGTACAGAACATCAATACCAACCTACCTCATCTCCTTCCTTTAGGAAAGCATTTGGGAAGATTCTCAGACCAGGGAAAATGTCCAGAAGGCTCTTCAAACTGATATCACCATATTATTTGATTAAAAATCCCATCCCCTTAAATTCTCAGTCCTTTAAAAAAGAGGCATGTAGGATTATTTAGCTGTGCTGCTCAGATCATCTTTTCTTAAGAGAATGTATTGATTCATCAGAAACAAAAGTGTATGGTTTCAATTAAGATTTGCTCTGCTTTGTCTCCTAAATCTCGGAGGTACCATGCTGCCTTTCCTTCTGCCAGATCCAGGATGGCATTTCTTGTCAAACTTAGAGAACACAGATGCACTCATCCTATAACAGGCGATCAAAAAGTATTACACATTAAGCATTTTACAGCATCCACCTTTAGACAACAGCTTTCATACAAGAGCAAACCCAGGGTCCAATCCAAAGTGTAAGCGGATATAAAAGAGATACCAATGGGAGTACCTGCTTATACATTGGACCTGAATTTGGACCATAATCATTGCTATTTATCATTCACATTTACTTTTTAAGGAAGGCTCTTTGATGGATAGAAAGATTTGCTCCACGGTCGTTCATGTCTGGAGAAGAAGAAATATCATCCAAAGGAAGAGTTTGTACTATAGATTTTCAATGCGTTAGTTCAAATTAAAGATTCTGTAGTGCTCTTCACTAGATGTAGCAAATAGGTTTTATTTGCTGTCTTACAATTATTTTTATTTACCAAAAGAAAGTCTCTAGATAGTTACATTGATCCTTCTACACTTGAGGCTATTTAATCTAAAGAAAACTGTTGTACAGAAGATGTTTAAAACAACAATAGCAGTAAAGGGCATCTCGTGGTGCTTTAATGAGATTTTTTGTTCTCTGCCAGTTTAGCATTCCCAGAGAACAGGATCAATACTGGTTTATTTCACCCAGATACTTTAGAGAGCTTCCTGCACAGTGAACCAAACCTAGATCACCCTTTTAACTCCTCAGGTTTGCATCTCACAAAGTGCTGCAGCAGGTGGTAAGAACAGCCATTCTGTTTGTCAGCTACATTGCAGATAAAAAATGCTGCTGGCAACTGCTCTAAATGGCACGTCTCAGGTATAAAAGTTAATACATGTGTTTGTTTTTTTTTTAAAAAGAGAAATTAGTCTAAATTAGACTCAGTGGGCATGTCCTGATGTGCCCACATGTGTCTCTTGCAGTGTTTCAAAGAAGTTTCATCATTTCATAGTTGATAGGGTCGGAAGGGAGCTGAGCAAATCATCAAGTCCAACCCCCTGCCATGGTCAGGAAAGAATGCTGGGGTCAAACGACCCTGACTAGGTGATTATCTAACCTCCTTTTGAAGACCCCCAGGGTAGGAGCCAGCACCACTTTCCCTTGGAAGGTGGTTCCAGATCCTTGCAACCCTGACTGTGATGTAGTGCTTCCTGATGTCTAGCCTGAACCTAATCTCAGTCAATTTGTGGCCGTTATTCCTAGTTACGCCTGGTAGTGCTCGGGGGAACAGGGACTCTCCTGTTCCCTGCTGGTCCCCTTGGTAAATTTATAGACAACCACCAGATCCCCTCTCAGCCTTCTGTTGTGGAGGCTGAATAGGTTCAGGTCCCATAGCCTCCCCTCATACGACCTCCCCTGCTGCCCCTTGACCATGCGAGTGGCCCTTCTCTGGACCCTCTCGCTTCTGTTTATATCCCTCCTGAAGTGCGGTGCCCAGAACTGGATGCAGTACTCCAACTGCAGCCTAACAATGTTGCATAGAGGGGCAGGATCACCTCCTTGGACCTGCTCATGATGCATCTGTGGATGTATGACAAAATGCAGTTAGCCTTACTGACCACGTCCTCACATTGGTGGCCCATGTACATCATGGAATTAATAATGACTCCAAGATCCTTTTCTGCCTCTGTGCTGACAAGAAGGGAGTTCCCCAGCCTGTAGGGTTGCTGCTGGTTCTTCTTCCCCAGGTGCAGCACCTTGCACTTGTCAGCATTGAATCTCATCTTATTCTCATCTGCCCACCCCTGTAACCTGTCCAGATCTAGTTGTAGCCTGTCCCTTCCTTCTATCATGCCCACCTCTACCCACATCTTAGTGTCATCCATGAATTTGAACAAGGTGCTTTTCACCCCCTTGGTCAAGTCATTGATGAAGATGTTGAACAGTGTGGGCCTGAGGACTGAGCCCTGGGGGACCCCACAGCCCACATCCCTCCAGGTCAAAAATGATCCATCCACCACCACTCTCTGGGTGTGACCCTCCAGCCAATTTGTGACCCATCTGACTGTACAGGCATCAACGCCACAGTCACCTTATTTTTTAATGAGAATGGGGTGAGACAATGTCAAAGGCCTACCTAGAAAGAGTCCAGAAAGACTATGTCTAATGCAACACCTGCATCTAAGGATTTTGTGATCTACTCATAGAAGGCCACCAGATTGGTCTGACAGGACCTGCCCTGAATGAATTCATGTTGGTTGCCCCAAAGCATAATCTCCCCTGCTGGTCTCTCGCAGATGTGCTCCTGGATAATTTTCTTAAAGAGCTTCCCCAGTACTGAAGTAAGACTAACAGGCCTATAGTTTCCTGAGCCCTCCTTCCTCCCCTTCTTGAAAGTGAGGACCACATTGGCCCTTTTCCAGTCCTCTGGCCAGAGCACCATAAGTGCCTGTAAGGCCATGCCAGGGGTCCCACAATGAGATGCCACAAGAGGCATGCTGGAAACAAAAATATTCCCCATGCTGCCTATTTGTAGCTCAGGCTCTAAATTTGATACCTGGAAAAAATAACCTTGGGGGAAAACAGCAAGGCAAGGCATGCTTTTGTAGTGTGCCTTGAAGTAACCAGAGGCTGGGGTCCTCCAAAAAGAGACACTGATAACTGGCCAGAGCATCTTTATGCCTGCCCCTTGTCCCAGTGCTTCAGCACACTGCCTTCCCATGCAGGGCAAAAAGCAATGCAGGCTGCAGTGACCTGGCCCAGGGCTCCAGTCTGGGTAAAGAGGGACTGGGGGTTGGGGGGACTAGAGCAGGTATGGAGGATGTGAGGAAACAGTGGTCTGTGTGTGGGGCAGGGCTACCTGAGAAGTGTGGGTCCCTCACCTGCCCCCCTGCATAGCTCACAGCCCACCCTGCAGCAGCAGCTACCATTGGGGTGCTTGGGGCCCTCCTGGCATAACCCCCCCATGGCACAGGGCAATGTAGTGTGGCCCCAGCCACCTGGCACCTGGTGGTACCTGTGCCACCTTGTATTGGCCCTGCTCAGTCCAACACAGGGACATGCACCTTCAGGCAGGACCAGGCCACTCAGGCTTCACCCATGGGCTCAGCACCACTCACAAGGACCACGTGTTGTGCCAGGTCATGTCCTGCCTCCATGAAACAGGCCCAATGGTGTGGGGGACCCATGGAGGCAGGACCTACAATAGGGGCTGTACCAGGAGAGCCCTGAGCACCACAATGGTGGCTGCTGCTGCAGGGGGTCTGTGGGCCATTTGTGGGTGAAGGGGTGCTATGGTCCTGCAGAGGGGAGATGTGGCCCGGGGCGGGGAGGGGCTGTGGGCCCTGTGAAGGGAGGCAATCTGTGTACTGTGCAGAGGGACTGTTGCCTGTGGTGGTGGGTAGGGGACCCAACCCTCTTGAGCACTCCCCGCACACCCTGCAGCCTGTACCAGTGAGGCCAGCCTGAGAGGAAAGGGCCCAACTCAGTCCCCGATTCCCAGTCAAGGTATTCCCAGGATGGGGCAAGAAACAGAACATCAAAGGCTGGCACTTGTCCAACCCACAAAGCAGCACGTGGGACAGCTGCAATCCAAGTCATGTCCTGGTGCTGGGACAGAGCTGTGCAGCTGGGAGGGAGCTAGTGGGAGCAGGCAGGGGCGGCAGGTCAGGAGTGAAGGGACATATAGGGAAGGGAAGTGGGGGGACTGTGGGCTCATTGTGAGAGGTAAGGGCAAAGGCAGGGGCAGGGCACCAATATATCAGCACTGCTCAGCGCTGCACATCCTAGTGAGGGAATGGGGTAGGAGCAGCTCTGATTTTTCTATGACAAAAAAAAAGTATATCCCAAAGTGTATAGATATTTAGATTCCATTTTATTATGATGATAGAGACACTTGTAGGCTTCCAAATGGTTTTAAACTTCTAAATATATCAATAAAACTTTGGCCAACTGATCTCTCTATACATAGTGACATTTCATTTTAATAGTGAAAGAACACTATTTGGGGTATTTTCATGAGCGAATTTGGGTTTCTGATCAAAGATTTTTCATTTTTAAACAGGGAACACCAGGATCTCTACTGTTAAGACAAGTGGTGAGACCCAAGCAGAGAATCCTGTCCAAGACTAGCACTGGGGACCCAGCTGGAGAGTAGATGAGGTGGCTGATCTCTTGGCTATTTGCAGCAAAGAGGACACACTTTCCCAGTTCAAAGCGGGCCATGGCAAGGAGCAACATATTCTGGGTGATAGCTTCTCAGATGGCAAAGTGGGGACACCCCATCTGGGTCTCGCAGGCATGCACCTATGAGGCCACAGGTCCAAGAGGGTGGAAGCTGTTGCAGGTGGCAGCAGGTCACAGCCAAGCAGCAGCCCCCACTGCCAGACTGCTGCATTGGGTAGATGGTCCAGGGGCAACTCCAGCTAAGGCTGCTTCTGCAGTCCAGCTGGCACAAGGGGTAGTGTCCCCAGATACCAACTGGCTGGGCCTCAGAAGTTTCTGAGAGCAAGTAGCCCTGAGCTGCTCACCAAGGCAGGTTTTTATACTGCTGGGGCAGGCAAAACCTCTAGCTCCTCTTGGCTGAAGTTCTGGGAGGAGCTGGGCAGGGTCAGTTTGCTCCTGGTGGCACAAGTTACTCCACACCAAAGTGCATGTCCAGGCATATGCACTAAGGCAAAAGTCCCTGGCACAAATTTGTGCTGCTCCTGTTTGAACTGCTGCAAGCACACATGCCTGCATATGTAGGCACTACCACTGGATGTGTTCACTCTACACATGGATGATTTAAGCGGCATTCCGCTTGAATTAAAGTACTATTTAAAGCAAGTAAGGGTACACAATTTGGCCTATTAGTAATTTTTATTACAATAACTTCTATTTCTTCTGCCTTTAAACCCTTTCAAGTTGCCCCTGTGCAACTTGAAGTGGTGGTATAGAAGCTATATATGTGCTCATCTGGAGGCTGCATCCAGATGAGCAGAGGCGTGGTCTTACAGCAGCACAAATAATGCCACTATTTTGTGCCACCTCATACACCCTTGCACATACGCTTGTTAAGGGACAAATTGTCCCACTTTGGGCAAACTGCCTGTACCCAGCTCCTCCTAGCTCCTGGATCCCAGCTCCCAACTCCTGACCAAGCTCCATGTACTGCAAGGAAGGCTGGCTGGGGCACAGGGTGCCTCAGTGCGGGGCTTACTGGCACCCTGTGCCCTAGCCAGTCAAGGAGTGGCATATGGAGATAGGGGAGCAGCCAGTCCAGGGCTGCCTACTCCCCCATCTACAGGCACAATGTACCCCAGCCTGCCACAAAGCACAGTGTGCCCCAGCATGATGGCTCTGCAGAACATGAAGATGTGGGAGCAAGCAGCACTGGACTGGCTGCTCCCATCTCCATGTTTGTCCAGGTGCACGCTACTTTAATGTACTTTGTCCCACTTTTTTTTTATTGGGGCTTTACTTTGCTATTGGGAAATCCCAGTAGCAATTTTGCCATTGCACTGAAAATTAGCAGTGTGGTGCACAGTTTAACATGCAAGGCATATAGTTTGTGGCACTACAAAGAGGCTTGTGGCATCATAAACTGAACATGCCTACAGGTATCGATGTGGCTAGAGTGTCCTGGCTGCTTTTAATTTCCTTTCAAGTCTTTCAGCCTCAATATCCAAATCCACTTTCTATTGTTTCTAACATTAACACTTATCACAGGACCGGTGTTTCTCAGTGGGGGAGCTGGAACTAGCCGGATATTAATAAAAGAACAAGTTTAGTGAGGATGATTAGACTTTCTGTAAAATGGAGTTTGTTCTATTGAGGGAAGGGAAGAATGGAAGCTGTACTGGACTTCAAACAACTTGATCAGGTGAATTATGTGAATTCATTAGTTCTTTTTCATTATCTTCCTTAATGTTATATATAAACGTAAAGAGTGTGCATTATGAAATGCAGTCACAGTTATGCGGAGGTTGGGGTCACTAACAACAAGAAACTAATGTGAAAATTTCTCTAAATTTACATAATCTATCTTATGTGCAAACTGAAATCAAGGTGTAGAATAAAATCAGATATTCTGCTGACTAAAAAATAGGATCTCATTTAGCAATCCATAAGTGCTGCCTCACAGATGAAACTGGATAGGAGCCTACATGTTGCCCTACTGTCTTTCTTTGTACTCTAATTTACTAATTTATTTAAAAGGCTAGTTTTCATTCAGTATGTATTTTTCTCTTAAAAGATAAAGTGTCTCCTCCAAGAGTAGTCAGAAAGCAGGGCAAGGTGTCACCTTAGAAACTAACTGGTTCAGAAAGACATAAACTTTCATAGACCACATCTACTTCATCAGATAGTATGAATGGACTTTCTAAGACTAAAGGAGATATGTGGCAGAAAAGAGATGAAGAGTAGGTCTGTGCAAAGCAGCTAGTATTTGCTTCAGATTTGGCCAATTCAGGGGACAATGATTAGATTCAGTGATTCAAATCACTGTCCCAAATCAATTTGGCCAAATCTGATTTGGAGATTCTGCTGCTACCAAATAAGCCAAATCTCCAAATTGGACAGGCCCCATGTCCTGCCTGCTCTCCCAGACCCATCAATTCCTGCCTTGCCTGACCCCAGCTCCCACCTCTTTAAAAAAAAAAAAAAGGCTGGGAGAGTAGCCATAGGTTAGAGAGTGCTCAGGGGGGCTGAGGGAACAGGCAGGAGATGGAGCTTGGTGGGGGTCCCCCCCATGCTTCCCTCCCCAGCCCCCTCTCCCATGCTCCCTTACTTACCCCCTGCGGCAGAGAGCAGGGACTGCCTGAATCGCTGAAGCTCTCCGAATCAATTTGGAGAGCCTTGATTCAATTTAGACCTTTTTATTGGTCTCCTGATTTGATTCAGATTCAGAGATTTGGCCACCGAATTGGGCCGAATCGCCTCCAAATCGAATCAGTTTTGCACAGCCCTAATGAAGAGGCATTATTTGCATTTTCATTTCATCCAGTGTTTCTTTAAAAACAAAGAGCTGAGAAGTCTGCTCCAAAAAAGTTATTAGAGTATTCACTTTGCATAAAACTTGGGCAAATAAAGAATGTACAATTATTCAAAAGAGACTGGCAATTTTGGTGCTTCATTTTATGAATGCCCAACATAAGATCCCATGAAAAGGCCAGATATTCAAAAGTGCTGGTGACCAGCATCCAGACACTAACTTCCTCCACACAAAAATTAACAACTTTTGAAAACGTTGGCTTAGATGATAGCACTTCTAAAATGTGCATCCTCATCCAAACTTTCTACCAAGACCAGCATACCCCTTAAGTGCATTTTTTTCTTTATTTCTGAATAATTGCTAGGAAAAAGAAGGACTAGGAAAAGGCAGTGGCCCAAAGCACCAATAATTCTAACACTGATCCTGACAAAGGTGTTGACAAAAACCTGACAACACCCATTTTGTGCAGGAATCATTATTTGTGTTAACTTGGGTTACAGAACTGTTAGAGAGGGACGTATAGCTACTGACCTTGATATCAGTAGAATTCAGGTGTCTTACCACCAATCACTATGGAACTTTCCCTTCAAATATAAAATAAATATGATTGAGAAATGGATCACCAAATCAGGGAGGAGTGATAATTCAATAATTTTTCCATGGCCAAACACACCCCATGAACTTTGAAAATCTGGTATAAACAGTTTGGTTATTTATAAACAGAAAACAGGCTAAATTCATAATTATTATTTGTAGTGATTTATCAGAAGAGCTCCATTGAGAACAAGAACTGAAAGTTTAAGCAAAAGCTGGTACAGATTTCTTTTTAAATGACTTACATTTTCATAATGTTCACTATATATCATTATTCATCATCCTGTAGGATTCTCAGAAGACTTACATGTACAATCAAAAGAACAGTAAGCATAATCATTTCCTTTTCAGGCACATCATAACCACCTCCAGATTGCTCTATGGAATCCCTCCCACTCTTCCACATGTGCTAAACCCCAAATAAAATAGAATGTAGCCACCTAAGTGAGGCACTGGGGGAGCACTAGCAAGCACACTCAAAACAGGGAGTATATTGGCCAACAACCAGAATTGCTCTTGGGTCACTGCACTGCAGCTTTTTCAGGGACTGTAATGAGAGTGGGGTTCCCTAGTACAATCTGGAGCTGGCCGATATGCTTAGCACATGCAGATTGGCTGTGCTATAGCTTAGTTCAAAGCTCCCTAGATGCAGACATTCAAAAAGCCTGAGCATGAATTGATTCAGTCTTTGCAGGTTAGGCTAATCTGTCTAGGATAAATCAGTTTGTAACCCAGACAGACATCCCAGAAATGCAGGCACATGCCTGCAGTGGCTCAGGCTAGAAGCCAGGGGTAGTGCTAAGGCAGCCCTCCCTTTACTTCCACACACAGCTGAGGGGGCCTGGCCAGACTCTGGCAGGACACCCTGATTTCTGCCCCCCCTCCCCCCAAGCTGTCTGGCAAGGAATGTTTATCATCCCTTACTCCGTGTTTATCAACTTATTAAGAAAACAAAGCCTCTCTCCACTAACTAATGGAGATCTTCTTAAACAGCTCTTCCAAGGAAGGACATTAAACTATCTGTTGATTAGCTCCAAGTAGCTCATTTGCCTTTGTCATCTCTCACAGCATGGACTGTAGCCAGCGTGTGGTCTGCTAGTTGATGTTGAGGTGTCTGCATCAGGCAGAGGGGAGGGGGGAATAATTCCTGCTTAGCAAGGAGAAGCCAGGCAGATACTCTGTGCCTGCAATTCTGTGCTGAGCTCCACCCAGGGAGCAGAGGGGAGGTGACAGTCCTGTAGTGGAGCAGAGAGCCCCACCCAACCAAGAGAGCATGCCAGGATGCTGGGGGTTTATCTGATTTATCTTAAACCAGTAAGGGACCTGGAACAGATGTTGCATAACTGATTTGGCTCAAACCTGTTTAAGTCTGATATTACATTCAACCAGGTTTATATCAAAGCTACTTCAGCCATTTTCAAATTGGTTTCTGCACACTGACTATCTGTTCTGTTATACGTTTAAACCAGTTTCTGGTCACTTAATCCAATTTATGTGTAATGTATGTCCCTAGTCATTGTGGACAGGAGGTGATGGAAACATGCCCTGATAATAGGTGTTGGCATCTTTAGAAGCAGTGGGCTGAAATAAGGCAGTTTGAGGTGAGCTGGACCTTCCAACCTAGCCAATACCACCTTCACTTCTTCTTGCCACTACAAAAGTGGCCACAACAAAAGTCATCCTGGTAACCAAGTTGCTGCTGATATCTGAGTTCTGTAGGCCATAGATTGAGCATATTCTACCACTTGCCATTCAATGTATATACGAGTCTGATTGCAGTCATGAGGGTAAAGTTAAAACTGATCCTTTCTGACACTTTGCCCAGATGGATTTCCAAAATGATAACTATTAAATATACAATGTGAATGAGAATAAATAGCAGTACCTTTGACAACCAGAAACCAAGCCAAGGACTATGACAAATGCTGGCTTGCTTAATATTCAACTATAGGTAACACAAGAGGAAGAACAATGGAGTTTTAAACCATAGCCAGGACCTGGAAAGTGAGACTTTTCTAGGAGAGAACTACAATTTAATCAACCCCATTTGATTAATGTGCTTTGTAAATACACTGTTATTTTCAAAGATCTGCCCTGTTTGGAAACATAATTACATGCTTGGCTGCCTCTGCTTTGTCCTACTGGATGAGAACAGAAGTAAAGTGACACAATGACCACTACATTCACATCATCTCCAACCAAAAGGAAAACAGAGTAACTGAAAGTTTTTTAGCTAGACAATCTCAAATATTTTGTTGTAATTCCAAGCCCAAAACAGTTTAGATGGACAAAATATGTATCCAACTTTTGACTACCCCACTCAATAAAGCAGCCAAGTAAAGCACTCAAATCCATTAAAATTTATCTAACACTCGTGGAAATATAGAATCATAGAAAAATAGGGCTAGAAAAGATTTTAAGAGGTCATCTACCTTCTGCCAAAGGTGAAATCATCCCTGTCTAAACCATTCCAGGGAAGTTTTGTTTCACCTGCTGTTAAAAAGCTATCAAGGCTTGAGATTCTACATCCACCTTAGGTGATCGATTCTAATGATTAAGCATCCTCCTAGTTTTTATAACCACCCTTCAGGTATTTGAAAATTGTTGTCAAATCCTCTCTCAATCTTTTCTTGTCCATGATAAATAATGTCAGTTCTTTCAACCTCTTCCTGTAACTCATGTTTCCTAGATTTCTAATAATTTTTGTTGTACTCCACTAGACTCTTTCTAATTTGTCCATGTCTCACACAAAATTGGACTCAGTACTGCAGATGAGGGCTCACCAGTGCTTAATAAATTGAACAAGGTCAGATTCATCTCCCTGCACCATCTTGGGTCATTAATATGCTGGTGGTAGGACTTGGCTTCACTGACTAGGACAAGCAGGCTGCATACTATCCTACCCTAAGGCCTGCAGCCTGGACCCATAGAAAAGGGCTGCAAAACTGTATACTGATCTAACACAACACTTTCCTACTATGGAAAAAGCTGCTTGCCTGCTAATAGTTCTTGTCTTTGGGAATAGATGACTATTTCTGTGGTCCCTGACTAAATGAATACTGCAGCTGCAGCTGCCTCAACCTTCCTTCTGGCATTCTGCAGCTGGTTTGCATTGGTACTTCCTGACAGGCTGCCATCAGGACTCTTTATACCCTAGCTTCTTCCAGCAAGTTCAAGTAGACAGTAGGAGATTGGCATGTGCAGTTTGATGATTAAAATCCAAATTATTAATGTGAATACTTTTGATAAAATCCAAGTTATTCCAGGCTGATTAACAGAGAGATAATGATGCTGAACTGCTCCCTACTGACACCCTGTCTAACAATGTTTTCCTTTGCTTTCCTGTGTGCAGTGCTATTTTGGAAGCAATTAAAGGGGAAACAGTCATCAGTCAGGATTCAGTAGTTAATTCAAGTCGTGTCGATTATATGGAACACACTGCTCTAATGTCATTCTCTCTGTTTAAATGACAAAGTATATAATTTAATACATCTTGCCAGAGCTGAACCACTCAGAGGGGTCAGGGCATTTGGACCAACTCAGTCACTAGTATGCATAATGGTCCTTCACAAGTGAATAACCAGTCATTAAATGCAGTGTGCAACAAAAATTATTAGTGGCTTATAATTCAGTGAAATAGTCTAGGTATTTTTCATCAACCACATGTACTTACTCCTAGACAGAATTACAGTAGAATTTCAAATGTATGAAGCATTTTCAGTGGATCAATGGTAAATTGATTTGTGGGAACTGTGAAGAACAGCATTTTTAGAACCTGAACTAGTCCAGTACTGCTAGACCACACTGGCAGCTAAAATACCAACAGGCTAGCAACACCTCCATAATTATGACTTACGCGTATCACCAACAAAATCTGAAAATGACATGCTAATGGAAAAGAGGAAAGTGTTGCTTATACAAAACGCAAATGAAACAGATTTAGGTCACTTCAAATGAACCTTTCTTTTAGAAGTGAATAACTTGAATATTAACACTTTAAGCTATAGCTTCTAGGTATTCAAATTTGACATAATAAATCATGGCCAATTTTTTTTAAATAATGATTTCAATATTGAACCAATTTCTTGATGGGTCCACAAAAAGGGGCTGTGATGCCTAAATTTAAGTTCAAAATTATGCTGTGTTCCAGGGGGGATGAAAACAAGGCAATGGGAGACCCCTATCGCCATGGGACCTAGGGCGGAAACAACCCATCCCTACAAGGAAAAGGCCAGGCCTGAAGACAGGGCAAACTTACCTTTTCAGGAGTGCCACAGCATGAGGTCCTGCAGGATGGCCCTGATCTCCCCAAGGACCCCTTCCTGTGCCAAGTTGGCCTAAAGGGCACCCTCAATTCTCACCCACCACATCTTTGTTGGTAAATATATTAGGGGGGCTGCCTTTACATCTTCTTGAACACGGTTTTGTTGTACTCTGACTCTGTTGCCTCCTAGACCCCTTGTGGGTCCCATTTTGAAATAAGTGTTTCTGGGCACCCTAGCCTTATGGGCTATGCATGGCTCCAACCACCCCTTTACCATGTCCCAAGCCTCACAGATGGAACTGACGTTGTTCAGTCTGGGTCTTGTTATAATGTGGCCCCCTGGTCCTCCCTGGGCTCTCCATAGCCCCATCTCGCACTACGTCCTCTCTGGTACATAAGCTCTCTGCAGCCCCATCTCTCTGCGCTCTCTCTGGTGCCTGGGCTTCCCACAGCCCTACAAAGTGCTGCACCCTCTCTGGCACCGGGGTCAGTGCACCCTGAAATGCTGTAACCTCTCTCATGCTGGGGTCCCCATACTACCACGGGTCCTATATGAGGCCTCCTCCTTCCCCTAATAGCCTCACCCAAGACACCGGTTTTAAACAGCAACAAAACACAAGCCCCTAGGCTATAACATAAATTCAAGCCACCCGGCTAAAACATCATTTAAGCCACCCCAGCACCCCAGGGGTGCTCCATCCCTCACCAGTATCAGAGGGTATACCTGCAGTAAGGCCTCTCCCCTTTGCTTGCTCTGGGAGAGCTCCTTCCCCCTTGGCTGCTGGCAAGGAACTGCCCTCCTGGACTCAGCCCTGGGGTTTATATATGGGTCAAGTCCTGCCCCTTCTGGTCAGCTGACCTCTGGCACGTGTGGGCCACTAGCTCCCTCTGGTTGCCCTGGTAACCAGCAGCTGGGGCTCCCCACTCACTACCAGGGCTCTTTCCCTAGCAGTTTGCATTTTAAGGAGCAGGGCACCTAAGTGCTCTGTGACAAGGAGGAAAAGAGAAAGATACCTAGGACAAGGCAAGATAACCAGGATCCCAGCAGATGAGGAGGATCCCAGAGGCAACATCAGAGGGCGAGCCAACTGACCATCAAGTAGCCCTCTTAAAGGCTGGCACATGGCTAAAGTATAGAGGAGGTGAAGCCCCAAGAATACCCATGAGAAAGTGTGACCAACCCACGAGGGGCTATGTGAGGGAGCCCCACCACTGAAAGAAAAACTCAAGTTGTGGCAGGAAAGTTTTGGGGTTTCTCTTGGGGAGAATGTGAGCCCTTGCCAAGACTGCAGGAACAAATACTGTGGCCAACCCTGGGCGCATGCTCCCAGGTGGCAAGGGAATTCCTATACTAGACCAGGCAGGCACATAGTGATTTATCTTTGAGTAAAAAATACACAAATAAATAAATATTTGAGTGAGTTCTTAAAATTTTGTTAAGTTGTCTTTCCTATACTTTCACTTACTGCCATATACATGCTTATCCATTTCTTCTTCCTTCTCCTGAGGGCCCAATTAGTGAAAGATGTTACAGACTTAACTAAGTCACAAAACTGGACATTCTCATCATGGTAGCCACCATGACAATAAATAGACATATAAATAAATAAGCAAAGAAAAAGACAAGAATCAGCAACTCTGTACAAATAGTCACCAGCCCTCAAACAACTTTTTTTCACATTTAGTTGAGACCTTCGATTTTGCCTCTTCTATTTCTCCTTTAGTCAGCAGTTCCCAGCCCTTCCCACAAATGTCTGGCAGACCACATCCATTTTATTCAACATGACCTATTGTCCATACCATTTCACTTGATTTCCCTTATTTTTGACAATCTCATAAATGCATTCATGGAGACATTAGAAGCCTCTTTATACCAAGTCCTTTTTTACAACATTCCTCTGAATGTAGAAATATTTGCATTTAACAATTAGGTTGCAAAAGAGTTTTTAATTTTGAAGCTAAACTTCACTTTGAATTAGAGACCTAGGAATAAATAAATATGCCTTTTCAGGAGATAATAGCTTTTTCAAATCACTCCAAAAAAATCCAGCAGAGCAGCTGAAATGCAAAATGACTTGTGGACAAAGATTGTTGCTTCCATGAAGTGGGGATTTGGTGTGGGGGGTCTTTTTTGTTTGTTTGGGGTACTTTGGGAGAGTTGTGAAATGATAAAATATTGTGGGCCCTACTTTCCCTAAAAAGAACTGAGGCATTTGGGGGAGGAAGAGTAGAAACTCAGTTTTATCTTGGGGACTTTTCCACCTAGTTCTGTTGGGTGGTTACTTGCAGCCCATGGGGAAAAAATTAATCATCCTTGAAAACTACAGGTTTCTGGAGAACTCCTGGAGCTACAAAATCACCATAGAATGTTCCCAGTTTGTACACCCACCTTGTCCTCATTATCCTTCTTCCTCTATTCATATTAAATATAGGAAAATGACTGTGATATCTCAGATACAATGGTACTGTAGTCATTGTTCACGGACTGAAACTTGAGATGCAATTACTGCCTTTTATTCAGAATAACCATAAGGAGGAGTTCAATTCCTCTTCAGATACAAATCACACAGACAAAAGCAGCCTCTTCCCAAAACACAGACCAAATGCAAGACCAGTGAGAAGCTACACTATGGAGGGGAAGTGGGTTTATTGGAGGTTGATGCTAACAAAGGGACCGAACGTTGCTTTGTTCATTTGTGTTTGTGTGTGTGGAGAAGCAGCCAGAAATACCAATCAGACAGAGGAGACAGTAGAAAGCTAAGGACTGTCAGGAAATCACTTGAAGCACAAAACAAAGCTAAGAGTGCCAACATTTGGGGTACAGTGCTACAGGAAAAAGAGATATGGAATAATCAGCAAGAAAGCTTGTTTGATTTGTCTTGTGTTGAGGGAAGCAGGACTTTAGGTACGGGTTAGGTAAACAAGCAAGATTGCATCAAAGAAATACCTGAACCTATCATCAATTTCCCTCCCCTAAGAGTAACAAACTGCAAGACTGTGAACACTGTCTAATCACTTAAGTTGAGGGAGAAGAACAGTGTTCTTATAGGCCTAGAAAGAAAAGAACTTGAAAAGGAAGAAAGTAACAAGTGAAAGAAATGCAAACTTGTCTAATTACATCCTTCAAGGCCTGGTAGGAGGGGAAACAAAAGGAAAGAGCATTTACCATGACTTCTACCATCCTAAACCATATTACAAATTAAGGGATCACTTTAATGTATATAACTGAGGACTGAGGGAATAAACACTTGTTTTAAACTCTTTAGAAAGGTTTGCTTTTTAAAGGTAACTTACATTTCAAGGTAGACTTTTGCTATATATTATCTCTTAAATGTACAGAAGGCAGTTACAGGAGAAAAAAATAAAATTTTGAATAGAATTATCATACTGACAAAATCTCCCCGTGTTTTAATTCCCTGTCAATTGAATCCTATTTTGCTGCAGATGCTATACAGCATTTTAAAGAACTAATTGACATGAGAATATGTTCTTTTCCTGTGTTCCAAATATTCTGTGGATATTTGTGCAGATTAAAGTGTTCTATGTTGCATATGAAGCCTTCAAAAAAGCCTTTGGCATAAAAAAATACAAAGTAAACTGGAGCAAATTTACATTTGTATCTGCTTTCACTGCAAGGCAAAATGTCATCAGTGAAAGAGCAATTTAGGTAAAATACTTGGTTATAAATGTGTGCATTATACCTGCCTACAACTGGAGAGAAACTTTATAAATCCACGTTACAAAAATTATTATGCATTGCAAAGAAGCCACATGATCAGAAGTGTAAAGATCATCATATTCAAATTAAGATTATCTTCTGCAGGGTAATATAAATCGATTTCTCTTTATACAAAACTCCCACTAGCCAAATAGATATGTATAAAAAAACCCGTAATGAATCTGAAAACAAGAATGAAATATTTTAAAGTCCCTCTGGCCCCTTAAATTTTCTAATGAAAGAAACATCTCTGTCTGTGTCTCAACAACAACAAAAAATCCAATACAGTTTCATTAAAATGTACAGAAACAGAGCAAAAAGGTTTAAAGTAGACTCTCTGTACAGTGTAATAAGGGTTTTTGTTCATAAAAACGTTTAGACTTTAATGAAAGAGATCAATGAACCGGGGAAAAATTAGTTTAGCAAAAATATACATGAAAGTCTTGCAGAATACCATTTAGCTAAAAATGTAATTTGCAAGATTCACTGTGAATCAGGGCATCCTTTTTGAAAGTAGGTAAGTGAATGAAGCATTTTCTTACAGGCAAAGATTGGAAAAAAGGAAATCTATAGGGTCAGTCCTGAATATGGAAATAACATCCAAGTAACAAGCTCACCCAAAGCAAGAGTCATGGAAGGATATGAAATTTTGAACTGAGACTGAGGCACCTGCATGGTTAGGCCATGCCAGACCCAGCTGTTACTGAGTTTATGAGGAGGGATAGCGGAGACATCCTGCTGTTCCTAATATAGTGGTTTTACAACTGTGTGGGTCTGCATTATGTGGGCCATCTGGCTCCACCTCTAGCATACTTATAGTCCACCTGCTTTCTCAGTTAATTAAGAGATATCTGCTCTGGAGTATTTGCTGTATCTGCTGTTCACTAATAACAAGGAAGAAAGCAATTGTTTCCAGTAAAGTACATGTTTTGCATCATAGAAATGAAGGAAAAATATATCAGTAGCTGTGCAAAATAATCTTTCTGACCAAGTCCAAGCAGTCTGTATTTTTAATCCCTTCAATTGCAATGATGTATAAGATGTCCATTGCTGCTACACTGGAGAGCTGCTATCAACTTTGCTACACCAGCACGGCCATGTTGGAAGAGCATCCTAGTGGTGGTTCAGCATATGCTAGAATGGGCTTACAATTTATGGATGGAAAGAGACTGGATCCAGGCCACAAACGTCTGTTCAAGTTATGTTGTTTTAACAGCGTAAAACCCCCAGTTGGCTGATCTGGTCCATATTGCAGGCTCTGCATTTTACTAACAGTGTACCCATCTTCTCCAACAACTCCAGCATTTCTACTCTGTCTGGAGGGCTGCTCTCCTCTTTGTCACTGCTGAATTAGCCACTCCAAATTCTCACTTGCCATACTTGTCAGTGGCAGGTTTTTTGACTGACGATTTATTAAGTTTCCCTCCTGTTGCAGGCAGGTTCAATACACACATATATAACCAAGCGTTTTACCTAAATTGCATTTTCACTGATGACATTTTGCATTAGTGGGGGCAGGAGCAAAGCCTTCCACACACTGCTGTGACAGCTGGAGCATCCAGAGAAAAATGATAGCCAGTGGTGTTAGCAAATTTGCAAACTGTAGCCCATGTTAGTTGAAGGTTGCAACCCCTGTGGTAGAGGAAGAGATTTTTCTGCCAATGTAGTTACACCACTTCCCCAAAAACATTAGCTAAGCTGATAGTCCATCTCTTCTGTTGACATGGTTTCAACGAACTAGGCAGGTTAGGCTAACCTGCAAAGATTGAATCAATTCAGGCTCCAGCTTTTTGAATATCTGTCCCTAGCCCTTAACAGCCAACATACCATTTTCTTGAGACTTATCCAGAAATTCTGGAAGCAGTAAAGGGCTTCCTTGGGAACCAGTAATAGACAGTGCTTCGATATTCACAAGTATTGGATCTGAATATAAAATTTTCTTTTGGGAAAAGAGACCTTCCTCAATTCTCAAATCCTGAGCACTGTTCCATGGGCTGTTTGGCAACTACTAAGGAAACTGCAGAACTTAAGCCCCGTGGCAGTTCTTAATATTTCTGTCTGTTATTGCATCATGGAATATGCTCAAAACCTAAAACTAACTTATTTACTTTTATTTTAAATTATGCATCTATAATTTCCTTTGAATGATTCAGTTGGAAAAAATATGCTTTTTCAAATACCTGCTGTTTTCTTTTCAGGACTAAGATAAATATCAGTTATGATTTAATCTATTTTAAAAGAATCCTTTACTCAAACACATTGAACATAGCCTCCTTTGTCTTCCAAATTAGAATCAAACACGATTAATACTCTCCAAAGAAAATAAAATTAAATATATAGAATTATCATGGTCAGTGGTCATATATTATAGAAATTATCATCTGACAGACTAATACAATTTCTGAAAACCCTTACCACTGAGAAAAGTAGCTAATCAAATCTAATTTGAATCAGAAGGATTTTTGGACATCGCTAAATCACTGCTGGACTAAAGACATATCTTCCAATGATGATGTACTTCTAATCTAAGTAGTCAACCCCACAGTTCCTAGTTCTAAACAAAGAGCAGTACTTCTTAAGGTTCTGACACCAAGACTAATCCTTTAGTTGCATTCTGTCATATGCTGGAGTATAACTAAGTACATACCAATGTCCACAATTATGGAGCTGTTTTATCCAGGGCAAAGAAGGATAAGCAAATTGCATTCAAAAGCTATCTTGTAGTTATCAGTGTAAACAATGTAAATTAATAATTACTTTCTTCATGATCATAGGGAGATTTGATGGATGTATGTCAATATACGTTGTTCCCAAAGCTTGCTGTTATCAGGTCTATGGGGTACTGCCCGTTCCTCTGGTTCTCGCCTGCCATGACTTTGATCTTATTAAGGGAGGAAAGAGTTGGAAATGTTGGTAGGTACCCGCAGAATAATAATGCTTGACCCGTCACGATTCCAGGAGCTTTTATTTTCTCATCTTTCTTTTACAGTGGCCTGGAACACAGGCAGCAGACTGTCCCACTTGCCCCCTCAGTCACCCTCATGTTTGGGAGGGGATCGCCAGCTTCACAGTTCTAAAGGTAAGTACTGACTGGAATCTCACAGTGCTAATTACCTCCTTAGCAACTCACATGAATGGTGCCTTTTATCCTGCACCAATTATGGCCAAGGAGCAGTCCCAACTGTTCCCCCTTCTGCAGGCAATGGTACCTTATAGTCCTGACCCAGTCCCCCTAAGCCTGGACTCAGGTTTTTGCTTGTTAATTGCTTTGTTGGCAGTGGAGGCTCACCGCATCTCTTTCTACCTCCCTGTGGTTTGTGCCAGCTCATCTCCGGGAGCTCCCTCACTACCCAAACCAGCACCGAGGATTCAAGAGGATCTACCTCTTTCTTCTGGGATCGTTGCCAGCTTTCCCTTTTGGGTCCCAACTGGGGACTGTCTCTCTATTTTGGGACGCCTCACCCCGTAGCTGCCTGGACCTGTGTCTTCTTTCCCCCTGTAACTCACCACAGTGGCTGGAGTTCTGTCACAGGTATCGAGCATCTTTACTGATCTGGCAGCTGTATGGTCCCTTCTCCATGTCTTTCTGGGTCTCAGCTCTGTATTTTAGGGCCGTCTATCTCCAGGGTCTCGGGCGACCCCCCCCCAACCTCTCTTGGTGTCCAAAGGCATCTTTTCTGGGGCCTTGTCCTTCCTTTATTCCCAGAAGCTAGGTCCCATTGGCTTACCAGTGGTGTGGGGAATCTCCCCCGTTGCCCCTGCCTGGGCATCATAACTGCCAGCTGTGGGGATTTTCCTCAAGTAGCAGGGATCCAGTCAGGGACCCTGTTATACTTGCAATGCATGGTTTGGGGAAATAACAAAAGAACTGGCATTGATATTAGTTGACAATATTCAAAGAATAGGTTCCTTCCTAGTGAAAGTGTCTCACGCAGAGTTTATATAGCAAACAGATACCTTTAGTAAATAGAGTTTTATATCATAATTTTCCCACTAGCAGGCTTTAAAAAAACTACACTATAGGCTCCAGTGCCAATGGCATAAGAATGACTGGAATTAGTCAGGCAATGCATAGTGAAAAGACAATGGCTGACTTTTAATCCAGCTGCTTGGGGTACACCAAGTTCAGGAGTTATAACCATGTTTCATTTAAACCTGGAATTTCATTATGTGGCATGATATTATACGCCAGGTATTTAAGGGATTCGCTTACATATTTACCTTTAGAGTAATGATACACTTGAGAAGGGAAGTGGTACTAGTATTATACAAGGCACAACTTGTTTAGAGTACTATGTACAATTCCAGTTACCCATGCTCAAGAAAGGTGAATTCAAGCTGGAGCACATTCAGGGAAAGGCTACCAGAATGACTCAAGTAATGGAGAGCCTCATATTGAGCCGATACTAAAAAGGTTTGCCTTCAACAGAGGAGACCATGACCTCTCTATACTTGATGCCTTGCCAATATGAGTATTCAGTAGGACTGTGCTGTGCGAAACAACACTTTTCTGTTCCAGCTTCAGTTTCGAGGTCTGGATGAAACAGTGTTTTGTATCAAATATAATATTGGGTTGAAACACCCTCCCCAGCTGGGCTGCCTCATTATCCCCCGCACTAGAGCTGCCTTCCTGCCTCTGGCACAATCTAGCGCAGGGGATGGCAGGGCTGCTGGGTTGCCACTCCACCCCCTGCCAGGTCTTGCGCCAGGGATGGTAAGTCAGTCCAGCTGGCCTGACTTCCCATCCCCAGCACTATGGTTGTAATGTTTTGACTAGCCTTGTTTTGTTTCAAGGTTATTTCGACAGCCTTTTTTCATTTCAGTTTTGCTGCTTTGACCTCAAAATGAATCAAAACAGCGTCAAAATGAAATGGTCGCTGAAATTTTGCACAGCCCTATTATTCAGTTCAGCCTCTAGTCAGAGGTTGTTGGTAATAGTGGAGCCAATGTATATAAATTTACTTGCAGCATCCACTATGCTTTCACCCATTGTGATCACTGGTGGTGAATCAATGTTCTGGCCCATAACATTGGTCTCTTGATGCCGACTGTAAAACTAAACACTTGGCAGGAATACGTAAAGCGACTGATTAGGCTTTGGAAGTCGCTCTCTTGTGTGGGCCATCAGTGTAGCATCATCAGAAAGCTCACAAATCAAAGTTTTCTGCACTTTAGTCTTCTCTTCAAGGCATGTGAGGCTGAATAATTTTCCATGTAAACATGTAATGTTGTTACATTACCTCATAAATAAATACCTATATAAACTCCTTCCTTCCTTCCTGGTTATAGTAGAAGCAAACAATTCAACTAATTTAAGGTGCAGTTTCATCAGTTTCTGTATAGAATTATATAATATGGTTGCTAGTTAGGTGACTAGATTTGGTGATGCAAAGTCCCTTCCAGAGCTATTTGAGACAGACAAGTATAATCTTGGCCTCAACAACATCAATGACAAAACTCAACATCACCTTTATTGGGACCAGGACTTTGACTACAAAAGCAATAGCATGTGTGTTTTATAGTTACAGAAAATCCTTTATAAATCATGTATAAAAGGCTGGGGGCAGCGCATATAGTTTGCAACATGTATGCACACACACACACACATACACACACACACACACACACTAGACTAAAATTTGAGTTTTACAGTCTTTTGCTTTCCCTGTCCATCAAAATGATGAATAAAGCTTTTGATCCAAACAGCAGTCTCAAGGATTTTATAGACCTTTATACTTTCAATGTTAAAAAAAGGGTAGACTTTATTTTAGATGCAGATTAAATGGCTTGCTTACAAAAAGACTAAGTCATTCCAGATTATTAAAAGCACAAGCCTATCTTAAAATGCGCATTTTACTTCAAAGGAACAAAATACTACAATTTTTCTTTTTATTCAGTGCTTGAAACTTAAAGATGGATTTGTGTTCATTTAGATTTTCTTGTAATAATGGGTGTTACATTGTAATGAGAGGACTATAATTTCCATGCATTGAAGTGATTCTATTGTTTAAAGTGATTCCATTGCAGATGTCATATAGTCAATTTTTTAAAAAGTAAATTACAAATCAAGAGAGCGAAAATTTAGAAATGACAAAGGTACAGTTCAAATAAAATAATGAATACTCACTTATTCTACTGGTTAAATGTGTAGACATCTGTCATTGTCCATACACTTGCATCTAACTTTCTGCCTATTTTTAAATGAATTTTGGGGATATTAAAACAATTTGGGGGAGTAAAACAATTCAAAATGTTTTTGAATGAGCATCAAATGAAGGTATTTTAGTGAAGCAAAATTAAGTCTATTTGCATCTCTGAGAAGTTCCTTTTCACATTGCGTTTCTTGATATATGATAAAGTATAGCACGATAAAGTAGTCAGGAAGGATAGTCTAGATTTTGAGAATGCTCCAAATGTCACAATATCAGTTGTTATATTTTTGATGAAAAATTTAGAAGTAAGTGTCCCAGTCTCAGAGAGATGCATTAACTTCTGAAGATATAAGGCTATATTATGTATCAAGTAAACCAAAGGGAATCATATGTTTTGCTCTCTTTTGTGAGACTATCGGTTTAACATTGCAAAAGCTTTCCTCTTAAACTGAATTTTTACCTTTTTTTTCCTCCAGTGAAAACTAAGAATTTAATTTAACAACCAAATAAAATAAGAATCTCAATGAGGATATGAATGGGCAGTACATCCCCCTAGATATAAAGATCTACAAAGACAAAACAAGGGGCAATTATTCAAATCTAGGTCTCTGTGGGTCTCCATCATAAATCTGATGATTATTTCCAGGGTTGTTCAAGCCAGCCTGGAGATCCATTCTGCAGGAGTAGAAAAGTTACATACACGTCAGGATTTGGCCAAGCAGGTATCCAAAATACTATCAAGGTCAGATTATTCAAATCTAAGTTTTCAAAATGCTATCTGATTTTGATTAGATTCTTGTATTTTACCTGGCTGTTAGGGTGCAATATCCTCACAATATCCAGACATCTGTTTCCTTATTTCAGTGCCTCAGTTTTCACATATCTGGTACACTGTCTTCTCCAGGTGGTGAGGTGGTCTGATTGAAGGACTTAGCATCCTAGCAGTCTGGTGAAAACAAGATTCCTCCCCTAGTGGGGCAATCAAAAAGTAAATTAAAATAGCACCAATAGTTTCTCTCTCACATGATCCTTCATCTGCTTTGAGTCCCTCTCAAGGATCTCAATCTTCTTTCCCTCTGGCATGGACTTAAAATATTACTTAGTTCCTTAAAATATTACATAGCAAGTGAGTTACAGAGAAGTCCTGCATAAAGGAATCATTATCTCCTCCACCCTAAGTACATCATTTCAGTCCTCCACCAGTGGCTACTTTGTTATGACAATGGCTACTTTCCTGGTTCTATCGCAGATAATCGACCAGCTCCACTACTACATGTCACCTTTCCCTCTCAGATTTGAATTACCCACTCCATAGGTTTCCCATCACTTAATCTATTCCATGGTCCCGTGACCCTACTCAGATGCATGCTTTGAGAGGGAAAAACAGAAAAAAGAGAGACCTGACCCCAGACTCTCATTTAAGGGCAAAGCACACCTGTGGCAAGGAAGACTAAATTCACAAGAATCTATTCAGCAGGTCTGTACATATTTGGAACAGGTATTTGTTTGCATTGATTTCCTATTAGCTTGTCAAAAAATTCAGTGGGAAGTTGGAGTTGCCTTTCTTTTCTTTCCTATATGCCCTGCCTTTGATAACTTCAAAACAGAGCAAAAAAGCATTTTCCTTTTGTAATTCTCATGACATTGTTTCCCAGCTTTTTGGCTTTTTTAGCAAAAGCTTTTGATGAACTTCTTTCCTTGGATCTCAGCATAAATAACAAGTTATCTTCTGTATATTGTATATGTCATTTCCTAACTACCTCTGTCTATACACTTGGCCTGAAACAGTAGACTATGCAGTAGTTTAAACTAATGTTTTGATGTTTAAGAATCAGTCTGAATACCATAAAAACTGTAAATAAGTTGGACTACCATAATAATTATTTATTATGGCAGTCATTAGTGATTTTCTGTTTGTGTATAGACTCACTTCCTTTTTTACTTTTAATACATGCTACATATATCAGCATTCCTAATACTCCTATGTGCATTCAAAATTAGCAAATATTCAACATCAGTGAAGGAAATTTGTTCTAAGAATTCGTTGAAGTGTCAACAGTAAAAATCACTCACTGAAGAGAGCTCATTTCTGGAGCACTGATTTTCTAGCACATTCTAAATTCTGATTGCATTTATTTTAGCGACACAATCTATTTTTATTGTAGCTTTTTAACAAGTTGATCCTACTGAAGACCAATAACTTTGTTAACACAGCATCGTAAAGCATAACAGGATTTACCAGAACTGCAATGTTATTTCATGCTGTCACCACAACTGAAGAATTATAAGGCTATACTCTTGCAGTTCTATCTACTCTGAAACATTATTGACCGTAATAATTGCATTTTTTAATAAGTATGGGGTTCTGCCAAGTTTTTGCTTTCTGCAAACTCTTCCTGTAATTTGCTGCATAAGCAGATATACATATTCTAAATTATTGGGGGGTGGGAAGGAGGGAAAAAACACATTTTACTTACTGGTAAACAGATGCATAAACATTTTATGTTGTATCTAACTTTATGTACACAGGTAGATACAAAGCCACATAAAGGATGCAAGGAACAAACGCTGTAAACTTTTCAGCAAAAGCTGACTAGAAAGCAAGCTCACCTTAGCAGAACTTTATCAACATTAATGGAAATAAGTGTTGAAGAAAAATAATGGTTTAAATGTTGTTTCCATTGGCATAGGAAAAAGTCACCTCTCTCATGGGCAGAAAACTAATATATGGGGAGACACATAGGCAGAATAATTTCATTCAAAATGATTAATTACAGGCCTTCAAAGTAATTTCAGGCTTGATTCTATACTTACCTAAGTTAATATGATCTTTGTCATTGCTTGCAGTGAGTTCAGGATCAGGCCTTAAAGAGTTAACTCTATGACCACCCCCCCCCACACACACACACACGTTACAGGTATTGTGCAATTAACTGGTTAATTGAGCAATTACTTGCAGACCAGCTACATGCATAAAGTAGCTATCATACAATAAAAAACTCCAACCAGATTTAAAATCAGACCATGAAAACGTGTACTAACTTTATAGCTGGCTGCTATCAAGCTTAATTTGCATGTGTAGCAGGGTCTGTCCTGAGAGTAGGAGGTATATCAGATGACAGACCTCCCACCCACAGGGTCCACCATGTCCAGCATAAGAATCCCAAGTCCCATGGATCTCAGCAACCATGATTCCCAGGGTTTGGGGGTTTCCCACACTCCAAGCCCTGGGGATCATGAGAGCCGTGACTGCCAGAGTCCAGAGGTTTCCTGCACTTCTGGACCCTGGGGATTGCTGCTGTTGTCATCCCTATGGCTCTGGGGTGTAGGGAACTTGCAGAGCCAGAGAGTCTCAGTGATCCTTCAGCCCCAGGGGTTTTTGACACCCTGGGAGTACGGGGACTACCCTGAGGTGATCCTTTAGGCCAGGGGGTTTCCCCGCACTCCTGGGATGGGGAGATCACCACAGCAGCAATTCTCCAACCCTGGAGGTGTGTGGGGCACTCCTGCAGCTGGGAGTCCCTCAGCTGGGGCACATGGGGCTCCCACCTGCATGGGTAATTAAACACAATGGGATCTACTGCATGATCCCACAGTTATGCCTCCTGCCATGTAAATGTAGCATGAAAGGAGGTATGATGTGTAAATTGGACATTAGATCCCATCTCACTTTTAGGTTCACATGCAGAGGGAGCTGATGTAACATGTATAATTCTCCAATTGTTTTATCTCACCAGATGCTCTCCAAGCAGCATTTGCCATTTACTGCTATAAACATAACTGTCTATAGTCCCAAAATAAAATAATCTGGGACATTCTAACATACCCTTTAGGAATGAAAACCTTGCTCTGTAATTTAGATACAGCCTTCTCCTGAGACTATCCATAACAAAAAGGGATCTTGTAAAATATAGAAACACGACCATATTACTAAAGATCAATAAAAAAGTATAATATGAGCATGTAGGGACAAATGCAAGGAAACAGGATGGTATAAGTAGGAAAAACCATAAACTATGGATTTGTCTATAAATCATATATACAGCCTAAAACTTCTCTTTTCTCATCCCCTCTCAACAGGATGAGCATGATCCAAAGCCATCTCTATAATGTCTCCCTGCTAAGCCCAGGATCACCAATGAAGAATCAGTTCCTTATACTCACTCTGACTTTGTGTACATCCAAGCCTGGAAATAGGCAAAGTGATCAGCATCTATTGTCAAGAGAGAGGAGAGTAGGATATAGTATCCTATATCCATCAGTATCTCTATGGGTGTGGACATACAAATGTTCAGAGTCCTTTCAAAAGAGGATGTATCAAAAAGGTAGCAGGTGGTACATTCCAATCACTATATGTAAAAGAGCTGAGAACAATTCAAATTTAGCAAACCCACTCCAACTTTAAACCTGGATGCAGTTGGAATGATTATGGTTAGAGCTTTTGCTATTTAGATATAACCAGCACTCAAATTATTTCAGTCACCATGTTCAGAGAAAAAATTCTCAAGGTATATTACCCCTGAGCCTAATCATCCTGCCACAGCTGAGTCCCCGCTGGGAACAATGAGAAGAAAGATACCCCTTCCATGCTTCTTTCCTTATTCTTCTGAGCTGCAATTTAAAGCTGTGGACTGTGTGTCCGCAAACCATAAAAGGCAGCATTGAACTTACTTTCGGCTTTGCATGGAGTTCAAAAAATGTGAAAGGTTTTCTGTGTCATCTTCAGCAGCACTTTTTCAAGAAAAGCAGATCCTAAAATCTAATCAATGCACGTGAGTAGCTTTTCTAAATGGCAGTTGCACATAGTCACTTAGTACCTGGTGGTAGTGAGCACATATTAAGACCTATCTACATTCAAGGCTCAGTGAGCAATTAACAACCTTACAATGATACTATGGTTCAGTATGGGATTTTAAATACCTCATAGCATCTGTCTTCCAAAACATTAAAGCTCTAGTGTCAAAAGTATTTTTTTCAAGAGTTAGTTAATCCTATGCTAAATCTGAAAAGTGAATTCAGCAACAATGTAAAATCAGTCAAAAGAGGCAATGTATAATTTTTGTTAGAGTTTATCTCAACACACTTCTTTAATTGCTAATTGGACCTTTCTGGACAATGTAGTTAATTAGGGTTTTTTTTTCTCTCAATTTCATGGTATCTCTATTTTTGCACATGCTGTGCCTAGGAAAATGTAATATTTTCTGAGGGGAACATACTGTAATACAATAATTCAGGAAAAAATAGCAATGCAGAGTTCTAACTAACAGCAAAAACTTTAACATGTACTTAGTGAAGAGATCCCACTAGAAAGAGCTCATTAATTACTATTTGAGAAGTGCCCAGAGTTAGCCATTTCCTGTAAGTGTGCCAGCTACAAGAGCAAACCAGGGGCCAGAACCAAAAAAGATTTTAGATGCACAAAACAAGTCTTAGGTGTTTAAAGTCCTACAGTGCTTATGGGTTGCCTGAACCCTTGGAGTAGCTAAAATTCACTAGGTGTTTCCTTTTTTTTTTTTACCTAAAAAGTTCCTTAAGCAACTGAAGTTTTGCACATGCACATGCCCAGAATTTCCCTGACCAGAACAGCTAGCCACTTAATCCCATTTGGATCCAGGATGGGCACAGCTTGTCCAGAAGGCATATAAAGAGTACTCTTAACACACTGGCTAAGTACAGACAGTCAAAAAGCCCAAAGGCAGAATCATTTTAATCTTTGCAGGCTTCTCTAAACTGTAGATTGAACCAAAGATTAAATGAACTGATGTTCACTTTACAGTCAGGAAAGACAGCCAGATGCCTGAATTGCTCCATGCCAGAAGACAGGAGGAGCTAGAGCAGGTCTATCTTAAACCAGTCTGGGCCACTTGAAAACTGGTCTATGTGCACTGAATTTCTGTTTTGTTACAGATTTAAACTGGCTTCTGATCACTCATACTACTTTATGTATAATTTCTGCCCATAACCATATTGACATGAACAGGGCCGTTTACACCACACAGCTATACACGTTTTCCTTTTAAAACATGGCTTAAGGGGGAGATGGAGATAATGCTGCCATTCACATTTTCTCTTGGTTGCAGTACTTGCTCAAGGAATGGGAGACACTCCTAGCCTGAGGGATTTCAATCAGGAGGAGAGGAAAGAACACTCATATCCAAGCTATCATATTACCTGCTGGATAAGTCATTTTCCTGGAAAGTGAAAGATGCAACTTTAAAACCCACTGGGGATCTCTACATCCCTAGATATATGGTCCAATCACTAGGTTATTACATAAATGGTAGGTAACATGACCACCACTTCCTCTTCTAGCCACGTGTTAGAAGGAAAACAATAAGTGTTGTTCAGTTCTTTGATTGAATATCTAATATCTGTTCCCTTCTTTCAAGGGAAGATTCTGAGCTCTGAATCCCAAGTAAACTAAACATTTACCTGTAGCCCTAAGTCAAAGGAATAAACTCTGGAGGAGGGCCTGTAGTCCAGCCATATCTCTGTACTTAGCGTTTCATATTGAATAACTTTAGGCAGCATCCTACATAACAAATTGGTTTGGGGATCATCATTTTGAAGTGCCTAATTCTTCCTATTCACTGTAGAGAGAACAGAAACACTTAACTCTGGGTCTGAGTTCCACTATATCTGAAAGATAGGCACCATAATGCTGAACTAAATCTTCTGGCAGATCTAGCCCTAAAGCAAGAATATTAAACATACGACTCATGGGCTATATCTGGCCCATGGAACCATATGATCTTGTTCAAGAGTTGCTGAACTGAACCCAAATACTGGTCCCAGCCTGTGGGGTTGCTAGATTTACACTATGCACCAGTACTGGCCCCAGTCTCATATGCTACGTGTAGCATGCAGTCTGGACCAAGCTCTGCACATGGCACAGTTGTGGAGGGGGAGGGCAGTCTGGGGCATGTACTGCATGTGGCACCCCCATGGACTAGCTCTGCACATTGGCTCTGAGACCAGTGTGAATCAGGCTGTGACAGAACTGCAGGTGCTGCATAGGAGATCACCCCCAATCTGGTCCTCAGACCAGCCCAGTGAATCTCATCCAGCCTGTGCATCCAGATATGTTTGACACCTCTGCCCTGAAAAAAATGAATGGCCTGGCATCCCCATGGCACACACGAAGCATGGCATTAAATGTAAATATATTTGTGTGCTGATAGTATACTGAAAAGAAAAGTAGCAGCTATGGAAAGTGTTCCCATTTTAGGAAGTGAATAGATGTTTTTCTCTTTATAAAAGAAACATTTCCCTTCCAAGAACATTTAAAGGGAACAATTTTTATCCTACATGAGCAGAAAGCAGTAGGTCTGGCAGTTAAGCTCTGGATTGGGACTTGCAAGTCTCTGTTCTTATTCTTAGCTCTGCCCATGGCTTACTGGCTGATTTGGGCAAATCATCTTCCTGTTACTCAGCTTCCCCTGCTGCAAAATGGGAGTAGCAACATGGACCTCCTTTGCAAACACCTTAAGACTGCATGGCGAAAAACGCTATAGAGGAGCTAGCTACTATCATCAAGGTTGGTTTGCGTTTTTAAGGAAATTCAGAATGAGTCTGGTTTTATCTTCACCAAATTGCCTATCACTAATTAGCCTAAAGGATCCAGCAAAGGGATTTGGTTCTGTACTAATATTTAAATCTGTACAATTCACCATCCTTATAATCACACGCCTGGTTCTAGGAAAATTGTTTGACTATACAGACCATCCTGTTGTTCCTCATCTCCTCTTTAAAATGAAGATCACTTGTCATTGTAGACTCACGCCAAGCAGATACAAACCCACACTTGTTTATTTCAGCAGAAATATGCAAACAATGATTGATGTTCTGGCAAAAGTGATTTCTGATAAAGATGGTTTTCCACATCATATGAATGTCTTTGCAATACTGCTCTAGTCTCATTTTATGGATATTGGGCACTAATTGAAATCACCAGAATTTAGGGATAGTTCCTGATACCTTAATTTCCACTGACAAGTGCCTTATTCCACAATTGGTGCCATGAATTTCAATAGGACTTCTTGCACATGTCTACGCGCAAATTTTCTACATGTTGCAGACACAGTCCCAGCCTGCCTGCTGGCCTGGACAGTAGCCCCAGCACAGGCTTCTAAGGGCACCTGACTCCTGGGCAGGCAGCAAGGTGTCCCACCCCTGCAGGGTGGCATTGCCCAGCCAGCAAACCCTCCCTGAGGGAGAGGTGCAGGGTAGATGCTAGCAAGGGCTCTGCACAAACTATGATGCCCGCTTCCCCTGCAGGGAGTGACAGGGGGGCCTGTCCCCTATGCTTTGACAGAAGCTCCCATGCCTCCTCTGCTGACTTACTGGACACCAACAGGGATCACTGCTGCCGGAACTGCCAGTCCAGCTCCAGTGTCTGTGCTATCAGAAAAGCACCTGCTGGTTCTTTGTCTTGGCAGCACCCAGCAACCAGATGATCCCTGGCAGGAGCATGGGGCTTCGTAGACTCAGCTCCAGCCTGCTCACTCACATAGAGTTAAGGTGCTTTACGGCAGCTACACATAGGTTAAGGCACCTTAACTAATTGCACCTAAATATGATACCTGTTTTAAGCAGGTATTACATTTAGGCACAATTAGCCTAAAATCACCATTTTTAAGGCATACTGTTAAGGCACATTAAATCACATTTTTAAAGCACATGTAGATCCATGGCCTTAAAGTGCCTTAAAAATGGCTAATTCACTTTAAATAACCACTCGCAGATGTGTCCCTTGTGACATATGATACTGTGCATCTATACGTGCACTTTAATATACAGCCTATTTTAATGTGCATTAAAGCATCACAAAAACCATACTCTTTAACTATACACATTATACAAATGTGCATCAGCCTTTTTTAATACCTCATAATGAAGGTACTAGATTTAATGTGCATTACTTAAAGTGCATTAATTAACTAAGTAGAAGTGGCCAGCATTAATCAGAATATTTCAAAATAGGCATTAACAGCATCATTTTTGATCCAGTGCATACATTTCACAGGAATAATTAGATGTATTGAAAATAGGGAGCCAGTATGCATCATTTGGATGTGTGCAGACTGCATTGTAGGCGGTGACTCATGACACCACCTAAGAAGCCAAACCCCCGTAGTGAAATTAAACCCCTTGTAGTAACGCCTGAGGCCAGTTTCATACCATAAAAGGAATAGAATGAAAACAAAGAATTTCATAGGCTAGCTCCAAGTATAAAAACCCTCCCCATAGCTGAAACGAGCGGAGCTCTCTGTCTCGCGATCCGCGGCTTGTGATCGTTGAGAGGTCAGACACAGGATCTCTGCCAAAAGCTGTTTACTAAAGCCATAGTGAAGAGCCAAGACAGAACCTGGAAACCCCCGAATCCCCCCCCCCCTTCTTTTGGTGATCAATCTCTCTCTGACGGTTGTAACATTCCTTCGGTCATCTGTCTCTGTCGGTTGTAAAACGGACCAATAAACCAGCTACTTCTAACAACGAAC
>JAGPOW010001918.1:30257023-30305129 GCA_030014935.1 Caiman crocodilus
TCTAGCAGCCAATAAAAGGGGAAATCAAAGCCTAGTGCGGGAAAAAGAAATTAGCTAGAGTCCGTTCATTCTCGCCCTAGGGGCCTGTCGGAATTAAGGGTCCGGAGGTGCGACAGGATGATAAAAGTTATCTAGCTTCAAGAACTACTTCAAGAGCTACACCTCTTGCACACAGAATTTCCAGCTAGTGTTTCATTCATATAGCAGGGATGCTCAATTATTTCTACTTAGAAAGATCACTACTGAAAAACTAAACTCAGGACTTTTCCCCACTGCATTCCATGGTATTTGCAAACAAGATGTACCCCTGTTACAAAACTTGATAATCTAAAAAAAATGGTATATAGCATCATACTTGTCCTAAGCAACATATATTTCATAATTTTATGTGACATTGGAATAATAATTGAGAGAGAAATGGGATAATTTAATATGACTCAGAAGAAATGTCTTGATAATTAACTAATAACAGATTTTTACAGTCCATCAGGAATTGCACTGCCAGATTTATTTCACGGGGTTTTTTTTAATGTACAACTTGTTTTAAACAAGTATAATCACTCTAATCTGAATTTGAATGAGTTTACAGAGCCAAGGGTGTGTGTGTGGGGGGGCACAAGAAATCTAGAGAACACAATAAAGGTGTAATCTAAAGATCATAAAAGACTCCTAATGGATTCACTGGTATTTGAATCAAACCTTCATGCATTACAAAAACGTGGGTTATTAGATTTTTTATTTTGAAACTTTTGGTTGAGAAGAATACTTAGGATACCAGCAGAAGTGATGCAGTCACCATGTCTGGCAGTGTTCAAGAGGAGGCTGGACAAGCACCTTGTTGAGCTTGTTTGAGCCCAATTACCTCCTGCCCATGACTGAGGACCAGACTTGATGACCTTACAGGTCCCTTCCAGTCCTTCTATTCTATGATACTAAGTAAGCACCTGAAAGTGTCAATTTAGAGTTAAAAAACTGGTCAATATATTATTTTGGTTATTGTTAACATACTTATCTTGTTGATAATTATCATAACAACATAATTATCTTGGCATCTTTTAACAGGGCATAATTTTTAAAAATTCTTAAATGACTTATGTACATGAAAAAGTAGCCAGATTTGTAAAGATCTGAAGGCATCTGACTAAAAACACAAGCTCATCCCATTAGGAATTCTTAAAAAGCCTACTTGGCACTTTAGGCTGTACTAGGTGCATCTACAGAAGACGTTATGTTGCCAAAGCAATGAGCTGCATGACACAGACACTACTGCACAGTAGCAACCAGATACTGCATAGTAGCCCATTGCTACGGCACAGTAGCAGGCAAAAAAAACCCATGCAGCAAGAGGACCATGCAGTGGCTTCAGTTACTGTACAGTCATTTAGTACTTGCTTAAGCCACAGACAACAACCTAACTTGGATCGATAAAGATAGTGTGTGTGTGTGTGTGTGTGTGTGTGTGTACACACACATACATGCACAAGTACTAATGCACGTACTAAATGACTATGCAGTAACAACTACATAGTTGGCTGTTTGTGCAGATGTGGCCACTGGCTCCATGCTCTTGAGATCCATATCTGGTGTGCTTGCCTGCAGTGGCTATGGAATGCCCCAGAGTACTCTTTTGGCCTCCATCCCAGATTTAGAACATTTAGAAAGTGGGAACAGGTGGTTGGAGCTTATTTTTCAGTAGGACCTTCAAAAGCAGACACTGTAGACCAGATGTACCCAACTTTTGTTTGCTGTGACCCTAAATTGCCCATCAACAGGACCTCCTGACTTAGCACTGTGGGGGCTCCTGGGAGCAGAGTGTGGTGGCAGCCCAGGGGCAGGGGAGCTGTCATTGCCCCCTTTGGTGTGGTGGCCTCACCCCGCCCACCTGCCTGCTGCTCCCAGGCCACATGCATGAGTGCATGGGTGTGCAAGTCCTTCATGACCCAATTGAGGACCACCTATGACCCTGATTCGGGTCATGCCTCAAGGTTGAGAACCAATACTGTAGACCTGCCTTATCCGCATACTTTCATAGATGCTTGGAAAGGGTCAGAAGGGACCTCAATTGATCATCAAGTCTGACCCCCTCCCAGTGGCAGCAAAAAGTGCTGGGGTCATATGACCCCAGCCAGTTGCTTGTCCAGTCTCTTCTTAAAGACCCCCAAAGTAAGGACAGCACCACCTCCCTTGGAAACCCATTCCAGATTCTGGCAATCCTAACTGTGAAGTTCTTTTTGATGTCCAACTTAATCTACTCCCTAACAGCTTCTAGCCATTGTTTCTGGTTATTCCAAGGGGTACTGTGGTAAACAGAGCATCTCCTATTCCCTGCTGCCCTCCTCTCCCCTCCCCCTACCACCCGGTGAATTTGTATACTGCCACAAGATCCCCCCTCAGCCTTCTCTTGTGGAGGCTGAAAAGGTCCAGATCCCTCAGCCTTTCCTCATAGGGCCTTCCCTGTGGGCTTAAATACTTTTCAAATCAGTACTAGATATCTTAGGTATTAATATCCAGAATGTAATGCAAAACACTATCTATTCCTAATAAACACTGCACAGACACGTGGAAAGTAGGGAGGAAGCACTTAGATAATGTCATAGTAACCATTATAAATTAAATGGTGGGAATAAGGGACATGACGGTACATGATTTTTAGAAGATGGAAAAATTATAGGCACAATTGTTTTGTACCCACAACTTATGTTTGGCATATTCAGCTTATGCATATATTTTAACAATTTATCTATAGAAGTTGGATGGCTGTGGTAATATTAGCGTAAAGTTCAAACTACAAAGCTTTCTTTTGAAGTTTAGATTCCACAGGAATTTGGTTAGAAAGTAATAAAGTTATCTTGATATCCAGCCCCTTCAAGCTTGTAATGGGATGTTTACCTAAGTAAGGACAACAGGATTGGGCCTCTAATATTGGAAATATTATCTACATTATTTAACATGCGGGATGTGAAATTTTATGGGTATTAAGCAATACCATACTGAGTAAAATCTAGTCACTCAAACAGGTCAGCTTCTGTGTTAGATTCCAGTAAAAGTTCTTTTCAAGATACCAAAGTATATGAAGCTTTCAGTTCAAGTGGATCAATGCCTCTGTTTTGTAGATATAAAATACAGTCTATTTATCAACCTTAGTTCTTTAAATTAGACATCATTATAGGAAACAAGATAAGGATTTTTTGCTATCCCATCTGCCACCCCACAGACTCTTCATACCTCTAGCTACCTCTCATGGCAGGTTCACACCTTTTAGCCCATCCTGGTCCCTTTCACCAGCATGGGCCAGTCGAGGTCCTTGGAGTCAATGTACTGGCCATCATCTCCCTCATTCATGGGTCCACTCTCTCAGGCCCTTTCATGCATCTCTCCTTCTCTCTCTACAAGGTTCAAAGCCCTACCAAGATTGTTCCAGCTCTATTTTCTGAGTCACCCAGGCCTTGATGCACTGACCCTCACTCTGGATTGATCCCAGCCCTCACTAGGCCTTTTATGCACACTGCCAACGTGTTACAAAATTTTCACAAGCAGGCCCTTAAATTCACATAGACAACAAAGGAAGCCATTAGGAATCTATGAGAGCCTGAGGCTTTCTATACTTGTATATGTCACTCCTCCTTCTGGGCAGCTCTGTCCTCACTCTGGAGCCCAGTCATTCTGTTCCCTTCTCATCTTGGGCCTTATTCTTCCAGGCCAAGCCTCTTCCTAGGCTTCTGTGCCCTTGGCCCCTTTCTCTCAGGGCTAGCCTGGCTTTTCTCAGCCCCTGCATATTAAGCCCTCTTATTTCCAGGCTGGTCTGGTCTCTCAAGTGTCACTTCCCATTTTCTTCCCAGGGCTGGTGTGGCTTCTCCTGGGGCACCTATGCAGATCACCCCCTTACCTTCAGGGTCTCTCACCAGAAACTTCCTCAGCTCAGGGCTGTGGACTCCACACTGGGTCCCTACAAACCTCCTTCATCCCCATAGTTCTTACTTTGCACCTACAGTTGTTTCAGATGGCCTCCTGGAGATGCAATCTTCAGGCTGGGGTGGTACTGAACCTTCAGCTCCCCAAATGTTACTGCTATCTTGAGCTTAGGGTCTGGGTGTATGCCCTGTCTTATCTGAGCCCTCCTCCAGTCAGGCACTCTCCCTGCAGTCATGTGGTCTTCCAGATCAACTTCACTTGTCAGACCATGGGTCTGCTGGCTCCCTGATTAGCCTTGACCCCATCTGCCAGTGGCTCTGCAGCCTGCCTGATATCTTAAAGTTGCAGGCATGTCAGATGCCCTACACCACAGACAGCAACCTAACTTGGAGTGATAAAGATAGTGTGTGATAAAGGATCGATAAAGATTACACACACACACACACACACGCATATGATTGTAAGATGTACAGATACTTCATATATATATTGGCAAGTATATTGTAGAATACTTGCTACAAGCTGTTACATCATTACATGCTACAAGCTGTTACTGATTTTTAGACAATTGTGGGTGGACATGTATGATTAATATAGGAAGTGACTAATTGCCACTACACTTTATTGCAATAACAAAAGTTTCCCTCTGAAATCTAGCTATAGTCCCATTGCGGTGGCACAGGTAGCCCACACAAGCCCCAAACCTTTAGCCTCCCTTCAGATTTGGGATGGAAGGGACCAGGATCACTGGGCATACTCCCGATTTACCAGGAAAGGAGCACAGGCTGGAGCTATGCACTGCGCAGCTGTGCTGCTTTTTAAGCTCCCTCTCAGTCCAAGTAGGCAGTGCACAGCAGATGACATCAGCCTAGAGCACCACCACAGTAAATTTAAAAGGCACTGAGCATGCCAGAGGAAGAGAGGAGGGGAGAACCTGCTCCAGACATCTAGAGCCTGGTTGCAGGGATAAGGCAGCAGCAATAGAGCTGCTGGAGAGGGGAGAACCCTGGCTGGAGTTGAACTAGAATAGAGCAGGGAGAGGAGGAGATTAAAGTCCCATGGGGTGTGGGTTGGCGTGTTTGCCCAAGATGGAGGGACCATGAAACTTTTGTTAAAAAGAAAAAGGAAGCGGAAAAGATATAGTAGAATAGGCAGTCAAGTAAGCCTCTGAATTCTGCTCCTGAGGCTCAGAGGTAACCCGGGAGAAGTGGATATATTGAAAGAGCAACAAGTGGACCTGGATTGAAGCCTGAGAGCCATAGCAGCTATCAAGCATCATAAATCATCATCATGCTTGGTTGGCAAGCAGATGGGATATAGGGGAGGTGGAGCCCCACTTCAGCCTCAGCAGTACTATAAGTAACCTCGGGCACGAGCCTAACCAAGGTCATAGTGAACCCCTCCTTTAGTGTAACATCAAGGCATGGCAGATAAGTTGAGGAATGGGTCCCACTCAGGAGGTTAGATAGCCATCCACAAATCTGACAGATGTGTGACACCTAGGCTTGCATGTTTATCTAGTCCATGGCAGATATTGGCAAGTATGGATTCACTACAGAATGTCATCTAGCTATTTATTTTCACAAACTGTGAAGAAGAAAAAATAAAATATCAACTTGTTTTGTGTTCCTGGGCTGCAATATAAATCAATTTGCATCAACTCCACATTTAAGCTTAATTGTCATTATATTGCCCACAGTTGACTCCAGTCCTTCAATAACTCTGCACAGAAAATGACTTTCTCAGCAATATTCAATGTTTTGTTTACTATTTTTAAAAGTAAATAGTGAGACTATGTTGTGGCCCTGCAGGGCCATAAGATATAAGAATTTAAAGCTGGCATATTATCTGTTATACAAGAACTGTGTTTCGCCCAAACTGCATCTTCCCCATCGTGGGCTTTGGGCATTGTTAACATAGGCAAAAGAACAGTAGACCTTTACCTAGCAAGTTGATTTTGTAATTAAATGATGGCTATCAAAAGCTGCTAAGAGCTTCACAATTTTGGAAAAAATTCCATGAGCGTCAAACTGATGGACAGATGGTTGCAAAGTGTCCAAAAAGCATGTAATAAAATATATTTCTAAATAGATTGGAAATATCCATGTTTTTCCCACTTCCAAAAATATTTTGTGATGTATGTGTGCGTGTGTACTGGACATTTGAATATATTTTTTTTTCACACCCCCCTCATCACAGAAGTCAGATTATTGAGCTGGCTTAGCTAACAGCAAAAATGTAATGACAAAAGAATATGATTTCTAAGCTCAGCATTACATTTCCCATTCTCAAAAGGTAATGATGTGGAAAATTAAAAGAAACGATATTCCAAGAACCAAAGTGCCTTGTCTAGATCTAAGATTCTTTTGGCCAGAGTTTATCATAATCCTGGCATAAGTTTCTTTCAACTGCAAAAGAGTTAAAGCAAAGTATAAATTATTCGAAGAGGAGTTGGGTCTGGGGCTGTTTTGTTCATCTGTGAAAATGTACCGAATGATTATTGCATTTCATTTTATTAGAATAATTTACCTAATGAAATATTGGAGAAATATGGGTCAGGAAGCTGATGTCATTTTTATTATATTCTGAGCTAGCAGTAATAAGTATCTTTACTAATGGCAAGATAACACACAATTAAACAAAAGCCAGCTGAAGATTACAAAATTGCCAACGTGTTACAAAATTTTCACAAGCAGGCCCTTAAATTCACATAGACAACAAAGGAAGCCATTAGGAATCTATGAGAGCCTGAGGCTTTCTATACTCAGTCACGTGTAGAATCAAAGGCTCCTTAACTGCAAGTATGGGATGAACAAATGTACATTCTTTATCACCATTGATCAACTGGCTGATTCAAAGTAACAAAATCATAGAAAAAATTAGGGCTGGAAGGGACCTCAGGAGGTCATCTAATCCAAACCTCTGCTCAAAATAGGACTGTCGCTCACCAGATCATTCCAGCCAGGTCAATGTCAAGCTGAGCCATAAAAACCACCAAGGATGGAGATTCTACCACCTCCCTCCTAGTGAGAAAGTTTTTCCTAATATCCAACTTAAGCCTCCCTTGCTACAACTTCAGACCATTGCTCCTTTTCCTGTCATCTATCATCACTGAGAACAGTCTAGCTCCATCCTCTTTGGAAATCCCCTTCAGGTAGTTAAAGGCTTCTATCAAGCCCCTCTCAGTCTTCTCTTCTGCAGACTAAACAAACCCAGTTCCCTCAGTCTCTTCTCATAAGTCATGTGCCCACGCCCTTGAATCATTTTTTCTTGTTCTTTGACTCTCTCCAACATGTCCACATCCTTTCTATAGTGGGGGGTTCAAAACTGAACACGGTACTCCAGATACGGCCTCAAAAGTGCAGAATAAAGAAGAATAATTACTTTCCTCGATCTGCTGGAAACACTTGTACTAATGCAGCCCAGGATGCGGTTAGCCTTCTTGGCAACGAGGGCACACTTCTGACTCATATTCATCTTTTTGTCCACTGTCACCCCCAGTTCCTTTCCTGTAGAGCTTCTGCTTAGCCAGTCAGCCCCCAGGCTGTAGCATTGCATGGGATTCTCCTGTCCTAAGTGCAGGTTTTTGCATTTGTCCTTGTTGAACCTCATGCAATTTCTTTAGGCCCAATTCTCCAATTTGTCTAGGTCACTCTAAATTCTATCCTTACGCTCCAGTGTATCTATTAGAGATAACTTTGTCAACAAAGGATTTGTTTTCATTCTTTTTCTGGCAGTTTTCTTCCCTAAAAGAACAGAAGAAGGCAAATGTCCTCAAATATGATTGGAAGTCCATTGAAATCAGTGGAACAACTCCCACTGACTTTTATGGGCTTATGAGCTTGATGCAAAAGTCAAGCAAGAGAATAAACACAAGAGGGTGTATTTGATGAGCAGAGGAACTGTTGCATATCAGCAGATTAAATGCTCTGTTTGCAGATTGAGAAGTAAAATAATATTCCTGAAGAGGGGAAAAAAATCTCACATTTTAAAACACACGAATACTATCACATGAAAACTAAGAGGACAAATCTTTTGACACAACTTATACGATTTAGAGCTATAACTAACGTAGTTATCAGCACTAAAAAATCCCTCTTTCAACCAAAGTAATACATTTATCAGAATAATAATACAAAAAACCCCCCTAAAATATCAGTTTTACAAGTCAGTTACATGACATGTAATTAAATATACCCATCTCCTTCTTCTACCTACAATAAGGATGCTGTATTACAAATCATATTTCTACCCACATACCATCACTAATAAGTCAATATTTTGCAAAAGATACTACAAATTTATCAGTTATCTCCTGTTCTTTATACAAGCTGGCACCAATATGTCAAATAGTCCTGTGTCTATCTGTAAAACAATTTATTTTTAAGTTCTTTTAGGGTCAGCTATGTCAAGTAGTAAAAATCTTCTTTCACAGAAGTCCTAATGATTTCACTGGAAGCCCTCACAGACTAAAGAGGAGTACATAGTGACAGTGGCTAAGTACAGACAGTCAAAAAGCCCAAGGCTGAATCGAATGAATCTTTGCAGGTTAGTATAAACTGAGTAGATTAAACTGATGAGCAAGTGAACAGACACTCACTTTTGATTCTGGAAATGCAGCCACATGTCTGCAGAGGCTCAGGCCAGAAGCTGGGGGGCACTACAGTACACCTTCTTGCTTGGCTGGAGTTGACAGCTTGGAACAGGCTATCCCACCCACCCTCCAGGAGCGGGGGATGGTTCAGGGAATGTGCAAACTATCCTGGGATGCTGGAGGACTGTGAGTTAACTTGAATCTGGAGGGGATCTGGGAAAAATGTCAATAAGCTGATTTAACTTCAATCAGTTAAGTCTGATACTACATCCATCCAGGTTTCTCTTAAACCAGTTTTGGCCATTTTGAAAGCAGTTTATGTGCACTGAACTTCTGTTGTGTTACAGATCTGAATAAGTTTGCAATCATTTATACCAGTTTATGTGAAATTTCTGTCCATATCCAGTATGTCAATTTGACCTTAACAGCTATAATCACAAAATAGTGATGCATCAGCTTTTGGGTTTTATAATGATTTTCATCACTAAAGTACCTAAATACTTCATATGTAATGGCAAAATCACCAGTGGACCTCATGTCATCTTTGGTCCCTTCCTTCTTTCAGAGATTGAATCTTCTAAGAAATAGGAGTTTGCTTTATTGAGTCTTTTTGCATGGTTTTAGAGATTGAATGGGGTGTCATTGCTGTGTACATCATTGTAACAACTACAATAACAATGATGACAGCAGGGTAAATGACACCTTTGCACTTCTCTTAGGCTCTTCTTTCCCATCTCAGTACCTTTGTCTCCTCAGCTGTGTTCTTTAGTGGAAGGGCCACGGTAGCAAACAGCTTGAACTGCCTCTATGTACCGACTGCTGTATGGCTTTTAAGCATCAGAGCTACACCACAACTCTGGCATTTGGTTACCTCTATATCTACACAAGTATTTCTACAGGTGCATACAAAATATAAGTGTATCTACACTTACTCTTTCTTTTAATTTACCTCTCTGATAGTTTTCAAAGGTAACTCCTAGAGGCAAAGGTTCTAACACATCTATTAAGCCCATACGAAGTGGCAAGTATTCACTTTGGATTTGGCTGGTTCGGAGGACAGTGATTCAATTTAGAGGTTCACTTGCATTGCACCCCCCCCACTGGCTGGACAAGTGGCAGCAGAACATAGCCCCCACTCTGAGCACTGCCATGCCCACATCCTGTGCCTGCATCCTACATCCCCCGCTCTGGATGGGCAGCTTGTTCCATCCCCAAACCCTCCCTCCCCACCACCCCAACCCCAGCAGATGTACCTGCTGGCGGCAGCCGTGTCAGCTGCCTGTTTAAATTATGGCTGAATCGCCAAATCTTTTTGGAATCTTTTCAGAATCAATTTGAATGCTTGGAATCAATTCAGAGCTTTTATTTGGTCTCCCAATTCAATTTGGATTTGGAGATTCAGTCCCCAAATCAGGCCAAATCTCTGAATCAAATTGTCTACTGAAGCTTCACATAGCCCTAATATTTATAGTCTTTGTACACTTAGAGTTGGCTCATAGGTAGCAGTCAATGGGTAAAGTTGGCTCCAAAATATTACCTCCAAAAGATTTTACATGCACACACACAAGCTATTTAAAAATAGTGAAATTTGAAAGAAAAAATATTGTAAGAGATGTTATATTGACAGTGTATTTCTTCCAAAAGCTCTGCAGATACACTATGACTTTAATGGTACAGTTGCTATTTTTTTCTTCTAAGCAATCGTGATCTCAGTGGAAGTGACACTAAGAGATGCTCCCACTGAAATTGTATCTCTGGAAATAGAGATTTAATGGAACCAATTCAATTTACCTTCGACACAATGAAAACACTATTAAAAAGTAACTCAAGTGTATGCATAATAGTAGCTGCTTGTCAAACCTAAAACCCTCAGTGTTTACAATTTTAAAGAAAGGGGGAAAAATGCATATGATAACATTTATCATTGACATTGTATTCCTTCCCAAAGCCCTGCAGATACAATATGATTTTAATGGCACAGTTGCTATTTTTCTCTCATCTGAGCTAACATGATCTCAATGGAAGTGACACTAAGAGATACTCCCACTGAAATTGTATCTCTAGAGACAGAAATATAATGGAACCAATTTAATTTACCTTTGACACAATGAAAACACTATTAATAGTAACTCAAGGATATACACAACAGTAGATTCTTTTCAATTGTAAAAATCCTCAGTGTTTTAGTCTTCAAAATAAGCAAAGGAATTAGCACCATCGACATGTTAATTTTGAACAGGCTTGCAAAGGTTTAAATAATGTTCATAAACCTAGTAGAACTTGATTCAGATCCTAGTTTTCATGACAATGTTGGTGTATGGCAGTATAGACTTCATCCATCAAAGGTTTTTTGATTATCACTACCTCCATTGTGGAGGCACAAATAGGGCACAGAAGACACTCAGCAAATTCCAAAGTACAGGAGATGATGCATGCATGGTCCCTGAGAGGAAGAATTAGCTACCTCATACCTAATAAAGGAGTCCCTTATCAAGGATATAACCCATGATCTCAGGCCCACATACCTGGAGTGATTGCCTGCTCTTGATGTAAAAGTAGTTTTGGTAAAAGAAAGAAAGAAAGATGAAAAGTACAGGTCTGTTCAGTGGATCATGTTAAATGCAAATGAAATGTTCTGAATATTTAGCTCCAAGCTGGTAATATATTATATATGGCACCTGTGCAGATGGAAATTTTATCTGATTCATAACGAGGCCAATTCTGAACAGACCTTCACTGAGAGAACAAAAATGTTTCTTGTATGTCCATATTACTATTTCTGATGGCATATTTCAAATTTCCATTCCAGATCTTTGGGGGACAGAACCTTTACAAGAAGGTAGAGAAAATGAACAAAGATTGCCATAAAAAACAATTTCCTCTAAACTTAACCTCAAACTGGAATCATTTGTTGAAGCTTAAAGCCTAATGCTGAGTGTAGGCATAGGCAATCTCAATTACAATTTGGCAGTTATAAGCAACTGAAAATCTGGAGATAACTTTAGGAAATAGTAGTTTTGCATAGCCATGCAAAAATTAAACTTGCCTTTTGCATAGGGGGGGTTGTTTTGTTTGTTTTTTTACTTACTTAACATGCAGAATCTGTGTAAAGTTCCCAAATTTTTCATCTACAGCATCTGCTGTGAACATCTACACTTGGCAACTTTTCACCAGACTCTTTCAATCTGCCTTTATTATGTACATGTCACTAAACTGTGTTACAATGTTGATGGTATAATGAAAGACAAGAAAAAAAATTAAGATCTGATAGGCTCAATAAATTTATTTTACTTTCCTTTCAGATTGTAAACTCATTCAGTGACTAACAAATTTTAAAAAATGCAAATTCATAAACATGATTATTACACCATTCAAGCAGATTTAGAAAGTTAAGTTTTTACTCCATTGTGAAATCAATGGGAATTTTGCCTTTACTTTACTGGGGATCTGGATTTCCAGCAAGGGCCATAATCTGCATTTTCTTTGCTGTTGGCTGAGGATAATAGTGAAGATTTTTCAGTAGCACCTATTTGGATAGTTATGGCCCAGACACAGGGAGTCCTTCAGAGGTTCCTTAAAATCTCGGCTGCTCTTAATTATGCAGGACTATTTCCAGCCCTGAAAAACTGTTGCTACAGCCAGGAAGAGGTAGAACACTATTTCCTGACCCCAGCTCCACAGGCAGGAGTGCTTCCATGAGACTCCCATTTTATCAGGGATAGTTGGTTAGATCAGCTTTTAAAGTCATGAACAGCACACATTCAGGGCCATTTTTTCAGAGGCCTTAGACTGGCCTCTCTTTTTACCTCCAGATTGTCATGTCCAAGATTTTAGACATCATTTTGCTTTGTTCGCAAAATAACATTTGCTTGTGCAAATCAAGCAGTAAGATCCTTGTCTGAACTGCATATTCAAAAATGGTGGAGGATGTCAGTACTTTGAATTCTACAAAGAACCAGCTTTATGTTCTCATCTATAAAGCATAACTGGATAGTTAGTTCTATTTCAGTTCTCTGTGCAGCAGTTAGAGACTCAGTACTATAAAAATACTGTTTCCAGAGCAAAGAGATAATACAAGAAGTATCTGCATTAAGATATGAGGTCATTTGTACACTTCTTTGTTCACTCCTAATCTTTTCATTTACTTTCTTTTACAATGTTTTGTAGTTTATTAGCAAGCATTTTTGAAATGGTCTTAGAGGTGCTGTGTAATAAATTGGTAGCCAAAAAAATAAGCCTTGTGAAAAGGATTTTATTTATGAACATAGGTTTTAAATATTTGTCTATTTTCCCCTAGTTATTTTACTTTAATAAACACAAAAATGTACACATATTTAACAAATAATGTGCACTTAAGTGTGGGTGTGCATAAAAGAGTACAAGTGTATATACAATTACACATACACACACACATACACACACACACACACGCATAGGTATTCCTTTAACGAAAAACAATATCAAGGTAAAAGGAAAGAAAAACATTACCAAAATTACGTTCATATATATAAATAAAAATTCATGCAACTTATACATTGAAATGCATACATGCACACACAGAGAATTATTTTAAAGTTATATATCAGCACTAAAATATACACAAATAATAGAAAAAAACACAACCTGGTAGGTAAACTTGGGTCCAAAGCAAAGTTACAGCTACATACACCTCAGCCTTGTACACCTCAGCATCAAAAATTTGGAACCATTTTTTGCAGTAAGCTCCTATTTTTTATAACAATTCAAAAGCCTGACTTGGAACAACCCCAAACATCAGGGTTTTCAACCCAGATTGTTTTCCCTAAATGTAGCAGCTCAAGTTTAGCTCTAATTATGGGGCAACCTCCTTCACAAGCTCAATGCCAGGTTATAATTAACACTTCTTCATTGAAATAGTTCATGCTTAGATTTTTTTTTTCCTGAAGGCATTAACTTTGCCCACAGAAGCCAAACTGTAGCTGTATGTCAGCAGCCAAGGGATGCTACATCTCTTAAGCAATTCATGCTCTGCTGCTTGTCTTATTTGTGTGCTGTTCTACCCTACAATATAGCTAGGAGTTTCATCTCAGGGAAAAGATCTGAAACCACATTATTCACATGCATGTGAAAACAAAAGCCACAGAAAAAAAGCACGGTAGTGAACCTTGGCCAGTGGCCTTAATAATCTTTGGTGGAATCTAATTCCCTTTGTTTCTTTTTCATATTTTTTCTTCCTCCAAGTTCTCTGATTCTTATTCTATTTTCTACCCTCTCTCCTCTTTCTCTCTCTGTGGTACAGTTATGAACACAAACACAAAAACAGACAATTCTCTATGAGGTGTCCTACATTTACTGGTGGGCAAGCAGAATACTGCAAACAGGTAGTTCATTGGCTTTGGAAACACAGTTCATCCCTCTGATAAAGCAACTGTCCAACACAATACAGTAATAGGAAGAGAGGAAAATCAGAGACTCTCACAATGAACATTTGTCCTGCAAATGCAAATGAGCCACACAAATGTTTGTCTTGCAGATGGAAGCATCTTTTATATCAATGATATGGGACAAATTAAAGGCACAATGATTAGGGGTACATTTTACACTTTGCAGCTTTTGAATATGGAGTAGCGTATTCATTTTTTGGAGAAATTAACCTGATGGCTATTGAACACATACTATTGAAATACATTGCACTGTACAGTAGGGGTGTGCAAAGCTTCGGTCCTCAATTCAATTCAGTAGAGATTTGACTGATTCGGTGGCTGAATCTCCAAATCCAATTTGAATCAGAAGACCCTTAAATCTGTTCAAATCGAATTGGAACCCTTTGAATCAATTCAGAGAGATTCAATAAGATTCAGAGATTTAGACATAGACACAGCTTTAAATATTTTTTCTACATACCTCTAAGTAGCAGGGGCTCATGAGTGCTGCAATGCTGGGGTACATGGAGTGTACCACATAAGCACGGAGGGCTCCCCAGCATACTTGGCAGCAGACCCAGAAGTGGACCAGAAGCACTTCTGGTCCACTTCTAGGTCCACCGCGGAACATGTAGGTTACTGGTGCCTCCTGGGCCTGGGGTGGGCACCTGGGGTCCCCCCTGTAGCCAAACGTGCTCTCCGGTGGACCTGGAAGTGAACCAGAATTACTTCCGGTCCACTTCTGGGTTTGATGCCAAGCACCTGGAGGGCCTCCTGCACTCCTGTGGGACACTCCATGCATCCCAGCATCACAGCAATCGCAAGCCATGCCTGTTACCTCAAGGTAGGTTGAAAAAACTTTTAAAGCTGTGTCTCTGTCCAAATCACTGATTCTCTGAATCAGCATCAAATCTTCAGATTCAGCCAAATCAAATCAGGAACAGAGATCCAAATCAATTAATTGAATCACTGTCCCCTATTCAGGCTGAATTCATATCTGAATCAAATAGGGCCCGCTTCGCACACCCTTACTGTGCAGGTAAAGAAAATTGCATTTGGTAATTGGAGAAGGATCTAATCTCTTGCTCTGAATTCCTACAAAACATCTTTAGTCTTATGGCCCACACAACAAGAATGAGTATGAATAACTGGCAGCTAGGGTCTTTGGTTCTCCAGTGTGCTCAAGAATCTTTCAAATTAAATCCTACAGCTCTTCCATTGAATCATCACAGCACCCAGCAGAAAGGACTGAAGCCAGGGCATACCTTGGAAATAAAAGACAACTGCATAGTTCATGAAAGCCACAATTAAGGAACTGAAAAGATTCCAAGTTACACTAATGGACAAGAAAATGTGAGATCCAAAATAAGGATGACAGGAAAGGTAAGACATTATACTGCCAATTTACTTAGTGCCTTCTCTTCTAATGTAATGTCTTGTCTGTAAAGCAGGGCCTCAGTCTAGCTGTATATTACAGGAGTCTAACATTTGCCAGGGCACTAATTGAATGACTGAAAAAACACTATAGCATTAACATTTTCATCATCAGAAGACAAGGAGTGGTGTTTTACAAAAATGATGCTGTGAAGAATAACTAATGCAGGATTATATTCATAAAATGGATATTCTGATTTCATTGAGATTTGGATCCTAACCTGAATTTTGCTGCTCACTTAAACTTCTGTGAAAAAAAGTATCTAGATTTGCAAACTCTAAAAGAAACTTCTTTTAGTATGAAGTATGAATCTGTATCTATAGACACATAGAAAGGGTTTTTCCTTCTCTTTCGTTTCCCTGATACTGTGTCTCAAGGATATTGCAGAAGCTGTATGTGGCAGCTGATGAAGTTGTCCAAAGCTGATGAAGTTGTCCAAAGCACCTTGGACAAAGAAAAGGATCTGGCACCCTATAAAGACTAATATAATCTGCTTATTTCTAATATGTCTTGGACTCAGGAGCCTAACAAAATCCTTGATGTTTAGGTTTAGATAAAGAGCTAGATTTAGAGATGAGCTAGGGCTGCTATTCCATAAGGCAAAGGAGACAAAACCAGCTGTTGCAAATATTTCCAAACAGATTTTTTCTAACTTTTGTTTTATTCACTCACTCATGGCAATCCCTCAGACAGAAGGAAAGAAGGAAGTAAAAAGAAAGAATCTTGCTATATGAAAAATATCCTTTCCAGAAAATCAATTTTTCCATCCTTCTTCCTTCCAAAGAGCCCTTAATATCCCCCTGTCCTCACAGCACTATGTTATGGTAGAACTCTTCCCCTTCCTGACATTTTTAAGGAATAGTTGATTGGCCTCTCTTCCAACACTGCCACCATTCACAATTTTACCACAAGGCTGGCAATAATTCACGTTTTACTTGAAGCCCCAGTTTCAAATGGACTTTTTTCCTGTTCCTTTGAAGAGGCCACAAGGACCACTGAGACATACCTTTCCATCACATAAAAAAAGCAGGCGGAGGAAAGTAGTAAACCAGTAAACCTCTTCAAAAAAAGTCCAGATCAGACCTCTTTAAGCAAAACAAAACAAAACAAAATGAAACAAAGAAAGAAAGGTGCTGTGTCTGAACAGTAAGCACAGCCCTGAGCAAAATAAAAAGTGATAAAAGTATGAGGGAAGCAGCCTCAGGCATGATTTGTTTTTATGTATTAGATTATTTAAAACCACATTAAAATGGAGATATCAGCTCTGAATGGTTTTACTTCTAAGCATCCTTCTGCCATGCATTCATTCTCTAAAGGCATCATTTCAGGCACAGCCACCAGTTTGGAATGGATTCGTATACTATGTTAAGAAACTTTTATCTTCTTAGAAAATGTTATTAAAATCAGTGGGATGGGAAGAAGGAAGAATATCACTTTGAAAAAAAAACTCTATTACCTAGGGCCTGAGACAGGAGGCCGATATGTATTTGCCTTGTCAGTGTCATTAGACGTACTGTCTGGACCAGGATTTTTTCTTGAATTCTTCTCCCCTCCATTCATTTGCCTTCCCTAATTGCCACACTGTCATTTTAACAGTGAAATTCCTCAGTGTCCTTTTCACTGCCTGACAGATGTATGAACAGTACATATCAAAGATCTATTTTTCAAACCCATGTAAATAATTTGTGAGAGAGTTGGTACTTCACAGTATAATAAAATAGTACCAAACATTGGTACCAACCAACTCAACAGCACAGGCACAATTTAAAGTAGTGACGAGGCAGTTGCGATCATTCAGGGATTATGTGAGAAGCAAGACCTGTTTGTTAATACCTTTTATTAGACCAAATATAGTTGGGAAAGACAAGCCAAGGAATAGTATTTTGTGCTCAAAAGCTTAGCTAACTTCTCTCCCAACTGCAGAGTTGGTCAAATAAAAGATATCACTAAACAAACCTTGTTTCTTACCTTTTAAAAACAGTTTGGATTGTGGCAATCCTTGCGTGTGTGTGTGTGTGTGCATGCATGTGCGCGTGCATGTATGCATGTGCTTCTCTGATCCCATGCGCATGACTTCTGCTTTACAGCCAAGTAACTTCAGTAATGTTCACTAATGTTACTCCTGACTCCTCTCAGTTGAAGCAAGATGAGAGTCTAGATGAACGGGCCATGTGGATGCCTAAGTCATTCATAATTATGTTTTACTGGTATAAATGACTTTACAAAGTAGATAGAAATACTGAAGGGACTGACTATCTTTCCCTCATGCAAGAACAGCAGCAGCAAACTTTTAGGCTGCCTATACATATGTTCTTGGTTGGGGGTGTTTTAATTAGAGTGGTTCCCAGACAGCTGCTCAAATTCAAACATCACAGCATCACATGTATTAAGTATGCCCCTGTGCATTTAAAAATGGCTGTGGGATGCTTTAACTAAAACTCATTCAACAAGTTTTAGTGAAAACTCTCTTTCAGCCATTTTGAAATATGGGGGATGCTATAATGCATATGATACTGTGGCGATGCTAGAGTTCTAATTAGGATGTGGAGCAGACTCAGCTAATTGAGTCTACTCTGATGTGTTATAACTAGAAGGCGTCAGATCATGTGTATAGGCAGCCTTAAAAATCAAGGCATTTTCCCCAATAATACCTCTTATAGAATGATTTACAGACCTGAAAAATGAAAGGAAAATATCACCAAATTAGGACAGTGCGATTTTACTGTTACTTCACACAGGCACAATGGAGAATCAAGACAGTATGTCCCAATTGTCTTTAGTCTCTTTTTTTGCTCCCCTCTCCTTTACAAGCTCAGTGACTTTCTGACTCTGAACCATTTACAGTCTCACCTGACATTTTTAGAGTATGTGATGCATTGCAATCAGTGCTCTGCTATATTAACTACTTTATTACTAGCAAATTCTTTACTTCCTATCAAGGCATATCTGCAAGATCATCATCCACAATTGTTTAGGACTGGGACTAGAAAAGAAGACTGGAAAAAGCTTTTTGTTCCTGTCCATCACTAATGTTCTCAAGTTGCTAACCAGCATCAACGGTACTCTCGATATCTTGGTTTGTAAGAAATTTCTCAGGGATAATGGTGAGCATAGCAGTAGCAACAGCTACAGAAACAGTAAGCTCTCAAAATCAAGTTCTTACTTGCAGAAATGTTGATGGGATAGATGCTGTGATCAGCCCTCTCTCCTGTGATTTTAGCTTTTTCATTAGGTTTACATTTCAGACTGAGTCTGTAACATAGTACAATTTTATTTCCCTGGCTAAGGCATAGAACCCATGGAATGCCCAAGGACACAGCCTTATCTACTGGTCCCCACACACAAATCAGAAGAATCCTCTTCTGTGCCAGGCTGCACTCACATCCTCAGGAGGGAACACTATATGCAGAATATGTATTTATTGCTTTCCAGTAAATCAGAGAAATTCCAGTGATGTGCTGCACAAACACTGAGCTCTGCAGGCTTCATTCCAAATCTCCTTAGAGTCTACTGGTGACAAAATGGAAATTGCAAACAAATATATCTTCTCATTTCATGGTTAGTTTTCCTGTTCAGACTGTTCCCAATATTTCCTAATCCGTATACAATTCAGTAATGTAAGTTACCTTTTACATAATTACAAACTGGGACTCTGAGCAACCAGATTTTGATCACTAGAAAAACTGGATCTACAATAGTAAACTTTCTGAGGTAGCATCCCATCTATTTTTTAGTAGAAGTTGTTTTCAAGGGCATGTATACTTGTGCTCCAAGGGGGGGGAGGGGTGCATTTTAGTTAGAGTGGTTCTGAGAGCCACTCTAATTAAAGCACCCAGAACATCACATGCATCGGTGTCACTGTGTTAAAAAATAATGGCGGGGGTACTTTAACTAAAGCTTGTTAAACAAGCATTAGTTAAGCACCCCACCATTATTTTTCAGCTTTGGGATGCTGATGCATGTGATGCTGGAGTCTGCTAGACCACATTACTTACCATTCTCCAGGAGACCTGATTAATTGAGACTGTTCCAATGCACTGTAATTACAATGCATTGGGGCAGCATGGATGCATGTGTATAGGCATCCCAAAGGGCTACGTTCATTTGGCCAAAAACTTTTATTAACGCTTTCTTAGACATTCAAACCCCTTCTTTCCTCAAAGTAAGGTAAGGAGCTTTTTGTGTTTTAAGAATGAGAGGAAAAATCTTGTTTACCAAGCTAAAAGTCTGAACCAAATTCCAAGCATATTACATTCATGCTATGATGCCTCAAAAATAATTACATTTCTTAATGCTGGAAATAAAAGCATACAGAAACTCAGGACTAAAAGGCCTATTGTTATCCAGTGAGCATATATATAGTCTTATCAGGACCTAACTAGTACAACATAAGAAACTGGAGAAACTTGTTTACTTAAATGTGAAAAATTACAATATACATGGAAAGTTCTGCAAAATTCTGATGATTCGTGAACTATCTTATTGGTTAGATAAGTGTGTCATGCTGTCTCCCATGTATTAAGCATGAGTAATGCCTGCCAATATTCGATCACATTCCTAATTGCCATATACTAAAGGATCTTGGTCAGTTTGGCCTCTGCAACCTTTTCTTCAACAGAAAACAATGTGTAAATAGCAAAACAAAATTAAAAATGGTCATTGTATTGGTAGTTCATAATAATAGCAAACAAGTCAGATGGAAATGAACAAACTATAGAAATATCAGTGGTAACAGAGGTGCTAACTATGCCATAAAATGTATCTGATACTTGCATTAAGATGTCAAAATGCCACAGGAATCTGGAAATGGTTGTTGTACATCAGATACCACAGAGGACCTGTAAAATGGAGATAGGATTTATTAAAAATAAATGAAAGCTCTTACTGCAGTCTAAACAAACCATTTGATAGTAACTAATTGTTAAACTCAGATGGCAAAATATATACCCTTCTAACGTGATGCCTGAATCAAAGATTCTTTAAACCACATAGGGTATACCTATGGATTCAGTTAGAATTGAATAGAGCCAAGATTTCATGTTTAGCTCCTAAAACCCATATATGCACTTGGAGCAGGGTAAGGATGTACTGTATGTTAACAGCTGCCTTGCAACAATGCAAGTTAAAGCTACCTTCCTTCAGCCCCACTATAGGAAGCCTAGTCTCAGGTAGGAACTTCCTGGTTCTGTAGATGCCTTGTTCCATGTCACAGAAACAGTCTTTCATATTTTGTACACAACAATGTGAAAGACTGAGCTTTAAAATGAGACTGGGAAATGCAGCCGTGTTCACAGTTCTTTAGAACATTAGCCACATCCAGCCAATGACAGCACATGTGTAATTACTGCTGTACTTACAGGATAACCTGAACAGCTTGTAAAACTGCACATACTTTATTAGGAAAAGAAAACAGAGAAATAGTTTATATTCTTAAAGTTGGCGGAATATTGGTCACTATATCATGGGCTCCAGCAATGAGAGTTTTGCACACACTTCACATAATACTCACAAAACAAAAACAAGAAAACAATTTCATAGATTTCATAGACATTAGGGCTGGAAGGGACCTGGCAACATCATTGGATCCAGCCCCCTGCCCAAGGGGTAGAAAGTCAGCTGGGGTCAAATGATCCCAGCAAAATAGGCACCCAACTTTTTCTTAAAAGTGTCCAGAGCAGGTGGATGCATCACCTCTGGCGGGAGCCTATTCCAGGCCCTAGGAACTAGAACAGTAAAGAAGGTTTTCCTTATATCCAGCCTAAAACAGTATTGCAGGAGTTTTCGAATGTTGGACCTTGTCTTCCCTTGGGGTGTCCTGTTGAACATAAGTTCTCCCAGTTCCTGATGCACCTCTCACCCCCGCCACACCTTAAGTACTTACAGGTTTCCACCAAGTCACCCGAGCCTAAATTTTTCTCGGCTGAAGAGTCCCATGGCTCTTAGACTCTCGTCATAAGGCCTGCTCTCTTGTCCTCTAATCTTACACATGGCTCTCCTCTGGACTCTTTCAAGTTTCTCCATACCCTTTCTGAATTGCAGAGCCCAGAATTGGATACAGTATTCCAGCTGTGGCCTCACCAAAGTTGGATAAAGCAGGAGGATGATTTCCTGGGTCTTGCTTGAGATGCATCAATAGATGCAGCTAGAGTTTTGTTTGCTTTGCTGGCTGTGGCATCACATTGGTGGCTTGTGGTCAATCATGACCCCAAAGACTCTTTCAGTCATGGTGCTAGTGTGTGTAGCACTGCCGACCCTATTAGTGTGTCATGGTTTTTTTCTCCCAAAGTAGAGCAAATTGCATTTCTCTGTGTTGAATGTCATCAGGTTTTGTTCCACCCACTTTGCTAGCCTATCCTCTAGGGTGACCACACATTTATACTACCATTGTTACTGTGGGATTGAAAATGCTTCCTAGCCCCATCAGATATCAACAGCAGCTCTGCTGTATCTATGTACACATTCAAAGACCACGTAGTACCCCTATATACTTGTATGTGTTCATAAGATTTGGGGCTCGGTCATACTGGGAGCTGCATAGATGTGAGTTTTGTGTCATTACTAGAAACTTGTATGATATGGGAAAATCCTTACCTGCCACACCCACAAATTATAAATACAATCATAGGAAGTGGGGCTGGAAGGGACATCACAAGGTCACCTAATCCAGTCCCCTGCTCAAGGTAGGAGCATCTCTGATTAAACCTCCCCAGCCAAGTATCTATCCAACTTGCTCTTGAAAATGTATAAGGATGGAAAATCCACAATTTCTGTAGGTAATCTGTTCCAATGCTTGACTACCCTCTGTAGACCATAGTAGACCTTAGGCTGTTTACTAATAGGATAGTACAAGGGTGGCTGGTTGTGGAGCCATGAGAGACCTGATCCTTGTTGTGGCAGAGCAGCCCCAGCCCCTTCTCCATTGTCCACCCTGATGTAATCGTGCTGGCAGGACAAGCTAAATGTCTTCATGTGCAATGCTCTGACACAAGTGCCAGGGTTTTCAGACCCCTGGGATAGTACAATGTACAATTACTTGCATTTGCTGGACCATAGTTTGGTTAAGAGAAGAACAAACAAAGGAAATGATGAGGCCAGAGAACATCAATCCATCTTTCTTGAATTAGAGAACATGGGTAAAGATTGAAAGTTCATTTAGTAATCTGATGTGAGACAAGGATAATTTTAGATGAGATATAGTTTATATAAGGGATAAGAATAAGCATATAAAGATTAGCTAGGGCAGGACCAATTAGGAATGCTTTTATGCTTTTGTTTTACTTTTCTGAATTCCCTTTTTTGATATTTTAGCCAAGTCACAGAGCATAAAAATGTGGATTAAACTCAGAATCTTTGTTCTTCAGCCCTGCACTACAATTTTTGCTGAATAGCCCATTTGCAGATGATCTAAGGTAGGCAGTCTTTTAAAGCTTGATTAGAAACCTTGGTGAAAAGTCCTTTTCCCTAACAGCCTTATCACATCTAGAGGCTTTTTAAGACTTTATCAATTAGAAACATTAAGATTAATTTACTTTCAAATATCAATAATTGTTATACATTTAGATAATGTGCACTTAATAAATTTTAATCAGTAGCTTGATATGCCTTATCTGGATCATTTAGTCATTTGAATCATTTTTGTATGTCATTATTAAATTTTTTGATTAAGATTTATCTACATTTATAGTTGTGAGCATTTAATTTTGGTGGGACTGATTCTTTGAACCTCGCTTTGTTCTCAGGATATATCTGAGGATCAACATGTCATAGTCAGACAGTTCCTCCTAATCGCCAGTCAAAATGTCCCCTGCTGAAGCTTCAGCCCATTGCTCCTAGTCCTGTTTCCTATGATCACAGAGAAAAAACCCATGTACATCCTGTCTATAATTGCCCTTCAGGTGTTCAAAGACTTATCAAATCCTACCTCAGGCTTCTTTGCTCCAGACTAAAACCCCTAGAGTTCTTTCAGCCATTTCTCAGATGTCTTGCTTCTCAGGCCCTTAATAATGTGTATTGCTCTGTGCTGCACTCTTTCCAATCTGTCTACATTCTTCTTAAGGTGTAGGGCCCAGAACAAGAAATGGTACTCAAGGTGAGGGTTCACTAATGCTGAACAGAGTGGAAGAATCACTTCCCTTAATTTTCAAGTGACACTTGTTAACACAACCCAGTGCACTGTTGACTTTTTTATTTTTGCAGGTCCTATGCAATCAGCACAATGGAGAGACACAATTAAATCACAGACCCAGTTACACCACAGTAATTCTACTATGGTGCAATTATCTATCCATAGTCTATCAACACAAAAGAACCTCAAGAACCCACCAAAATATCAGTCAGTATCCCCCAAACCATTGAATAATGGTTGAATGGACTGAATAATGCCCTAAAAGGGCTTTGTATGATCCTGTGGCACATTGGAGGGCATATGGAGACAATAATGTCACTAATAATCTTCTTGCTGCCAACTCAAATAATTTTTCTGGCTTGAATCCACCCCCCAAAATGTGTTTTTCAGTGAACTACATCAGAACAGTTCATGCCAGATGGAACCATCTCCATCTGTGGGTTTCAAAAAACCCCAAGATGGGACTGAACTCATGAATGACACAGACCATGGACCATGCTATACACCTTATTGCTATCATAAATCATTTGCTGGCAGTATCTCTGAAATCCACCAAACTACTACAGAATCGGTCCACTGGCACACCAAGCTTGACATGTGCACATAAGCTGGGATAACATCTCTCCTCTAACCTCACTCAGCAACTAACACTACAAACTCCCATAAATTCAAAGTTTGAGAAATTTTTAATCAAAAATTTTGTGCGATGTTTCCACCTGTTACAACACAGATATAATTTTGTGTCTCTCAATGTAAAATAGTACAACTAATATAGGTCAGTTTCTTTCATTATGTTGATTATTACCTTGATCTGGTCTAGATTCAGCAACATGTTTGACTTTAGGCACAAACTGAAGTGGTTTTCTGACCTGATGTCTCTGCTAACAGTCCTAATGAAGTCAGGGGGACTGCTTCTAGTAAGAAACAATGCAACATGTCCAAAAGTGGCAGAAAGTAGTCCCAGACATGTTAAATTTCAGGTAAAGAGGATTTCTTAAGCCAAAGCTTTTAAGGTAGTTCATTTGAGAAATTCTCATCATTTACTAATCAGGGACAAAGGAAATGGCTAGGAAAATATCAAGCTCTACCAAAAAAAATATTAACATAAATTAACATAGCGATAATTAGTAAAAAGTAATAACAACATAATTACATTTTAATTAACATGAAGTGTAATTATTGTTACACTTTCTCTGGCCCTGAATTTCATAATCTGCTCAGATCAGCTAATTTCCATTTGTTGTTATAGTAACCAGAGGCAAAATCTACAAGGTTATCCTAGTAATATTTTCCATTAAATTCTGTTGATGCTGGGGACCTAAATGAAGTGCACATAAGCTCTTAACATGTCTTGTGTTTATCCACATTAAACTTGGCTTCTGTGCCTTTGAGAGTTTACTAACCAGATACTTTTACATATCTCCACCTTTCTAAACCAATTTTTCTCTTTTTTGCTTTTACCGCATATTAAACATATACACATTCTGTTGATGGTGCCTTATTGAATTCCTGGAACATTTCTACCCTGCTGTGTTGGACTGGTTGATGAATGTGCTACCAGGAATTTAAGTACAGTCAGTAAGTTCCATTCATCATTTTTTTTATTTATCTCAGCAAGAAAAAGTAGTAGTTACAGGGTCTTTGAACAAAGGTTTTCTGACCTGACCCAGTCCTTCAATGAAAAGTAATAATGGATTGATAATAATAGTCTTTTGCTCAAGAGTACCAGATCTGTCATAATGTGGATTGGAAAGCAAGTTCCATAAAAGAGCTTGCCAAAGGTACAATATTAATAGAGTTGATCATTTCTCCCATGGGAGTTATATATTGACAGCATGTGACTAGATTAATGAAAAGTTAAATCCTTTCCTCTCTGTTAAAAAGATTTTTTCTGACTTTTATTTTGCAAGATTTTACTTGCGTAATGTAAAGCACATTTAAAAATTCAATTTATATTAATTATTATTATTACTAAGCAAAAAGTGGTCCCTGTCAAAGATTGACTGCATTGTTTTACAGGGTCACATAATAAAACGATGTGTCCTCAAATAAGTTAAAATGCAAAAACTATTTCCTTTTCATTATCTTAAAATTCCACCGTAACATCCAACTCAAAATATATTTTGCTGTATCTAATTGCATAAACAATATTTAATCTGACATGGGATCATAAAAAAAACTTCAGAAGTTTTCTACTTTTTAATTCTGCCTACACAGGATGTTCACTCCTCTCCAAGAATCACAAAAAAATCAAATCACTCTGAAATACAGAATTGATCATCAAAGCAGCTTTTATGAATCATATGATGTTCCAAGCATATAATTCCCCCCCTACCCAGACAATCATGAATGGCTTGAATTGCCAGATGAAATAACACTGATTTTACTTAGAGAAGGCTGAATCATAAGAAACTTTTTTGAAATTACTGTGACATAACTCATTTGGAATACAAGTAGAGATGTTGTACGAGGCTTTATATTTAAGACTAACATGAAATTGACCTTTCAAAAGAATTTCATCCTTGAGCAAGGCAAGTAGAATGAAACTATTTCCTCAAAGCTCCTTTAACAGTGAAAACATTAATGCCTGTAGCCCAAAAAGCCCTAGAGCTTGGGCAATGGGGTACGCTCCATGTTGTACTGCTTATATAGAATAAGCCACTACTACAATGCAAAAATTACTAAAAAGAAAGAGAAGCAAATAGAGTTGTAACAGTTGCTGAATATGACTGCTATACCTTTTCAGGCTGCAATCTAATTAGACTACCTGATGTTTGAGAGTAAAAAATCACTCCCTCCACCTCCCAGGCCATATCCAGACAAGCACAACTGTACAGTATGTGGTGCTGTAGACATGTCTGTGGTGCCACTTCCCACACATTCGGTTGTTCTCCACACTACAAGGGAGCAGTGCAGAGGGGTTTTTTCACCCCTGGATTTTCAGTGGTAAAAAAAACCTGCAGGGAAAAAAAGCAGAATGGTGCACGTGGTGGCAGCTTACACTGCCTAAGGCCAGAGCCTGGCTGGCCAGAGCTGCACTCTGCTGCTGACCAGACTCTGCACAGCAGGATCACTGTTGCAGCCCCAAGAAGCTCCCAGGACACCAAGTACAATTGCTGGAGCCAGCTCAGTGCTGGCCTCTGCCTATCCCACCCAGGGTAGCTTGCCCTGAGCCAGAGCACATGTGACATGGGTGTTCCTCAGGGACAGCTAGCAGCTGCACAAGCTGCACCACTGCTAGTTGTCCCTGGGGAACCAAATGTCCATGCACGTCTGGATACGGTCCTTGTGGGCTACCTAGAGTTTGGGTCTAGGTATGCAAGGGTAACCAGTGCTTACCACCCACTAACTTCTTCCCTAAAACAAGTAGGTAAATATGGTGAAATGGCGGCAAAGACCTGATTCCACATCCCAGCTAACTTATAAGAGTAACTGAATCAGCATGGAAGGAGTTATAGTTTACTTCAGGGATTCGACAGCATTAAATCATTATCATCAGGAGCAGGAAAGAACTGCCCACAAACCCCAGAAGTCACAATATAGCCTTTAGGTCTGGTTTTTCAAACAAAGCTTAGCTTTCATTCAATTATTCAGTTACTTAAGTATGGGCCAGTTTTCAAGCAGAAGCAGTCAGTCCAGAAGCTCCTTTTCCAACAGTCATGGGCAGACTGTCAGAAGAGCCGAGCCCTTAACATGCACTGAAAATCTGGTCTTTTATTGTGTGAGTGGAAATGTGCAGGAGAGAAAGTGGAAAATGATAGTCACTTGGATATTAAGTATAGAATATATTTACAAGGATATATGTATTTACAATATATGTTCAAGCATGTCATACAAAAAATTTCCTGTTGATCCAAAATCTCTGTAGCTAACACCCACTCTTGGTTATACAAATGCATTTCCCAATGATTTCAGTGGAAGCCTCATACAAGGAGGAATGAATGCAGTATGCCCAAAGAAAATATGAGTGTAGTGACCTGTACTAATGATTGACTTTGTAGAATCAGTGTTACTTTGCAAGTAGATAACCAAGAAAACAGAAAGTAACCTCCCAGTGATCCAAGTGATGTGCACAGTTGTAACTATTATTCATTTCAAGATGTCTGTTTCATAACAAAAACTTATATTACTACCCTGTCCATTTTCTATAAACTCACAGGAACAGACCACAGTACTGGGTGAAGGGGATGAATAGGGGGAATCTCCTGGTTCATCAATCTTATTGCCAATTATTGCTGTCATCTGCATCCTATCACTCCATTCATAAACTGATCATGCTCAATTTTCAAACTATTTAAATTAGCACTACTTAAATTGGAAGTGCTGTTCCAGAACTTCATTCCTTGAATGGTTAGGTACCGTTTGCCAATTTCCAGCCTAAATTGATTAATTGCTGGTTTTCATCCATTTCTTTCTGTGTAAATATTCTCCTTTAGCTTAAAACTAATTCTTCTTCCTCCCTGAAGTAAGTATAAAGAAATATGACAGCCCTGCCTCAGCTTTGTCTTACTAAGCATAACAAACTTCTTAGCCTCATATCAGAATACTGGTTCTCAGCCCTCTTATCCAAATAGCTCTTTTCTACATGTTTTCCAGTTTAAATTCATCCTGCTCAGACTTTGGTGACCATAATGGTACATCAGGTTCCAGTTGAGGTTCCATCCATATCTTGGACAGCGGTATTACTTTCCTATACCTGCTTGCAATACTTCACTTGATGCATGCTAGGATCCCATTTATCTTTTTCACAGCTTCGTCACTGGTAGCTCACACTTACTCTGCAGCTGATCAGCACACACGGATCTTTCTCCTGCTTAGTCATTTACAACTGATAAGCCTCAGTTTATACATTCTTATTATTAGCCCTTAAATGTATAACCTTTCACTTTACACTATTACACTTCATCCCATTTCTAATGCTCCAGTTCTTCTATTTTTTCTGTATGCTATCACAGCCCTTCTCTGTAATGAGAACATCCCTCATCAATTTATTATCAACTAAACTTAATTAACATACTCCTAGCATGCCATCATCAAACAATACTATGAAAAAAGGTTGTCCACAAACCAATCCATAAAGACTTCATGAGTAGCCTCCCTCCATATACTCATCTTCTTCAGTTTAACTAATCCCTTCCCTTTATACCTGAGAATTCCTGGTACCAGTAATGTTGCCCAGTGATAAACATTCTCCTTTTGGATGGTTTGTAGAAGACATGGATGCTATCAGACAAATCACTGAAGGTGCTTTCTGTTAGGGCTGTGTGAAGATTCAGTCCCTGATTCAATTCAGCAGCAATTTGGCCGGATTCGGTGGCTGAATCTCTGAATCCAAATGGAATCAGACCCTCCTAAATCAGTTCTGAAAGATTTGGAAAGATTCAGTGATTTGGCCATAGCTTTAATTCAGATCCTTCATCTGCCCCAGCATTGCAGCATTCATGAGAGGTGCCTGATACCTTGGGGTATGTAGAAAAAACATTTAAAGCTGTGTCTATGGCCGAATCAAATCAGAGACAGCGATCTGACTCAATGAATCAAATCACAGTCCCCGATTCAGGTTTAATCTGAATCCAAATCAAATATGGCCTGTTTTGCACACCCCTACTTTCTGTCTGCCTTCCTAGATTATACGAAGAGGCCGTCTGAAAACAAAAAGTGCTTATTTTCTCAACCCAATAGGGTGATAAATATGATGTTTAGAATGTAATCTAACCACTTGCATTTTAATAGACAATTCTGCTTGTATTTTATCTAGCAAACAAATTGCAAACAAATAAAGCCTATATTAATCTAAAACACTTCCTCTTATACTCACTCTGTTTGTTTGCCTATTGCTGTCCTTTGGTTTGGCTAAGACAGTTGCTTTTACCCAGCTGATTAGCAATATCTAGATAGACAAGCAAAGCAGGACTGGTTCTGGAAAGATGGTCTCGTTCTCAAATTTTCAAAAATCTCCTGTGCTAGTTGCTTGCAAAAAACACAGCTACCTAGAAATGCCCCAGGGGGAAATATTTGCATATATTAAACAGTAGTGAGTGCTAAAATTATATGCAGCCAGGCACACCTACACACTTCAGAAGTCTGCATGTGGTGGGGAGGATAAAGGGAACTGCCTAGCCACAAACTAAGGATGAACAGAACAAACATAGTCACTTCAGATGACAGGGGAAGAGGTCAAAGATGCTGATATGGGTCAGGCTTTATAAATGATATCCTCAGTGGGCTTTATTCCCTGGTTCCCACCACACAATTTGCTTTGGAGCTACCCCTGTCACATGATCAGTATCAGTGATTTTTGCTTTTTACTATAGCCTCCCTTAGGCTTTGGCCACATGTCAAAATCTCCTCATCTTCTACCTTCTTCCAACACTTTCCTATCCCCAGATCTCCAGGACAGCATACCAGTTTTAGATTTTGTTTCCACACTGGTAAGAAATCTTCTCTGAGAACCCACCGTCAGTAGTTTGGCAGGGTCCCAGGACCCCAGGTAAAGCTGTTGGGAGCAGCCCAGCATTGGCCCCAGCCTCTCCTACCCCACCCAAAGTAACCTGCCACATACCACAGGGTACGTGGTACAAGCATTCTCTGGGGACAACTAGCAGCGGCACTGCTAGTTGACCCTGGGGAACCGAACATCCATGTATGTGCGGATATGACTGAAGGCAGCAAATGAGGAACTGGTGATTAATAACCTTAATCCGAAGTTCCAGTTATTATTACTTTGAGCTTATTAAGTCTGAAACACTTAGATCTGTCCTTAAGTGCTTCCCATTGGCTTTAGAGAAACTGTGGCCCAACTCTGCCTCCTCAAATACTAGCAGTCCCAGAGCAGTCAAATAACCTTGCAGTATAAATACCACAGTAATCAAAATACAGTAAATACTCAGCTTGCTCATATGTATTGCTCAGCTGATCACTTACATGGCTATATGCATGTGTACAACTTCTTAATAAAATGAAATGAAGGGAAATAACATGGCCTAGGGCTCCACACCGCAAGTCCAAGGATTGGTGTACTGGTCCTTACTCTTCCTTTGACCTTCCGGGATGCCAGCTGGCAAGTCCTTCTCTTCCCCTCCCACACTTCATATGTCTGGTTTATTTGGAACGTTAGGTCTTCGAAGCAATGTCATCTCACTGTGTGCTCGTAGACACCATAATGATATGGTTGGAATCTCTCCATGTGATTGCAATGGTAATAATAATAATAATGTGAAAAGTGAAATTTAAAGACATTTTTAGAAACTCCTATCATAATTTCAATACTTCAACAACCATAAATAATGTTGGTATTATACAGTGACAGTCCCCTAGTACTTCCTATCTGAAAGACCAATCTGAGAACATCAGAGGACAGAAAGTGCTGTCTATAGAGTCATGCATCTTGAAACAGTCCCATCTGAATAGACTTTTGAAACAGTACCACCCGAAGGGACTTTTACTCCCAGGTAAAAATAAAAATTTGGTTATGAATGAGAATTTATGTAATAAGAAATCATGTTAAAAAGGTGTCTTATTCCAGTTGTTTTTTTTTTAACTGAGTTACATATAATATAATCAGAAACTTTCTCTCTAATTAAGAGTGAAATTTGCAGAAATGTTTCAAGAAAATAAGGGCATGAACAGATGTAATTTATATATTGATATAAAAAGAATAGCAGGCAGGTGATCCCGAGCTTTAGCTTTAGGCACTTTTCCCCAATGCTATGGGGAGAACAACCCAGGAAAGAATTGTGGTAAAACACTACTGGGGTAAGTCATACCCATTTAGGTTCTCTCTTTTCCTATTTCTCTCGGGGCAGTGATTTGCAAAAGGTAAAAAGAAAAAAAAAGGCAAACATTCTCTTACTTCCTAGCAGCATACTATTATTATATTACTATGCCCTCATACTAATAGCCATCTGCTGTGTAAACTATATGAAGATAGTTTCAGGTCCACCTATTCCTGATCCTGTCATTTACATTTGTATACAAACTGTTGTCAATTACCCACGGGTGTGTACATCTGTCCAGGGTCCTTAGACACCCAAATGCCATGGAAAAATCAATGGGACCAAGGTGCCTAATGAGGTAAATCCCTTTTGAATATGAACAGTTTATTGTTTTCCTTTTCAAGAAAAATGTAGAAGATAATATTTCAAACAACATGAAAAGGCCAAACAGAAATCTTGAGAAGAGCAGAAATGCTCATACAGGGAGAGAGACAACAGAGTAACAGGAGGATATAGATTTTCTTTGAAATCAGTGGAATCAAACATTTCAGGAAATGATGGGGTTTTTTTCATTTCTGATAATGTTTTCCAGCAGGATATTCAGCATTCCTTCTACACAGATTGTCGTGGGTTAATTGAGAATATGAAGGCTCAAGTGACTCTTTAGATGGAGCAAGGCTATTCAGAAAAGAGTAAGGTGGCAGAATCTGATCCCTGTGGCAAGTGGAAACATGATCATCTGTTTTAAAAAATGAAATAAAAATAGAGAGCTATGTAAGCTTAGTGCCTTCTACAGAAATAGAAGCGGCAAAAGGAACAAATTAGCAAATGTGCAGACACATACACAACACTTAAAAAGAAATATGATGTAATTGAGGTCATGGAGACTTGGCTTATTCAGGAAACTGGGTAAGATACTAAACTGCAAAATATAAAGCCTGAAAAGACAGACTCAGCAGGCTTGAAAGAAAATGTTGCAAAAGGGAAGATTTGACAGCCAAAGAAAAGAATTGCATATTGCAACTTCTTGGGAATTAAGCTGCAAAAGCACAATAGCTAGCAATTACAGAGACACTAAACAGAAAAGCAGATGTGTTAAGCATTGGGAAACCATAATAGCTCCAGACTAAAATGGAAATGGGAAACCACGTCTGATCCAACATGATTGCATGTGCTCAGTTTCTCAAGTCTCCCCAAACCTTCCTGTGAGGTTTTAGTATAGTGAGGGAATGTGCAACCCTTTCAAAATAACCCTTGAGCCCACAGTCAAAATAGCCTAGGTATGCTGAAAAGGACCATCTGCCCTGCTTCATGGATAGGCTGGAGAGACAAGAAAAGGAAATTGAACAAAAAAAGTAGGCCAGAAGGTGCTGGGTTGTCACTCATATCCCAAGAGTGGTCATCTGGGCCAAATGTAAAAGACTGTTTTACTGGACAGTGGTTCTGAAGCATGTGCATTCTGAATTTTCTTAAGACTGTTCCTTCCCTGAGACTTTTAAAGGTGATATTTTCTTCTTCTTAGTTTGTTTTTGCTTCCCTTTGGCTTGATTCACTTCCAAGGGATGTAGTTGGCAGGGCCTGTTGAGAAGACCCTTTTCTTGAAGGCAGAAAGATATTATTAAAATTAAAATAAACAGTTATTTTGTAACAATACAGGTGGAGACTAACAAGATCTATTAGTTCCCATAGCATACCTGCCTGGCCAGCAAAGCCTGCAGGGTGCATAGCTGATGGAGCATGAGTGGAATGACCAGTTTCAGATGACAGGACCAGACTGCATTTACCCAGCATCCTGGCAGCCTGCTGAAAAGGGGATGAGTCTGCGGGGGCTAATTAACAGATGGTACTGTACTGGAGCATCCTCCCAGCTGTTTAACTTTGGGGCTACAAAAAACTAGAACTCTTGGTTCCAAAATGATACCTTTTATTAAACCAGCTGGAAAATGGCAAGAAAATTGTGGTCTGGTGCTTTAAGCTGGCATCTGTAGTGACAACTGATTAGATGACTGAGACATTTCTGGAAGCTGAAATGTTCAAGGCTGGAAAGCCCAGGCTCATCATGCACCAATACAACCAGGAATATCAGTGGTAGGAAACACTGCTCTCCAGAAGAAGGAACGGATTACAACAGCTGAAGTCTTGATTGGGCATTCCTATGATTACAGTCCCAGAGTGGGGAACTAGCCCACAAAAACTCCAAGCAACCACCTGGGGCTTGTTTCTTAAAGGCCATGATGGACCAGAGAGCTATTGCTGAAGGGAACTGTGGCCAAGTCAATGTTAATGTCCTCATGTACAGTTGGAGAACTGCAGTTATCTAGGATTCTCCCTTCATCACTCTGAACAACAACAACAAAAAGACAGGGCCTGGGTAACCCAAATAAAAACATGACCACACACCCTACAGAGACTGACAGTCTGCTCTGATCCTATTGAATTTTACTGAGTGTTTGTCTGGGAAAAACCTATGCATGGTAATCTGTATGCATGGAAATATTCAAAAGTATCCAAATGTCTCCATAGACCTACTAGTAACTAGTGTCAAACCACATGGATTGTCGCTGCATAACAATACTGGGATTGGATTAGAAATATCTTCTGGTACTGAATGGAAAGGGGTCTTTTTTCCTGCCCTCTGTAACCCTGCAGTGACTGGGACAAGCCCACTCAGCAGACATCTGGGACCTATTCTCTGTCAGACTGGAAATAGTAGAGCGAAGCTATTTTCTAATGTCTTGTAGTCAGCATCTATTCTAAACAGAGATTAAAAATCCACTCTGAAATAGTTTTAGTTCCATCTGCCAAATGAATAAGCAAATGCAGATAATATCTCACCTGTCTGAAATTAATGTACCTCATTAAAAAGGGTTTCAGTCAGACACTAGAGTTTGGCCATACATAAACGTATGCCGATTCTGAGTGAAGCTGGCCCCAGTTCTCAGGGGCCATTTTCCTGGAAATGGAGCGTTGAATGGGGACTATGGCATTCTCAGACTTGGGGACAGCTTGAGGACAGCCGAGAAAAAAAATCGCAAACTCATTGCTTACTTGAAACAAATTATTTGCTAAATCTAAGGAAAACAAAGCATAATATAAATCCAGTGATCTCAAATAGGAATTTGTGCTGACCTGACATGGTCTTTCTGAGATTTTTGCAACAGAAAAAAATACTCTATTATTTTTCTGTAGCCAAAAAATGAGTGAAAATGAAATGCTGGCATTCTCTGAGGGGTGCCTTGAGTCTAAAAATATTGAGAACTACTGGGTTAGATGGATTTTTGTTCTGACTTCAGGATCACAGTTCACATGGGCATCTGCTGCAATAAAAACAGCTTGTTTTCTTTATAACTCAATGGTTAAAATGTTCACCCAGGATGTCAAAAGAGCAATGTTCAAATGCTCTTTGGGGATGAGGAGGGAATTTGGATTTGAATATCCCACCTTTCAGGAGACTATAGATTTTTCTGAATTAGGATGCTCACAATATCTCCTGTTGATTCTGTTCCACTCTGTATGCATAGATATTCAGTGAAACCCAGGTGTTACAGCTCCCAGCTGAGTGCCATGTCTTAACCTCAATTTTTGACTTGGGAAATGAAGATTTTATACAGGTTGCAATATCTATAATGAGAGGGACTGAGGGAGCTTCAACCTACGCGTTATAAGTCAAAGGTGGTACAAATAGTTTCTGCATCCTGGGTGGCAGTGGTGGGCACTGTCATTCTTCCACCTCCAAGTTCCAATTAGCAATTTCCCAGTATATGAACTTTTAGAAGACACATTTCCAAACGAGATAGAATTTTGCTCAGAAATAGAATTTTGAGCACTTTAAATTATAATGAACCAAACACACTCACTAAGTCAGGTATTTAAGCAAAATGGATGACAAAAATAATTTGTATGTCTAAAAACTTCAATGACTATTATTTCACTGCCCTGGAAAGGGTGTTTTCAAGAATGCAATGTGTTATTTTTGCAGATCATCAGTAAATGTGATCGTAAGTGTTTTCTACAGAACACTAGCAATAAATAAAGCTTAACACATGAAGCTGAAATAAAACATTTTCTAAATGTAGAAAAATAAATATATGCTAATGAATCTCAAAATAAAGCATTGGCAAGAAATATTAGAGAGGACTTATGAAGTTGAAGATTATTATAATAATTGTCTATTAAAACTATTATACTTGTTATATAATTGTTAATGATTACGCTAATGGTCTATGACATTTAAAAGGAGCAGTTGGTTTTCAGACAACTTGTAACATTTTATAAGCTAATATTTTTGCTGTTACAGGCAAACTGCTGGCTGTAAAGTGTCCATTGTATTAGAAGGCCATATTTTCAAAGGATCTCAGTTCTCACTTAGACAGCCATGTAATTTCAAAAATAGCTGAGCCATTGGGAACAAAACATGACTGAAAATCTGGTCACAAGAATCATAAGAAGAGCTTCAGTGTGCTTGGCCCATTTGAAAACTGACACTTGTTTTGATGCTGAATAAAGGACTGTGTTTTTCTTAAAATTTGCCCTTAACTGAAGAGGCTGAATGCTTTGGAAACTCCATCCCATACATCAAAAACCCATTTTTTGTGTTGTCTAGTAGCAGATGCATGATGTTTTACAATTTCAGTAGGTCTACCATTTCATTGTAAATGGTAACAACATTTACTTTTTAGAATTAAATGGTAGTTAGCTGAATTGTTAGCTCTAATGGGTGTATCCCAATGAGTATACGTGGTTTGCGGTACCTCAAATCCATTTTAGGTGCTACAGACCACATGTGGCACACATGCACCTGTTCAATGCACTGCTAATTACTGGCACAGGTTTTTGACACCAGGAGATCCCAGTGTCAAAAAGCCACCATTAAAAAAATCAGCATGGCACACATGGCAGCAGTATGCACTGCCAGAAACTGGAACCTGGCCAGCCAGAGCCATGCTCTGGCTGCTGGCCAGGCTCTGAGAGGCTGGATTGCTGCTGCTGCTACCCTAGAAGGCCCCTGACATCCCAGGTAAGGCTGCTGGGGCCAGCACAGGTGCTGAGCCCAGCCTCCCTTACCCAACCTGGCCATTTGGCTGTGTGCCAGAGCACATGGGCAGGGGCATGCCCAGGAACAAATAGCAGTGGCACAAATATGTCACTGCTATTTGTCGCATGAGAAATATGTGTCCCTGCACATGCACACTTACGGGGACACACCCAGTGATGCTATACCATTATTTCTATGGCACCCAATGATACTGAGAGAGGTTTCCCAACTTATTAGGTAAATGATATTCCCAGGCTTGATACTCCACTTTGTTAGACTTGGGGTATGGTGCTGAAATGTCATTCACTTCAGTGGAATTACAGCAGCATAATAATCTATGTAGGCTTTCAAATCTAGCAGAAACCATTCTTCGAGATTCTCTGTACAGGCTGGTACATAATATCTGTCCCCACTGTATTCTATATTTTGATTTATATAACTGCCCTTTGTTATCAGTACTTTAGTATACATTTTTAAAAAGATTAGCAAGATCCTTACCTAAGGTTTATAAAAGCTGGCATCAAGTGAAGTCAACAGAAATACCCTAAACAACTGAGCCTGATACTCTGGACCAAGTTTTCTATTTAAATTTACGCAGCACATAAAAATATTAGCTATTCCTTATCCGTTAATTTAACAAACCCCTTTTACCAATTTAGGGCTCATTTTATATGATTCAGACTCACAGGGTGTATTGTTCATTTTATTTTTAATAGAAACAGTAAGTAGAGTTAATAGAGGCACTTATTTTTAGTGATGCAGTGATTCTTTCCTGATTCCCTTACATTTCTAAGTAGTGTCTTTCTGGTTTTCTTCACAGGCTGATACTGTGTTGTTTGATATTTATATTCTGTCAGCCAGTTCCCCAGCAGATGTACATCATCATGAGCCATGTTTTACACCACTTGAAGATCTGGCACTATATATTGTTGAGGGTTAACTGGCCTTTTTATACAGTGCTTTAAGACTGGGCCTCCAAAAATTATAGTTCAACTAAAATACTTTCAGACCCATATCTCTCTGTTTCAATTTAAAAAAAATGTTACTGGATATATGTATTAGCATACTTTGTGACAAAAGAGGTTGTCTTCTGAAGCTGAAAGTTGATTTCAGTTCTAAAAAGAACAATAACCTATCTGGAACCTTTTAACTGAAAAAGTTTGATTCCACACCTCCTCCCAGGGAAGTGGTTCTCACCCCTACTTGGGCATATTCAAGAGGAGGTTGGACAATCACCTATCTGGGGTCTTGTAAACCCAGCATTCACTCCTGCCTGTGGCAGGAGGTCAGGCTAGATGATCTGTTCAGGTCCCTCCTGACCCTAGCTACTATGATACAATGATACTATGATACTATGCTGTTTCATTTATGTCTTAGATTGTTTCCAACTGAAAAGCACTGACCACATCCACCTCAGTTAAATGTTTTTTGCATAATGGAGATAGCTGAAGAGCTATATTTAGAGGCAATCCAACAACTGATATTATAACAGGAAAATAATATTGTCCAGTAGAGTAGGCAGATTATTATAGAAGATTCTGAGCAAGCAGATTTCTAGTAGAGTCTGGAAATACATTTGACTGCTGTGGATGTTCTATATATCGAGGATCAATCAGGAAAAGTAGCAACTGATACCAGAAGATAGTCTATCCTGGAGGTGCTGGAATAAAATAAAAAAACAGAACAAAAGTTCCTGAGATACTCTGTCAGAAACTCTCTCTCTCTCATTGCACTACTATTTTTTCAATTAATTCCAATTTAAAGACATAAACATTGTATTTTAAGAGGCTGAAATCTAGCAGGGTACAAAGCGAAATGTTAATGTACAGTACTATGTTATCGTAGAGTGCATTATGAGTTACTAAAAACAGCAAATTTGGGATCAGATTCTGATGCCTTTATTCAGACTGGGTGCATCTACATGTGCAATAACCATGTAGCAAAAAATTCCAGGGCAGTTCACTCCAGAATTTATTTCTTCTGGGCACAGGGCTTGCAGCACATTTAGCCAGCTGGGGTGGAGCAGTCCAGGGCTGGTAGCCCCCATACTGTAGCACCCTCCTTCCCCGCCAGTCCCAGTCATTGTCTAAACATGTGTTTTTGCACATGTAACTACTCTGCTGTAGGATAGTACTGTATCCTACAAGTACTATCCTACAACAGAGTTAATTAATTTATTGTCCCCTAATACTGGTGCACATATAGATGGTAATGCTTTACAGCAGAAATAATTAGCTCCACAGTTTGAGTAATACTTAACTTCTTGAGTAGTGCCAGTAATACCTTGCTTGAGTGATTAAGATATCAGAAAGTATCTTAGTTTGTCTTTAGAACTACAGAAACTCTTCATTTTAAAATCTATTTTGCAGGCATTGATGGCACCTTCAGCCTCTTCCTGCTCTCCTCCTTTCTGTGATTCATTATTCCTTCTGTGGGGATTGATGTTTTGAGGAGTTGAGGGTTGTAGTTTATGGTGTGCAAGTATGAGATACTGGAGCAAATGATCTTGCAGCCCAATTTGAATCTAACATTTACTGCAGGGCCATTCAACTTCTAAGCAGCCAGGGGATGCATCCCATGCAAGGAGGACCAGCATGGGCTGGAATAATATAAGCGAAAGGCCTTGCACTGTTCCACCACCTATGTGGGCGAGCTGCTCCACCCCCATCGCCACTCCACTGCATGTGGAGACAGGCAGTGTCACAGGCTCCTCAATGCCGTGCCATTCTCTGGATCAGGGTCAAGAAGCAAAGGCTGGATGGGGAAGGCTGGCTCCTAGTAGTTGATCCAGGTGGCAGCTGGGTGGGAGCTTGGGGTGGTGGAAGGGAGCTCATCATAACCCCTTGTGGGCCATCCAACTCATAGGCCACTGGTTGGACAGCTGTGGCCTATTACTTGGCAGCCTGTGATTGCAGGGGACTGACCATGAAGACCTCAAGTGGTCCCTTTCACTTCCATTTTAATTTTATGCCATAAAAACTCTATAGTATTTGAAGATAATCTCATTCTCTAATACTACCATTCACCCATTACTTCTTGCATTTCAGTTCTCAATACTCTTTAAGTTTGTTTTTTTTTACACACAACTCACACACACAAAAGAAAAGTAATTATACAAAAATTAAAAGAAGTGGTACATATTTCATAGTATCATAGTGCTTAGGGTCAGAAGGGACATAAACTGATCATCAGGTCCGCCCCCCTGCCCCAGGCATCATCTGTTTTTCACATCTCCACCACTTGAGCCTCATGTACCCCTGAGTGCAAGCAATAATGAGTAACTTGACCCTTAATCAGTGGGAGAGTTCCCAAGTAAAGAATAAGAGCCTTGTTACACTTAATTTTAGGAGTCTCCTGGAGCTCTTAGCCCCTGGATTGTCCACACACTAATACAGGAATGGGCAAGTATTTGGGGTAAAAGGCCACTTTAAAAGTTTCTGTGAGCTGTTGTGGGTCAGGCAACTGGCTGCAAGGCAAGCAACTGATCCTATCTGACCCTGGCCCATCCACCTTGCACCCACCACCAGGGATTCCAGGTGGAGCAAGTGGGTGGGCAGGGTCTGCATGGAGACTGGCCCCAGACCCCTACGGGCAGAATGTGCTCAGCTAGGTGGATGGGATGGGGCCCCAGGCAGGCGGGGAGCATTGTCCAGGAGTAGAACAGGTGGGCAAACCTGGGGCTAGGATTACAGGGTGCTCAGAGTGGGGTCAGGGCCCTGGGAAGTGCTACAATGCAGTCTCTGCATGCTCCTGTGATAGGCGCTGGGACATGCAGGAAGCAAATCTCAGCTTTGACCTGGACTTCAACTCCACACTGTTACTGCCCCATGGACCTAGCCCCGACCCCAGATGTAGCCCCCACCTTCCTGTCCCACTCCCAGATGCGCACCTATGTCTCCATCCTATCTACCCAGTTAAGCATGCCCTGTCCACTGGATTCCTGGCCTAATTTCCATGGAGACCGTGCCTGTCCATCTGCCCACTCTGTCCTGTGTGCCCAGCAGTGAGGGTCAGAAAGATTGGCCGTGGGTACCCAGGCAGTGGGCAGAGGGGGCTGTTGGGTTGCCAAGTCAGGCCACTGTGCCACCACCGCCCTGCAGCCCTGTGTACTACAGATCCCAGAATGCCTGAGAGCTGCATATAGAGATGGTGCTGGCTGAGCTAGGTGGTACCTCTGTACCCAGGGATGGTGAACCCCAGGCAACATGCCATGGCCCAGGTTGTCCTCCAAGGAATGTGCTGCAGGCCAGACAAAATTCCTCAGTGCGCCAGATCCAGCCCACAGGCTGTATTTTGCTCAACCTGGCGTTAATACCTGAAATTAGTTTTAAGCACTCTTTAGGTGCCTTAAAGTTACACCACTCCAGCTTGTGACACTAACATTTGGCCACTCTAGGCTACATGTCAGTTTATACATCCCCCTTGATGGCCTGGATTGGGCCCACTGTCCTCTTCCCCCACCCTCCCCAGCACTCCAAATCCTTGCTCACTTCCCTCCTCTCCACCCCACACCCTTAGTTGTGGCTTTCCACACTGACTGTCCTGTGGGAGCAGGCAGGGAAGGCTTAGCCTGTCTGTCCAGCCCCTACCACCAGTATGGCTGCTCTCTGGGCTGGGTTCTGCCCAGAGAAGACCAGCAGCTTTGCAGCAGTGTCTGGGCAAGCAGGTTAACCTTTTCCTGACTGATCCCCAGGGATGGAGAGTGTGGACAACCACAAGTAACTGGGGGCATGGGGTAGTGGGGGAGCCCAAGGGAAAAGGCTGGTGGGGAAGCCCAGATTGGGGTGGGAAGGATTCTTACCAGGCCCCTGCTGGCCTGAATGCATTATTGCACCAAACTTGAGCTAGCACTCACACCAATTAACATATGAGCAGCTCACAGTGTAACATGTAACAAGTGTAACAAGGCCCTTATATGAAAAGCAGGGTGTGACCTACATACTAACAAGGACACTGTATTAGTGGCAAGTTCCTTGGAAGATCTAAGGGTCAGAGTCAGCTGTATCAGACCAACAATATGCAAATAGGAAGGAGAAGAGACAGTTGGAGGATGAGCGGCAGGAGAATTTGGGAATGGGATGGATTGGCTCAGTCAATAGGATAAGGCAGAGGGTTTGAAAGAAGTTGGAGATGTGATTAATATCTAACATTTTAGAAATATGTATGGTCTCAATACTTAAATAATGTGTCCTCTCTTTTCAAAGCCAGTCCACACTAGTACAAGAGGATGACATGATAAATATGCAGCTTTTACATATCATTATAAGAATACAGGCCAGAAATACCTATTCATTTCATTTTCTCTTTCAAGACACTTGAGTGGAACAGGACTGTCCATGAGGCAGAGTAATCGAGAACAATGTTCTGTTAGTTACTACATGGAAAAAAGAAATTGTGATAAAGAGCCACTAGTCAAATAGCAAACCATTAGAACACTGTTAGAACACTGCAAAATTAAATGTGAAATAAGTAAAATGAACTTCAAATAGTAAATTATTTCAGTTTCCTATGATACCGCCAGCTCCTATTGACAGAAAGGGCACAAATTGTACTTTTGGCCAAAGCTACAGAATAAGCGTTAAGTCTTTAAAAAAGATAGTGGAGACTGTGCTATAAAATGTTTGGATAACAGTGAGTCATAAATTTTTCTGACAGTTATGCCTGTAATCCTAAAAGTGAACTACTAAAAAGAATGATGCAATAGTGATAAAAGCAGTGCAGTGTACACCTTAGACATGTCAGATTTATGAATAGAAGAATCTTCCATGAAAAGGACATATGAACTCAAATTAACTGAAAAAAAAGATTAATAGGATTTTGTCAGCTTTCAGCAAGGTGGTACCATTCAGCTAATGAATCATGCAGTCCCCAACAGACTATAATTGGATTCCCCAGCAACATTAGGGTAAAAAAAAGAAAAAAAAAACACATTCACACACACACCAAGAGCAATTTGCAAACTTTCTGCATTTTGATGCAATAGCAGCGAAGATCATTATTAGTATTTCTCAGGAGAAATGAAGAAATGGACAGGAAGAAAAATGGGAATATCTGCCTGAAAACAGACAAATCAATAGCAAACATCAGTAGGGATCCTGCTTTTGTATTGCCATTCTACCATGATAAGTGGATATCATTACATTGGAGGTGATATTGGAAAAAGTCACTAAGCATGAAGAAATAATATGGAAAAAAAGGAAAGGGTGGACAGGGCATAAGGATATTATTACCATGCAATCCTGGTGCTATTGATTTGTTTACTAGCTACAAGTTGTTTCTAGTTGAATTTTAATAAAGGCAACTGATAAAAAATATCTTTCCAGACTTCCATGTGAACCACAAAACTACTCAATGGTAATTGAATAAAGCAGCCCACAATCCCCTTGACAATTGTACCTAAATCATCCAAAACAAATCTGCTCCTGAAACCAGCAATGGCATTGGGCATAATAATTAACAATACCTATAGAAATAAATACAGAGGTGTCAGTTGCTCTTCTTTGTTTTGTTTTCCATGGCTAGTTATGTCTGGACATGTGAAGGCCCTATCCTTAGAATATCTGGCCTCTGTTGTAAAGGTATTATACTATAAGTCATTACTAATTTGCCCCCAGTTCAATAAAGTAGGGAGTATGTGTATTCCCATTGATTTAAACTAGATGTCATGCCTGGAATTAGGCAAAAGTATCAGTACTTAGCTGAATCAAGCCCTTGTTCTTCTTTAATTATATTAAATGGACAAAACCAGCGTGGGATTTGCATCAGAAACAATTTGACTATTTTTAACTGTCAAGATTTTTTGCATCAGATTTCAAGCTTCATTAATATCAACAAAGCTGTGGTGACATTTTGCCAGTTGAGGATCTGATATTTGGTTTTATGCTGCAGACACCTAATTGCATAGAAATTCTCCTGTAATTTAGCATAATGTAAACTCAGGATGCAAGGTTTTGTACAGGCAGCAGTGGCGTGAGACTTTTTACACAGTTTTGCCAGCACATCTCATAAGTAATTTCTGATTGATCTTCATGGCATTTGAACGCTTCTTGAAAGAGGCTACCAGTTACTTTAACTGCCAATTGTGACATAGGGTGCAGTGATACTAAAGCATGACCTGAGACATCATAGGCATGTTTATACTATCTCTGGACTATACTGCAAACACTTCAGTGAAGCACAGCATGCCTACTTCATGCATGCTACAGCCCCAAAGAAACATAATGTAGCTGGTCTTAGAACATCGCTAGGCTCATGCCAGTAAGGATGCATGAGACAGGGAGCTAACAAATAGCAAAAAACATGCAATGAATAGCAGCTACATTACATTTTTTTTGGTGTCCTGTGCTTTACTGAAGCATTCCCTAGAACAACCAGAAAGAGTATACACTCACCTTGCTTGGTTCCAATAAAACAGATTTAGTATCTTTAACTTTCAGTAACACATGCTCATTTTAAGAATGGCCACAATGGCCATGGCAGTGATTTTACTCATGTCAAAATAGTTTTAAAGTCAAAGGGCCAAATCCTTCTCAGTTTTCATAAAAGTTGCCCAACAAAACACTAACAACAACAAAAACCCTCCATCTTCTAATTGCCAATCTTCTGTACATTTGGAGTTACTACATTCATTTCGCAGGTAGAATATTTTGTGATAAATTTTATTTCATAGACTGGAACCAGTGAATACAAGTGCTATCAGCACCAGATGTGCCTATTTAGAATCGTTTATCTTATTCCATATAACATTGATTTTGATTTATACACTAATACCCTAAAAAGGAATGCCAATGTTTTATTCCTTGAAATAGTTTTAAAATGTCAATTATAAAAAGAAACTATTTTTGTAACTTCCCTTTACTCAGTAAAAATGTCTCTAAAACCCAGTTAATGGGAAACGTATTCACATTGTTTGTTTGTTTTTTGTTTTCATTTGTTTGTTCGTTTGATTGCTTTGTGTTTTTTCATACAGTCCTCCACCAGAGAGTCTAAGGGGGAAAATGGGCCTTGCATGTGTAACTGAGCAGAAATCTGCATGCAGGTGTAGAACTAGATGCAGTTCAATTTGAGGTAGGGAGAGGGCTCCAAAAATGACCTGTTTAGGTTAAAGGGAAAAATGCAGTAATCAACTTGATAGTTAATTCTAAAGTGTCTCCATCCTGATTTTCATTTTACTGGTAGAAGTTAGGTGCAACTCCACTGCAGTCAGATTGCACTAGTCCTATATCAAACTCAAACAACTGTGTTAAGATATAGTATGAATATTAATTCTTAAATACATCTATCATCTTATAGGGATGCCAGGGTGATATTTAGCTGGATCTCACTGCCAACAGATCACACAGATAGCAATTTCTACTAAAAAGTGTCATGGGAAGCGCTTACCTTGATATAGTAAATAAAACTTATCTCACAGAATTTATTCCGGCTCCAAGAGTTTTCTATTTAACTTCCAGAGATTGAAGAGAATTTCATTTTTCACTGACTAAAAGCTAAGAGAGTATACATTTATGACTTCAAACCAAAATTAAAATCAAATTTGGTGAATTCATACACAGGTGAAAATTCTGAAAGATTTTATATGGTGGTTTTGGGTAGGGGGGGTAGTTTTGCTTTTTGTTTATAATGGTTGGGGGAGGGTTCTCTTATTATGGAAAAAGCTAAGGATTGGGTGATTGAGTTTTTCCTTCCCCCTAAAAAGTTTTGCTCTTGTAGTTAGATGCTCAGAAAGCAGGAAACTGCCTAAGCTAGGTATTACATTTAGTACTATTCTTAGACATCAGGGACCAGTAGAATTTCTGGCTGTTTTGCAGATAAATATTACAAAAAAGAAGGCAGAATAGAGGAAAAGATTACAAAACTCTAGCTGCATTATCTAAGTGTAGTGTGTGGGCATGGTTTTCTTCTTTTCTGGGGGGGAGGGGAGTAATTTTATATGACTATTATAAATCCGTACAATTATTCTAAAAAGTCAGTATGGAGCCTGAATATACAGCAAAGAAAAAAAAACCCTCATAAAAGTTAGAAGTAAAAAAGATCTGTTATCAACTCATTCTCTTGCCAGTGCAGGATAGCTCCCTGCAGTGCATTTACCAGTATCACGTCCAGTCTAGTTGTAATGCTGCCAGCAATAGGATATCCACTGAAGAGTCTAGTCTATTTCCAAGAATAACTATGTATCCTGAAAGTTTTGTAATGTCTAGTCTACATTTCATTGGGCAACTGGGCATATTTGGTGGCACCGCACATTTTAGTTTTGTTACATTGTACTGATAGCAAAATCTAGCCTTACAAGGCTAGCTAATTCTCAGGTGGATACAAGATGGGAATTGGCTAATTTACAGGGTTTATTTTGACCACTGTACTGTGTAAAGTTGGAGCTTGTCTACATTTAGATATGAGTATTACTTTGACTATACTCCAATACATCTGGCTATGCATACTGTATAAATAGACATATCAGACTCACAGTAGAGCTGTACTGCTACTCAGCAAATCCACAGGTTGCAGATAATGAAACCCTCAGGGAGGGTTAGCTGAGAAACAAGCAGGGGTAACTTTGATGAATAAGCAGTCGCAGGCCAAGCAGCAGCAGCACCACCAGGATGTGGTGGGGACAACACATGACAATGCTTTCCTTGAACTGGTAGGAAGCCAATATGCCACTGTCATCAATGCGTATGCCTCAACTTTTGACATCACCAATAAAATGAAGGAGGAATTCTATGGCAACCTTGACCAAGCCCTTTCTGGCATTCCAGAGGGATACAGACTTACTCTTCTCAGTGATTTCAATGCCAGAGTTGGAAGGGACTTGAATCTCTGGAACAGAACCATCAGCAAGGAAGGAGTGGGAAAGGTCAACTCTAACAGCATCCTTCTCTTGACCAAATTCGCAGAATGTGGACTCACCATCCCCAACACCCTGTTCCACTAGAAAAACAGGCACAAGACATCATGGCAACACCTGTGATCCAAGTACTGGCACTTGATTGACTATGTCACTGTTTGTACCTGGGATTGCAAAGATGTTTGCATCACTTGAGCTATGCCTAGGAGCTGACAAAGACCCATTTGCTCAGTTATGTCATTCAAACTCATTCCCAAATGATGGATACAGCAGAAGCAATGCCAGTGGAACATCAATGTCAAAGGACTTAAGAATCCAATCAAGAGAGATCTCTTCTACCAGTACCTCAATGAAAAAATGGCAAATTCCAAACAAGAATAATGGGAGAATGTTGACTATTTTGGGGGTGCTTTCAAGTCCACCATCATCAACACCTGTGAAGACATGCATGGAAACACCAAGACTGGTTTGATGAGAATAACCAGGAGACCCAAGAATTAAATCGACCAGAAGCACTAAGCCTTTTGTGCTTGGCAGAATGACATCAACTCCAAGCAAAAGAAATTGTATTACCAATAAGGCAAGACAGTTCCAAAGGAGGACCTCCAATATGAAAGCAAGCATGTAGAAGACAAGGCAAAACAGCTTCAACATTTCACTGACATCCACAACATGCATGTTTTTTTCCCATGCTACCAAAACCATCTATGGTCCAAGCACTCAGGGACTAACCCCTTGATACCTAAAGATGGAAGAGACCTGATCAAAAAAAGGAAAGCCACCAAATCCCATCAGAAGGAGCATTTTAAAGACCTCCTCAATTAAAATTCTGTTGTTGATGAGAGTGTTCTCAACTCCACCCACAATACCCAGTCAGAATCAATCTCAAAATCCCTCCAACCATTGATGAGGTGAGGAAAGCCATCAAGCAGATAAAAAGTAACAAGGCATCTGGAGCTGATGGAATCCCTGATAAAATTTTCAATCGGGGGGAGAGGAGCTCCTTTGACAGCTTCACGCTCCATACTTAAGGCTCTAGAATGAAAAGGAAATCCCAAAAGACTTCAGGGATGCCATGATCATGACAATCTCAAAAAAAGGAGACTAATTTTAGTGTGAAAATTACAAAAGGGTTGCCTCACTGTCCCCCACAGAAAAGATCATTGCGAGAACCCTCCTGAACCATCTCCTTCCACTTGTTAAAGAGCTCCCCCCAGAATCTCATTGTAGGTTTAGGGCATCCAGAGGTATAAGTAGCATAATGTTCATTTCTCACCAGCTGCAGGAAAAATGTTGGGAACAAACAGAAACCTGGCTATGTGGCCTTTTTTGACCGCATGAAACCCTTTGACTCTGTCAACCCAGAAGTGCTGTAGAGGATCCCTCTGAAGTACCCACCCAAATTTGTCACCATTCTTTACCCGCTCCATGATGACATGTGAACGGCTCTGAAGAACAGATCTATCACAGACCCCATTGAGATTAGGATGGGAGTTAAACAAGGTTTCATCATTGCTACAACTTTCTTCTCAGTATTCCTGACTATAGTACTATATCTGACCACCAACAAGCTTCCAGTCAGAGTGCAGCTAAACTAACAAATGGATGGTAAGCTTTTTAGTCTTAATCAGCTCTGAGCCAAAACCAAGACCACCCTGACCTCAATCATCAAGCTCCAGTACGCTGATGATGCTGTAGCATATGCTTACTTGAAAAAAAGACCTTCAGGCAATTGTCGACATCTTTACCCACACACACAAGAAAATGGGACTATTGCTTAACATTCAGAAGACTAAGTTCCTTCACCAACAAGCTCTTAATGAGTAATCCCCAGCTCTGATAATTTAGATTTGTGTTGAGACTGTGGAGAACGTTGAGATTTTCCTGTACATCAGAGGCCATCTCTCACAGGCTGACATTGAAACCGTTTGACACGGTCTCTCACCCCATTCTCATTAAAAAGATGGGGAGCTGTGGCATTGACCCCTACACAGTTGAGTGGGTCAGAAACTGGCTGACGGGGTGCTCCCAGAGAGTGGTG
>JAGPOW010001918.1:30311741-30322445 GCA_030014935.1 Caiman crocodilus
AACAGCGCAGGCCCAAGGACCGAGCCCTGGGGGACCCTGCTGCTCACATCTCTCCAGGTCGAGTACAACCCATCCACCACCACTCTCTGGGAGCGCCCCATCAGCCAGTTTCTGACCCATGCAACCATGTAGGGGTCAATGCCACAGCTCCCCATCTTTTTAATGAGGATGGGGTGGGAGACCATGTGAAATGCCTTCCTAGAAGTTTAAAAAGACTACGTCAGCAGGGGTGCCCGCATCCATGGATTTGGTCACCTGCATCCATGGATTTAGTCATTTGGTTTCTTTAAAATACAACTAGCAGTCCAGGATTCCTCTCCTCCTCAGATTGGCCTCCCAAGGGATCCTGCCTATCAGTTCCCTGAGTGAGTTGAAGTCTGCTTTTCTGAAGTCCAGGGTCCATACTCTGCCACTCTTTCTTCCTTTTTTCAGGATCCTGAACTCAATCATACCATGGTCACTGCCGCCCAGGTTGCCATCCACTTCTGCACCCCCACCAATTCTTCTCTGTGTGTCAGCAAGTCCTACCTGTATGCCTAGTTTATCGATCTGGATCTGTCCCTCTGTCCAGCACAGTTTGTAGCAATGGGCCTTTAATCATTCAGTTAACATAAAAGAAGAACAACCCTTCCTTTTGCACAGCTGTGCAATCATTAAATTCCCAGCAACTATCAGAGCATCTATTATTTTATTAGTTGTCCTACTCTTAATTTAATCACACCACTGGTAGTTATAGCCATGGCCCCACATGCTGTAAAGAAATTTGTTTCTAAATTCTACAGCAAGGTCTCTGGTTTCTGTGGCAACATCATTTGCATTAAAAAAGGTTTTCTGAAATAACTGTGAAAGTGAATAATGCAATCAGTACCGTAGCCCTCTTGTGTTATGTATTTTGAAAATTACCTGGGATTCTAGGTTTCAATGTGCTGCAAAATAAAAATATAAAAAAGTATAAGCGTAACAGGAATTGTTAGACAGGGAGAGAAATATTTCAGTCAACAGTTCTTAGCACCCTAAAAACATGGGGCTGTAAATTAAAAAGCCAATTTTAAGAACATAATAGGAGTAATACACATTTACAAAGGCAGGGTTGCAAAATGAACCCAGTGGGTATATATAACAGCTGAGGATTTAGCCCTAAACGTTTAATCTTGTTAGACATTTCAGAGACTATATTGAATCATACAACTGGTCCAGCAAAAAGCATATGTTGTCTCTATTCATGTCCAGAACTCAGAGAGATTTTTCTCTAAGACTTGTCAATTATATGTTGCTTATACCCGGAAGGATAAGAGGTTCTCTCCTATATGTTTAATCCTAATTACTGTAACTACAGAGATGTACATTATCCATAGAAATGCCAAAACCTTTTTTAATTCTTAAGTTCTAGACACATATGGTGTTTTGCAGCAAAAAGCACTTTATACTAATTAATATTATTCAGTTTTAATACAGGCAGAAGAAAAAGGTCATATGTCTGGAAAAATAGAATGTAGGTCATTTTTACAAAGCATAATACTAGAACATGGTGGCTAGAAAAGGAACTAGACATGATCCACAATAAAGTGGACAAGAACTCAATATGAACCGTCAGAGTTAATATCCTTGTATGTGTGTGTTTGTGTGGACACAATTATATATTGACAAGTGCTGCAAGAATTATGCAATATCTGCAAAATCTGCTTTACAGTAAGAGATTTATATCTATTTAGTTAATATAAGAGAAGGTTAAGATGTGACTTGTTCATGGCCTATAAAGTACCTATGTGGCAAGAACATTTCTGATAACAGGCCTCCTTGATGTAGTAAAGAGGTGACTGCTGGAAGATGAAGCTAGAGAATTTCAAATTGGAAAGAAGATGTACATTTCCATACAGTGTTATTAATACTGGAACAATTTAAAAAGAGTAAATTCTCCTCACTTAAAGTTTGTAAAGCAACCTTGGAGTTTTTTGCCAGAAGATCAGAAATGCCCACTATGAATCATTGACTTTGATATAGGAATCATTTTTGTGAAATTCTACAGTATGGGTTGGGCAGGTCAGAGCAAAAGATCTTAATGATTCCTTTTGGCCTTAAAACATTATTACTTAATCTAGAGCATAAAAAAATCCTTTTAGCAGTTTTCAGTTTCACGAAATGTCCATTAGTTCTAGCATCCATTCTAAGGCAACACAAACAAACACCAGTTCACCTACTCCATACCCAGGGGTGGCGCTAGGGGAGGGTTGGGGGACTCTAGCCACCCCAAAATTTGCCATAGCCCCCCCTCTATTCACACCTTTCAGTGCCACCCCTGTCCAAGGCTCTCACCTCCCTCCCAAGCCACCACCACCTACCCTGTGCAGCTGGGCCCACCCTGCTCCCAGCTGCAGCCTGGCACTCCCAGTCCTGCCTTTGTCTGGGAAAGGAAAGGAAAGGAACGGAAAAGAAAGGAACGGAAAGCAAAGGAAAGGAAAGCATGGCTAGGTTTAAGTAGGTATAGTTAAAAAAAAACAAATATGTATGTTTGTTCAGAAGATGTATAGTGTACCCCCCCAACCCCTTTTCTGTCTAGCCCACCTCAGTCACACTCCCTGCCCACCAGAAGGAGGATGATACTGCCCGTGTCCATACCACTAATAATTTTGAACATAGGCTCTATAAAGTTCCCTCCTTAAACATAAACAGATCCAGTGCTTTCAGCATTGCCAGAAAAGCAGGAAAGCCTTTGATTTTAACAATTTTCACCATCCTTCCTGTCACAGGAAGTGGGCACTACCCTGCTCTTTCTTCTTGCCCTGGAACTTGCCTCTGTTTAGTATGAGCTCAAATCTCTGTCTCTCTCACACTTGTATTTGAACCCATCTGGGTTCTTAATGGGAACCTCTTCTTCACTCCTATTCTAGTCATTATTACTCCCCTCTCCCTACCCCCCAATCCTCTGGGAACTAAACAAGGATCAGGCCACTTCAACTCTCAAAACAAAATAAAATACACACCTCTTTGCCTGGGCCAGTTAAGGCTCTTCAAGGTTGTGGCCCTCTCTGGCCTTTCTCCTGTCTGCCCTGCTCAGGCACGCTTAAGACTCTTTCTGCTATCAGTTTAGCATCTCCTTCTCCAAGAAGGGGCTCTCCCAATCTGACCACCCTCTCCCCTGTTCTCTCCTTTCCTTCCTTCTAGTTTTATCAGCCCCCAGCAAGCTATTAATCAGTCCGCCCAGGAGTCCTTCTTTGACTATGCTGGTCCTGTGGCTGTGTCCACCCTCCCTACTTGTTAATCCCCATGGTAACTGGCAACTTTTCAGGATTCCATCCTTCATACCCTGCCCTCTACCACACTTCTCATCAGCCTTCTTTTCTTGTGATTTTATTTGGGAAATGAATGCATAGAACTGAAGAGCAACAGATCAGGTGAGATTATTTAAATATCAATTTTAAAAATGCCATGTTTTCAGTATTGCTTTCTATTCCTTCTCTACATACACTAAAAGTTTGTTTTTGTACTTATCCTAAAAGATACTATATAATATTTCATTATGACCACATCTGTCTATTGATTCTGAATCACATCCCATATAAGGCAAATAAATCCTTGATTCCAGTAAGATCCTGCATGCATTTCATCTTGCAGAGTATGTAAAATATTAAGGTGCATTTACTGTATTTCAATTCAGAGCACTTCACTTACATACAATTAAGGTTTCAGTGCTACTCAAGGTGCACACCAAAACTATCACTAACTTATTTCCTCCAAATCCAGAATTAAGGCTAATTCGAAGTTTTCCTATAGGTTTTCATCCACTGAAGACAAGGATGGGTAATTAAGAAATAATGATCAATTCAGTGCATCTTCCATTGTCAGAACATATACACATATGCTTATATAAAACTGTGTTTATGACATCATGTAAGAGCCAAGCTTGCAATATAGTGAATATTCTCAATGTTCATCCGAATTAAGAGTACTCACTCAGCACCCAATCCTAGAATGCTGAGCATTCTCGTTTTAGCCCAGCATAGCACAACACATGATTTTCAATGTAAAGCATGTACATAGTCCTGCTGCTGTATAGTTTGGCATCTTAAGTCCTCTTTTTGTTTTCTGGGATTAATTTTATTATCTAACATAATTAAAGATTTAACTGACATTTCTTTACCTGAAAATTCAGTTAAGTTGCTGTTTTCTTCTCTCCCTCTTTAATATATCCAAGTTCTGAAGAACAGAAAGCCTGACTCATTACCTATTACTTGCCTTGGTTACAGAATTCAACAAAAATGAAAACTAGGTAAGAAAAACCACTTCTGAGATGCTCTAAAGATGTCAAAAATAGCTTTTGCTCATGTATAAATTTAATCTCTTAACCTCATTCCCATATCTATTAACTATTATTTTTAAATATAGGCAGACAGCCAGGATTCTTTTACAATGGAGACAATTTAAAATATTATGACCTTTATCTTTACAGAACAAGGAACAATGGTTTCAAGTTGAAGCAGGGGAAGTTTAGATTAGATATTAGAAAAAATTCTCTCCTGAGGTCGGTAGTAAAGCACTAGAACAGGTTATCCAGAGGGGTTATGGAGGCTCCATCCTTCGATGGTTTTTAAGATCTGGCTAGACAAAACCTTGTCTGGGATGATCTAGTTGGGGATGGTCTTGCTTTGAGCAGCGGCTTGTGACTAGATAACCTCTTGAGATCCCTTCCAACCTTAATTTTGTATGATTTTTTCTATGATCTAGATTGTTACCTTTCAATATTTTTTTAAGGAAGATTTGTTCACTTAGGGATCTTTGCTTCTCCTATGCTTTTATACTGTATCACATGAGCATGTGCTCATGCTCACATGCACACACACACACACATGCATACATATGTATAATTTCTAACAATCTTGGACTCTACCAGTTACTGTGTTTGTCTGAGGTATAAATAAAATTAAAAACAACATACTGCCAATTCTCTCTTTCAAGAACAGGAATAGGATTACTCAGAAATAAAAAGATATTCTTGGATTCTTAAACCTCAAATGTCCAAAAAATTGTCTGCTTAATAATTGTGGAATTTGACCTTTGCATGATTATCAGAGACATGTTTTGGCTTTTAAGGGAATTCTCTTTTGTAATAAAGGCTTCATACAGACGTATATAAAAAAAGATAAAACAAAAAACCAATCCAGCACTTCTTTTAACTCCACATGCCCCTGCACTGAGCCCTGCACATGCCCTAAACAGGCATTTATTAGTTGGACCCAGATCACCCAATGTCAGTGATCCCAGATCGGTCACTTGAGCTGGGCTTTTTTGGTGCTTTTATTTAATAGGTGATTGAATCAGCTTTTGATAAAAGTGCCAGAAAGCCCCACTGAAGTGCATGTTTATAGAGATGCTGTAGATCAGGGTCAAACTAATGCATTACTTTTGGTAAAGCATTTTTTTATTGGTTTTTCCCCCTGCCCCCTGTGCCTTTCAGCACCTAAAATGTGTTCAGGGCTTCCATAAAATAAAGAACATTAATGGGGTAGAGAAAATCATCATCTTCAAATGATTTGCTTTCTTTCCTAGTAGGCTACTGTATGTTATTCATTTGAGATATAGTCAGACCAAATGACTAATAACATCACAAGTGGATTTGAATGAGATGAGTAAAGACTACAGATCTGAGTCCAAAGACAGGATCCTTACTGAAAGAGATAACATTATGTAACTGCAAGTTTGTTTTTTTTCCCCTAAATTTGTATCATACCATAGAGTCTCCAACTTCTGGTCCCAGTGAAAAATTATGACATATACAATATATATAGCATGGAGGCAGTAATTCTTTAACCAAGATATTGCAAATGAAGAATGGTGGGAACATTTGTATATTCTAGGAAACAGATAGCACAATAGCTGTGCAAGCCTTCAAAAATGGAAAGCAAAGCTACCTGATTTTGAATCAAGATTTAACAGGGTTTGTGATTCATTTACACCATTGAACAATCATACTATAGCATATTACATATTTAGCCCACAATTTTCAAAGTGCTGAAGAGCTTTTCAGTGGGGTTTGGCTATCTAATATCTAATTCCCCTTGAATCCTTTGAAAATCCCAGCCTTAAACTATATGTCAGGGTCTTTTCTATTAAATTATTTTCCAACATTATGATCAATGTGACTGCCCAAATAGTATTGCTCCAGATTTAGAGATATTACCAATTTAAAAAAATATATTCTTTTCACTTAAATGGGAAAACACTGTTAGCCATATTGCCATTTTGGAATAGAAGTTTTGGGTTTTTTTTCCAATACATGCACTGTATTCAGCGTTGTATCAATAGCCATACAAGTGGCACATGGAAGCAGCAACAGAATTGGTCAGAGACTGGGTTGATTTCTTCTGCTATTATCCTGATAGAAATGCAACAAAAGAAAATTATCTTACATGTGCCCTTTTCTCTTTAGACAAACTACAGCCACCTTCTACTCTTATTTTCATTGGTATAAATAAAACCAGAATCAGCCTGTAATACAGTGGTTCTCAACCTTTTTAGACTCCAGATTATGTACCCAGATACCATCAATAGATTTAGTACCTAAGCAGGTCAGGTGCCTTTTGTATTCTTAATAAGAGACTTATTTTGTAGTTTTGTTGCTCAGTTTTAAGGTAAGGTGTTTTGAGGTATGGCTTGAATTTCTAGTACATTAAACTACATTTTAACTGCCTATGTGCATGCTCTTACCCCAGGCTAAATACTTTTGTTTAGGAGCATACTTACCACAGAATAACAATGAGTAGCTTAAGTTCTGTGAATTCATATCCTAGTTTACCTGCTGGGAAGGTGCTCATGTAGCCATTAGAATAGTGATTCTCAGTAAGGGTACTGTGCCATCCTGGGGTGCCTTGAGAGCCATTCAAGGATGCTGCAGGGTTCCTTGACTTAAACATGCAAACATGATTCACAGGATAAACCTAGAGATTTCAAATAGTGTTTAAAACATTCTGACCTGATTTTCATGAGTTCTTTATAACAAAAAAAAATGCTCTATTATTTTTCTTCAAAAAGCTCTAGACTATGATCATGGATAGGCACTCATTTATCTGAAATTCTTACCAGAAGAAAAATAGCCCAGGACCAGGATTGTAGATAATGTATTTCAACCCTTTGGCTAGAGAGCTACAGAGGTGAGTTCTCCATCAAGGGAGAAAAAGCAAAGAAGTGTCTTCCGTACTGACTGCCTGTCTTCTCTCAGATACTGGCTGGCTTCCGTATCTGAGAGAAGTATACAGCTGTCCAAGTTAGTGTGGCAAAAGGAGCATAGGCAAAAGGAGAAAAAAAAATATTTGGGAGGGTAAGCATGTGTAAGTATGCGTGCCCCACTCCCAGGATGTAAGTCTGTGGGGGAAGGGGCAGAGGGAGAGGAAAGGGCGATAGCGGGGAGGGAGGGAGTGCAGCTGGGGCTGAGGCAGGCCCTGTACAGTTAGGGGCAGGGCACAGGACAAAGCCGCAAGTGGCTTGTCCAGGGGCACCCGTGGGTGGGGGAGGAGGCTGGAGTTTCCCACCACTGCACACACCAGGAGGCATGGGGGGAGGGGTGCTTCCAGATCAGGACAGGGCAGGCTGCTGCTGTGGGTTGGAGGCGGAACTGCATTCAGGGTTGGTGCAGCAGCAGCATCACTGGGAGGAGTGGGTTGGGGAGGGCTATGGAAAATTTTGGGGTGGCTGCAACCCCCTCCCACCCTCATAGCTTCCTCCCAGCACTGCCTCCCAGCACTACCACTGCCCGCTCTGAGTAATTCTTTAACCAAGATATTGCAAATGAAGGATGCTGGGAACATGCATCCAGTTCTGGGCACCGCACTTCAGGAGGGATGTGGACAACATGGAGAGGGTCCAGAGGAGGACCACTCACATGATCGGGGGCAGCAGGGCAGGCCCTACGAGGATAGGCTATGAGACCTGAACCTGTTCAGCCTCCACAAGAGAAGGCTGAGGGGGAACCTAGTGGCCATTTACAAACTAGTCAGGGGGGACCAGGAGGCATTGGGGGAGTCCCTGTTCCTCTGAGAACTTTCAGGAGTGACAAGAAATAATGCTCACAAGCTGGCAGAGGGTAGATTTAGACTAGATATCAGGAGATGCTACTTCACTGTCAGGGCGGCTAGGATCTGGAACCAGTTTCCAAGGGAAGTGGTGCTGGCTCCTACCCAGGGGGTCTTTAAGAGGAGGCTAGACAGCCACCTAGCTGGGGTCGTTTGACCCCAGTACTCTTTCCTGCCATGGCAGGGGGTCGGACTTGCTGATCTGTCAAGGTCCCTTCTGATCCTACAACTATGAAACTGATAGTCTCCAAAAATGTCCTGGATTGCCTGCACACCGCTGTATTGCCCTCCGAGTAGATGTCAGGGTGATTGAAGTCCCCCGTGAGAACCAGGTCCTGTGATCAAGAAACTACAACTAGCTGTTTGAAGAAAGCCTCATCCACCACTTCCTCCTTGCCTGATGGTCTATAGCAGATCCCCACCATGACATCATCCTTGTTGCTTTCCTCTCTGACCCTAATGCAGAGACTGTCAACAGCCCTATCTCTAGCTTCATACTGGAGCTCTGAGTAGTCATATGGCTCATTTATATAAAGAGAAACTCCTCCCCCTCTTCACCCCTGCCTGTCCTTCCTGAACAGTTTGAACCTATCCATGACAGTGCAGTCAGGCAAGTTATCCCACCAAGTCTCTGTAACTCCAGTCACGTCGTAGTTCCATGACTGTGAAAGGACTTCCAAGTCTTTCTGCTTGCAAAAGTACTGGCATTATGGATGCCTCAGCACCTTTGCAAATTTGGCCCTAGGGAATGCCTATATTAAATACCTCAGTAACTTTCCCTATGTATTGCTTGTTTTTCCTCTCCTTTAAAGAACAGGAACCAAAGTAAAAATTCAGTTGAGAGAAGAGAAAATTACACAGTCCACTTACGGGGCCATCCCTCCACAATCTACTGTACACATTCTCACTATTTAATCCTCATAGTCTGTTTTTTGGCTACATGTATTGGGGGCTGGGAGTGGGGAAGAGTGTGTTTTCTCATTCTGTTTGATTTTAAAAGATAGGAATGCTGCTACCAAATAGTCTGTGGGCACAGTTTAAACACTTTTATATGGATACTAACTGTTTACTTTGTAGACAAGGCCTTAAGTAAATATAGATTTTTATTTATGTATTTATTTATATACACACACATTTTATGTGCGCGCGCACATGCACACACACACACACAGACATATATATATATATATATATATATATATATATATATATATAAAATCAAATCGGAGACAGTGATCTGAATCAAATCACTGCCCCTGATTCAGGCCAAATCCAAATTGAATAAGGCCCATTTCTTGCACCCTTTACACACACACACACACACACACACACATAAAAGTTATGAGAAAATGTTGAAAGAACTAGACCTATTGAGCCTGGAGTAGAGAAGACTAAATGTGGGAACTTGATAATAGTTTTTAAATACTGGAAGACAAATATAGAACAGATGGAGATTGGATTTTATCTGTGCCATAGATTCATAGATGCTAGGGTAAGACGGGACCTCAACAGCTCATTGAGTCCGAACCCCTGCTTAGGCAGGAAAGAGTGCTAGAGTCAGATGACCCCAGCCAGATGCCTATCCAGCCTTCTTTTCAAGACCCCCAAAGTAAGGGAGAGCACCACGTCCCTTAGAAGACCGTTCCAAATGTTGGCCACCCTTACCGTGAAGAAAATTTTCCAGATATCTAGCGCAAACTGCTTTCTGTCAGTTTCTGACCATTGTTCCTTGTGACCCCAAGAGACACCCTAGTGAACAGAGCATCTCCAATCCCTTGCTGCATCCCCCTAATGAATTTGTAGGTGGCCACAAGATTACCTCTCAGCCTTCTGGAGGCTGAAGAGGTCCACGTCCCTCAATCTCTCCTCATAGGGCTTTTCCTTTAAGACCCTAACTATACGAGTGGCCCTTGTCTGGATCCTCTCAGGTCTATGTACATCCTTCCTGAAGCAGAGCACCCAAAACTGGATGCAGTACTCCAACTGCGGTCTGACCAATGCCACATACAGGGGAAGTATCACCTCCTTGGATAGATTTATCATACATCTGCTAATACATGATAAAGTTCAATTAGCTTTGCTAATGATTTCATCACACTGAGGACTCATATTCATTTTGGAGTCCACTAAGACTCCAAGATCCCTTTCTGCTTCGTTGCTGCTGAGAGGGTCACTTCCCAGCCAGTAGATGTGCTGGATATTTTTGTGCCCTAGGTGCATCATTCTGCACTTGTCCTTGTTGTACTGCATCCTATTACGTTATGCCTACTTTTCCAACCTGTCCAGGTCTTCCTCCAATTGTTCCTTTCCCACTAACTTGTGTGCACTTCACCCCACAACTTAGTATCATCCACAAACTTGGACAGAGTACACTTCACACCTACATCTAAGTCACTGATGAAGATATTGAAGAGTACAGGTCCAAGGACAAAACCCTGAGGGACCCTGCAAACCACATCCTTCCAGGTCGATACCGACCTGTCTACTATGACTCTGTGGGTGCAACCACTAAACCAATTTGCCATGAACAGAACCATGTAAACATCTATGTCATAGCCTCTTAATTTATTTATGAGAATGGGATGAGATACTGTATCGAAGGCCTTGCTAAAGTCCAAGAAAATGACATCCACCTCCACTC
>JAGPOW010001918.1:30322545-30336732 GCA_030014935.1 Caiman crocodilus
TCACCCATGTCTGTCACTAATTGCTCCTTGTTGTTCAGTAGGGGTCCTATGCTGCCCTGCACCTTCCTTTTACTCCTTTCATACCTAAAAAAAGACTTTCCGTTGCCTTCCCCCTTTTCCCCTTGTACTGGGATAGTCTGCCTCTGTGCCCAAAGGATTGCATCCTTTAGGAATGACCATTCTTCCTGGACTCCCATCTCATCATTACTCTTGCCCTGCAGTGCGGCATTGACTAAACTCCTGAGCACACTGAAGTTAGCCTTCCCAAAGTCAGGCACTTCTACCCTACTAGTTATCTTACCCACCCTATGCCATATGGTGAATTTGATTGTTTGGTTGTCACTGTCCCCAAAGTGACAGGACTAGGAGTAATGGACTTAAACTACAGCATAGGAAATGTAGTTTGGAGTGTAAGGCTGTCAATCTATTTAAAGTTTAGGTGATCCTGTGGCCTGAATATATTTATAGTAGGGTACATGAAACGGGGTGTATTCTATTCAGATTTGGCCCAAATCAGGAACAGTGATTTTATTAATTGATTCATATCACTGTTCCTGATTCAATTCGGCTGAATCTGAATCTGAAGATTCAATGCTGATTTAGAGAATCAGAGATTCAGCCATAGACACAGCTTTAAATGCTTTTTCTACATGCCCTGAGATACCAGCATGGCTCATGAATGCTGTGATGGTGAGGCAGATGAAGCAACTGGATCCACCGGGGAACATGCTGGGAGACTGTGCCTATGTCCAAATCACTGAATTTCTCTGGATCTCTCCAAATTGATTTGGAGGGTTCCAGTTTGATTCAGAGAGATTAAAAAGTCTCCTGATTTGATCTGGATTCAGAGATTCAGCCACCAAATCAGGCCAAATCTCCACCATATCGAATCAGGGACTGAAACATCACACAGCCCTAATATATTCATAGATTCATAGATTGCAGAGTCAGAAGACAACACAATGGATCACCGTGTCTGACCCACTGCCCCTGGCAGGAAAGAGGACCAATGTCAGATGATCCCAGCCAGGTACTTATCAAGACTCCTCTTGAAGACTTGCAAGTTAGATTATAGTACCACGTCTCTTGGAAGTCCATTCCATATTCTAGCCACCTTTACTGTAAAAAAATTTCTGCCTAATGTCTAACCTAAATCTACTTTCAACTAGTTTGCACCCATTATTCCTAATTATTCCCTGCGGTGCTCTGGTAAATAGCACATCTCCAATTCTCTGTTGTCCTCCCTTGATAAACTTATAGGAGGCTGCAAGGTCTCCCCTCTGCTGTCTCTTGTGAAGGCTGAAGAGATCCCGATCTCTTAACCTTTCCTCATAGGGTCTTTCATGGAGGCCACTAATCTTGTGAATGCCCCTTCTCTGAACCCTCTCCAGATTCTCCGTGTCCCTCTTGAATTGTGGCATCCAAAACTGGACACAGTACTCCAACTGCGGTCTGACCAATGCCACAGAGTGGAAGCATCACCTCCCTTGATCTGTTGGTCATGCATCTGCTAATACATGACAAGGTGCAATTGGCGTTGTTGATAGCTTCGTTACACTGCTGGCTCCAATGGCCACATTACACTGCTGGCCTCATTACACTGATGGCTCAACTATGACTCCAAGATCTCTCTCAGTTTCTGAGCTGCTGAGGAAGTCATCCCCTAACCTATAGGTGTGCTAGGGATTCCTCCTTCCTAGGTGGAGTACCTTACATTTATCTGGGTTGAACTGCATCCTATTTCATTCCTCCCATTGATCCAACCTGTCCAGGTTGGCCTGTATCTGCTCCCTGTTCTCCAGTGTGTTAACCTTGCCCCATAATTTGGTACCATCCACAAATGTGTAGAGCGTTCTCTCCACACCCTCATCCAAATCACTGATGAACATATTAAATAACACCAGTCCAAGGACCAAACCCTACAAGACCCCACTGCCCACCTCCTTCCAGGCTGAGAATGACCTGTCCACCACCACTCTCTGGGTGCAGTCCCTAAGAGAGTTAGCCACCCACCTGACTGTGTAAGCATCCACTCCACAGCCTGCTAGCTTCCCTATGAGAATAGAATGTGAATCTGTGTTGAAGGCCTTCCTAAAATCCAGGTAGATGACATCAGCCTCAGCTCCTGTGTCAAGGCAGTGTGTGACCTGGTCATAAAAGGCTATAAAGTTTGTCAGGCAGGATCTACCTGTGAGAAACCCGTGCTGGTTTCCTTTCAGCATCGTTTCACCTGCTGGGCCTTCACAAATATGCTCTCTGATGATTTTTTCCAGTATTTTCACAGGGATAGAGGTAAGACTGACTGGCCTAAAGTTACCCGTCTCATCCCTTCTCCTGTCTTAAAAATGGGCACCACATTGGCCCTTTTCAGTCCTCAGGGACCTGGCCAGAGTGCCATGAGTGCTCAAGCAGCCATGCCAGTCGCTCAGCTATGACACTGGCCAATTCCTTCAGCACCCATGGATGGAGATCATCTGAGCCGGCTGACTTGTACCCATCCAGCCCTTCCAACTGCTCCTTAAGTAGTGAGCACTAACCTCTGGAAGTCTTGTGGCTTTCGGACATCTGTCTATGCTTAAGTTGGGGGAATTGTCTTGGTCAGTACTTAGGAATACTGAAGCAAAGAAAACTTGGAAGAGCTCCGCCTTTTTCCTTGCATCAACCACCAACTGACCTGATTTGTCCTGCAGGGGCCCTGTGCTACTCTGCACTTTCCTTTTGCTTGCTATGTCTCTGTAGAAGGACTTTTTGTTGTCCTTAATTCTTGAAGCTAGCTTAAGCTCCAGTCCTGCCTTGGCCTGTCTGACTCTCTGCAATAGAGCACCAGGGAGTATGCCTCCTTGGTGGCTGCTCCCTGCTTCCACTGACTATAAATCACTTTCTTCCTCCCCCCGGTTTTTCCTGGAGCTCTCTGTTGAGCCAAGGGGGCTTTTTTATCCCCTTAGCCCCTTTCCTGCGTAAGGGGATAGACTCCTTTTGTGCCCCAAGGATCACTGCCTTGAGAAACATCCAACCCTCCTGGACCCCCATTTTCTCGATGCTCTTGAGTTCTGGCACTTCACTAACTAGGCTTCTAAGTTTACTAAAGTTGGCACTTTTGAAGTCTAACACTTTAGCCTCACTAGATATTTTTCTCACCCTTCACTGGATAGTGAACTCTACCAAGTGATGATCACCATCTCCCAGGTTACTGTGTACTTCTAGGTTCCCCACAAGATCATCCCTTGTTGCTAAGATCAGGTCTAGCAAGGCGCAACCCTTCGTGGGACTGGACACCACCTGGGTTAAGTAAAGGTCCTGCACACAGTGTAAGAACCTCCGTAAGCGGCTTGTTTTGGCCACCTGTTCCTCCCAGCAGATGTTCAGGTAATTTAAATCCCCCATGACCACTGACTCGGCTTAAAATTAATAAATAAATAAATAATAAACATTTATTTATTTATTTATTTATTTAAAGCTGAAAGACAATAAATAAATAAATAAATAATATAAAAATAAATAAATGTTTTATATATTATTTTATTAAATAAATAATAATCATATATAATACATTTTCCACCCCCCTCTTGCTACATAGAAAGGTTCTGAGGCAAGGAAGAACTGTTATCCAAAATCTGCAGATTAAGACACTGAAGCACAAAAGTACTCAATTATTTGGTTCAGGCTCACATGTGAATTCTGTGGTAAATCTAAGTGTAGAACAGACGTATGCTTTTCCAATCAGGCGGCCACCTTTCTTCTTCTAGCTCTTTATTTTCAAAGATTCAAGCACAGATGCATGCAAATGCACACATACACTGGAAAACTGGAGCTCAGCCTGCAGCATTTCATTCTATTCTAATGCAAAGCACTGCATGCAAAGCATTACAATGAGAATTTTTCCTCCATATCATACATTCTTCACATAACTTTGAAAAATGTGCCACACCACATCCTGTACATTCACTAACATTAGGAGTGCCAAACTCACCCTGCCTCCTGACGCAAATCCAGCTCTCAAGACTGGATCCTGACCTGAAGGCAGCAGGGAAAGTGACAGAGGCAGCAGTAAGTGGCAGTGGGGCAATTGCAACAAGTCAACTAGCAGTGAGCCAAACAATGTGAGTGGGGTTGTGTCTGCATCTGGCATCTATCACATAGGCTCTCCTACCCTTGCTAAATAAGAGACTATACACAGTCTTTAAGAGTAAATGAATCAAATGGTTTATTTAACATCTAACAACCAATTACCTTATCCTAAAAGAACTCCTATACTATATTCAATTATTTATACACACACACACACACACACACACACACATGCATATACATATATATGCATACATACACACACACACACACATACACACACAAGTGAATTATCTATTTACAACACTATATAACACACGGTACATACCAACATAAAAGACAGGGAAGGAGGGATGATATACCTATAGGGACTGTGGGGTCATGCTACTGGGGGAAGGTAAGGACAGATAATCCAGGATCCAGGACCTCATGCAGGTTCCCTCTCTGTAGTATGGATGTAAGCTAGTAGTGTTGATCTATTCTGTATCAGTGGTGGGAGACTTTAGCTTTGAGTAGGTATCTTTTTGTTTTTCTGCCTAACGGGCTCCAACTCTCAGGCATGAATCCACTCGAATCAACTTTCCCAAGCACTCTCCCAAATGGAAATCCACTTGATCTACCACCTCCCAGGTACTCACTCATCTCACAACCACCTTCCAGGCACTCCCCAACTGAACCAGGTACTCTAGACACACTCTCTCTCTGAGAAGAGGATTCCTTTTATACTCACTCTGCACACCACACTCACATTAGCACTTGACACTCATACAAGTAACTTTTATATGGCATCCAGGTATTTTTCACATCTCACTAGATTTCTTCACACGGAACCTTCTCTTTACCACACAGCCCTTTACTCTCCTGTACCTTCCGGCTGCAGGGTCACCTAAACTTCAACTAGATCTATAGCCTTACACTTTAAGGCCATTACTCCTAGTCCTGTCCCCTATGGCACAGAGAAAATCCCATCTCCATCTTTTCTATAATTGCCTTCCAGCATTTGAAAACTATTATCGAGTTCCCCCAATTACTCTTCTTTACTCCAGACCATATAGCCCTAGGTCTTTCAACTTTCCTCATAACTTATACACCCAAGTCCTATAAACTAGAGTTTTTTTCACCACATCTTCTTGATTATACAAAGTATTGCTCTAGTTATGCTGTAAATTTGAGTGATTATTTACTTACTTAAGCTATAGCAAACATACAGACTGGAATCAGCAAAAGCAGATGATGCACATTGTACCCCCTGTAGTTACAATAAGCATTACCACTATTCCTTGCAAACTAAAGACTTCCAGGAGATGCAAAATATTTCCAAATGTTGTGCTACTCCATATGGCCTCAATGTAATGGACTGTTTTTTATGGACATTCACCTATCTGAACATACCTAATGGATATCCTCCAAATTTAATTTTTGAATGCTCACATATTGAAAACATAAAAAAGATGACCTGTTACACCAAACTCATCACTGTAGCTCCTGAGCATCATGCAATAATACAATAAGTAACGAAACCAGCAGCAGTCACATAAAATACTTTCTTCCTCCTATCTATTACTGTGTTCTCAATAATTGCAATTGTTTTGTGCTTAGTAAGTTTAGACCAAGAATTTAAAAAGAAGAACCACAAAAAATTATTCCAGGGCTTGAAAAAAGGTGCTAAATGTAAGAACTGTTTAATTTATCCCCCTCAAAATCACAAAGTTACTTGATATGGTTGAATAAGTATATTCAGATGCCTTCCATTCCTTCCCTATTGCCTTCCATTTACCACCTGTCTTCTCTGCCCCTTGCTCCCAGTCTGCCCCTATACCCCTTACCTCTCCATGCCTCTGCCTGCCTGTCCCACCTGCTGCTTGCCCCTATCCCCCTGCAGCCTGCCCTCTAGCACTTACCTTTGGAGGGGCATTGGCTTTGGCTTCAAGGGAGACAATAGCAGCAGCAGTCTGGCCCCAGCCCCAGCCCTGGCCAGCCAAAAACAGTGGCAAACACCTTCAGGCCAAATCAGGGCTGAAGCCAGGGCCAGAGCTACAGCCTAAAGTAAACTGTGGGGTCGGAGGCAGACCACAGGGTCTTCCTTAAAATCCCCAACCTCCATCATGTGGTCACCCCCAGACTCTCCCAGCTCCACACCACCTACCTACCACACTGTTACAAGCCACTCTGACTCAAGACAGGTGGCAACTTAATTGTGGCTTTGGTCCCAAGCCTGGGGCTGAAGGTAGGGGGAAGCCACTGCTGCCTGCCCCAGGCTGTACTCAAATCTAAGATGAGGCCCCTCCTCCCCATGTTATTTAGGGAAGAAACCCTTGTTTTGGATTTGAGTAACTATGGTACATAATTTGGTCAAGTATTAAGTTGATTACATGGGAAACTCATAATCTATGGCCTGTGTTATAAAGAAGGTAAATTAGATGGTCTAGGATCTCTCTCGTAGCCTAAGAAATATGACCATATAAACATATCCCTTTACATAAACTGCAAGTTGTTTCAGCTTCAGTTTTCTTAAAATTTTGCCACAAAAACTATGAGAACTTGAAGAATGCCTTTTAATAAAGGAAAAACAATTCCTTCTCAGTCATCACAAGAATTTTGTTCATCTTGTCCAGGATGAATATATATTTTGCCAGCTATGTTAAAGCAATTTCAGTTAGGTATCGGTGCCTTTGAAATCTACAGATGACATGAAAACAGTAATTAAATAAAATAACACATTTGATGTGTGTTTCATAAGTCTCTAAGTACTGCTGTGTGAAGTAAAGAATTGCAGTGCTGATTTTCTATCTCTTTCTTCCTGTTCATAGAACTACTGGAAAGTTAAAATGTACAAACATCATATCCTTAGTCTGCATTTTGAATTTTTCTGGCAGAGGATCAAAGAAGATGGAACATAAAAGCTTGAGATAAGGATTAAAATTCTGAGGCTTGCACTAAAGGCATAAGAATTGACAAGTCTGTTTGCAGTAGAAATAACTTTAACAATAATCATTGCATCCATGGAAACAAGATCTCAGGTCTAGTGTGAGTCCAGGCATTGAAAAAGATGGTTTAGGGACTGAACATTTGAAATATAACTTCTTAAAAAATAAGATTGATATTTATGAAAATCAGTTTAACTTCTATGTTGGAATATAAAAAGCACTGGGGAAATAAAAATCAGGTTAGCCAATTGGCAACCACCTATTTTTAAAAGAAAGAACAGCATGAATTGGATTATATAACATTCAAATGGTGCAATATTAAACAAGCTGTTTGGGGCTGTGGGGGTAGAGGGAGTGCTCCCTAAAAACCTACAGAAAAATAAACTATCAAAAGCAACTGCCTTACAAACAAAACATAAGTCTTCATAGTGCTGCCCCTGCAGACATCTGTCACTTAACAGATGTCACCCTAATAATTCACTCGTGCAACTCAGCTTTCCAATCAACAAGAACAATAGATTTGTGTTGATGGATTTAGAGGGTGATGTCTTGGCAAAAGATTCTGGTGCCTGTGCTCAGACTGCTGTACATAATTGCCATTTATGTAAGGCATGGTCATTCCTACAAGGTTTTCCTTTCTGAAGACTTTGCATTTTGCCTTCCAAATTTATAGCATCTAACAATTGTTTCATAACAATTCTCCCTATCTGAAAAGGGGTAGTAAATCCTATCTTTAAGAGGGCAGTAAGTCCTCAGTGCTTTTTTTCCTGTCAACTACTTTTCTGTTGTAGGGACTTGTTTTTGTAACCATAGTGATGAATTTAAACAATTATCGGCTGCCATCACAAAATTGGTCCCTCTTTCTCTATTTAACTTTAGTAAAACAAAACTTTTTTTTTCAAACAACATATTAATATGAAGGTAGAAGGTAGCTAAAATAATTAACATAATGTTTCTAACTATGTGATTTTAACTCGTACCTTATGCTGCTTTGGGTCTTCAGTTTTTTTCTTTAACAAAGGATGCAGCTATGATTAATCACCTCTAAAACAAACACCTTTTATAACAAAAAGTCCTTCATAAAGAAACCCTTGACATTTTCACCATTATGCAAATTTGGAACAACACAATATTTATAGATGTGGCTTTGGTGATTTTCAGTATTCATTTGTTATGAACCCTGTCTGAGGTAGGCACTTTCACCCCTACAGTCTGGCTTCCCTTTCTCATTGATCTTGCTGGGAAGTCAGAATTACTCTGCCTTTGTGACATCACATTCATTTTACAGTGACAAGAGGTGATAGCACACACCAGGTCTGCAGCATGACTGCTGCACTATCAAAAAGGAGTAGAAATGGCATCAGTGAGAGTGCAATTCCTTATTTATGTGCATTTGATTTTAGTTTACCGAAGTAGAAAAAAAATTACGAGAAGCACAAATCAGATCAGTGAATTACACTCATGCCCATGTCATATCAGGTAGATTCTTCTTACAGGGTCAAATCCTAGTCCCTAGTCCAAGCCCAAGTGTGTAAATTAACTACACCAATGTTTTGGGTTCATAGATGGAACAAAATAACTATTTTTCCTCCAGCCAAGGGTTTGGAGCAGTAACAGGCCTGCGCTGTGCACAAATAGCACCTGTTCTCCCCATTGTCCAGTCCTATACATAAAGTCTGTACATTTTTAGGGGACCCTTTTATAACTGGTAATCATTTTTTAGTCGCTTAGGATGAAACTTAGCTGGGGAGTGGGAAGGTCACTTTTTAAATTTTGGTGCTTGGCTGCCATCTTTAAAAATGGCAGCCATTACTAATGAGATAAATAAATGTAGATATATCGATTTTCTAAATGACTTTAAATAAGTATTGCAATAACCTACAAACTTCTTTTGGCATTTGATAAGTACGGCCCATTTTTTTGGCAACACAATAAAAGTAGTTGTTACAAGTGGAAAGTTTGCCATTTATGCCTTCAAAATACCTTTGTTGTTATTATATTAATAACAAAGGTACAAATGATTATGGAACACATTTAAGTAAAATACAATAATTTAACTAAAATTTGAAGTCAAGTCTGTGACATGGCATATACTGGATATACTTAATCTAGGTGTTATTCTTTTGTATCACTATCTTCTTTAGATGACTCTAGAACAATAGCTTTAATTGACTCATCTGAATGTCCATTTCATTGCCTAAAAGCAAATTCACTTCATCTGGCAGTCCACTTTAAGTATGCATCACAGGTTCCAACACAACCAACTAAAATTTTTGTTGGATCAAGAGTTTGTGCATGTTGTGAATTTCTTCATTCATAGACTTGAAAGTGTGCTCAGAGAGAGTGCTGTTTGAAGAAGTCATGGCCTGGAGGAAGCCTTGCAGAATCATAGTGTGACATTTGCTACCATTTACATGCATGAGCAGTGGATGAACTACACTCACAGGTTCATTGTAAAGTATTCTGACAGTGAATAAAACCAAATCTGCAGTGAGCTCCTCGTTTTTTCCAATTTGTTGCATAGACTCCACATACATCAAATATTTTGCTTCACTGATGTTACCACTTTCACTTCATCACTTTCACTTTACCACAGCCAAGGAAACCTCCCACTGTGTCCACAACAGTGACTCCATAAATCTCAAGAGCAGCAGATGCTACATCATGCTCTGGAAATAACAAAAGGCAGTAGTGGTATGATGGGGCACCTCCTGGTTTCTTCTTGTAGATTTATGTATCTTGCTCAGTCACATGACTGATGTAAGAAGGAACAACCCATACATCAGAATCTTCACAATAAAAAATTAGGTGCAGGAATTATCTAGTTGAGCTTCATGAAAGAACACCCTTGTGCCAGCCTTACATGGAGATTTCAATATAAAGTGTGCATCATATTCTCTGGATTTTAAATCATAGCAGACAAGATTCATTGTATAGTATGTGTCAGCATGGTGGTAGTAAGAACACCATTCATTCAAAAGGAAATGTTGTAGTCTCATTTTGTTAGAATACTTTGAAAGAAATGAGCACCAGAATGCTCTAGTAGCCATTTGCTGGTCAGAAACAGGGTAGATGTTACAAACAAGCCAAAATGACTTTAAGGGATACTGCTGCTCATGTTGTTTTGTATTAGTCTTCAACAGTTCTTCACCATAAACATTAATGAAGTGAAATGCCACTGCTTGTCAGTGACAGCCAGTGACATTCTTGAAGAGACTTGAGAAATATTAAGACAGTATCTTGCTTGGTGGGACTTTATTCCATTACCATTCCAACATTTATTAATTCATGATTGTATTATGGTGGTGAGATTGACTGTGGGTTCATTAATGTTATAAACTTTGATTTGACAGGTTTGTGGAATGTCCCATTTGCTTTACAGAATGAAAGGTTCACAGAACTAATTCTGTAATGCATTATTTCTTCTAAAGTCATGGTAGTCTTATTTCCACTGGTTAGAAGGTCAACAACTTGTTTCATTGTACAATGGTCAACCATTTTCCTGCACTCTTGCCTGCTCTTGGTTGCAGTTGTCTTAGTTGCAAAGGTCTTACTTTTCCTTGTGTTGATAGCGTCATGTATTTCCTGAGTTCCAGAAGAAAGTTCCTCCAGAATGTTTTCCACTATTACATTACTCTCATCATGAATTGTATGGAAACTCTTCCTTACCTCTTTTGTTGCTGGCTCTCCAGAGCAAAAGGAGTAAAGAGTTGCTTAACTCAGAGGGACCATTCTGTTCATGGTCATTTCAATGATCTAGCCTGGAAGAAATTTGCTGTAAGTCTTTCCAGTCAATGAAAATGAAAACTTTGTAGCCATGTGTACCTTTTCACCTTCTCTCAATATTGTCATTCATCAGTAATACAAGGACAGGTATCTTACATAGCTGACATTTCCACAAGCTACTGACAGTGGAAACATTCTGCAGCAAGTCGATAAATACTCTTCAAAATTCATTCCATTATTCAGACAATGGTAATGTTGAAAGAGGATTTCAACAGCCATAATATAAGACAGAAAATACTTGGCCACATCTGAGTGACTACTAAGCACATCTTCAAACATCAAACATACCAATTCCTGAAAAGTAGTTCAACTGATGAATTCATGTCCATTTCCTGTAGTGATTTCTACCAACTGTTTCAACCTGTCACTTGCTCAAGGGTAACATTTACCCAAAAATGCTCTATATGCACTACCTGCAGCCACAACCCCTATAGCATCAGCTAATTTTTCAAGACCACTACATGCATATCTCTTTCCTAGAGCCCTGAGATAAGACATTTCTGGGTAAAACCTGCCAAGTACCCCTTTTACATAAGATCATCTCTTCTCATCTTCACAAGATCTTTAATGTGTCTATTCACAGCTTGATCTGCAACCAACTGAATCACTGGCATCTTCTTCAGGTCAGCAACTTTTTGGCACCAATCTATCACACCTATAACAACTTCTTTGCTTGGAGGCTGTGCATAACGTTTAATGTTGTATATTTTCCACTTTACAACATTTCTTTTAAGAGAGCAATAATATCAAGTAAATGCTGGGACTCTTCCATGTGGTTGAATGACTTGGAAAAGTGCATGAGCTGGTGTGCTTGTATTCCCTCAGAACAAACCTTCAATCTTTGTGGTTGTAGTTGAACATGTAATTTGCCACTCACATTATTATTGGTGATAACTGGGCAAACTGGACTTTTCTGAACTTCAGGTTTTGATATAACCAAGGTTGTTACATCTGAACTAGTTCATTCTTAGCTAAATTAAATTGGTTGTGTTATAAACCCTTTTGTATAATGGCTTGTTTCAGAGCCTATTAGCCCATCTTCATTGAAATCATCATTGTCTATGACAAAAGTACAAGGCTGACCTGGAGCAATTTTACTTGGACACAAGTGACCATGCTGAATTGACTGCAGTATATCCACTGAAAGCACCGAACTATGGTCATATTCGTAGCATTTCTGCAGTTTTCATATTGAAAGTTCATTAAGAACGTCGTTGTAAGTAATACCAAGTTTTATTTCCTTCAGGATTTAGGTGAGTTCTTCATTACCCGTCATGTTGTGAACATACATAGATAATGTGACTTCTACTGGCTGTCACTTTCCTATGATTAGATGCAACAATCCTTCAGCCAGAAAACATGCAGCTGGTAGTAGTCATTTTGCAACCAGAGCACAGCCTTCCTCAAATGTAGAATGAGGATTAGCAAATAATGCCACAAGATTGTGAATGACTATCAATGGATGTGTTACCCTCTTTCAGTTCATTGATCCCACATGGCCATGGGATTCCAGCCTCCATCTGATCCTTAAAGAACGGGGAAAGTATACTGGTGGGGCCTGCTGCCATCACTGAGTGAGCTGAGGGCTGGCCAGGTAAGCAGAAGAAGAGATGCCATGTCATCGCTGTGGGTGACTCCTTGCTGAGAGGAACGGAGGGACCCATCTGTAGTCTGGATCCCACAGAGTGCAAGGTCTTTTTTCTGCCTGAAGTCAGAATCAGGGACATCACAGCAAGAATTCCTGACCTCATCCAGCCCTCCGACAACTATCCCATGGTCCTCATCCATGTGGGAACAAATGATGCAGCCAGGAGTAGTCCAGACTGTATCATGAGTGATTACAGGGCTCTGGGGACCAGGATTAGGAAGACAGGGGTGCAGGTGGTTTTCTCATCGATCCTCCTGGTCTGCAGTCACAGTAGGCATCAGGTCACTAGTATCAGAGAAGTCAACCTGCGGCTCTGGAATTGGTGCCAGCGTGCGGGTTTTGGCTTCCTGGACCACGAGCCATACTTCCATGCAAAGGACCTCCTGGAACATGACGGGTTTCATTACCCTGAAAAAGGTAAGAGTCTCTTTTTTTACAGGTTGGCTGACCTCTGACATCAGGCTTTAAACTAAGTACAATGAAGGATGGGAAGGCAAGAGATGGAGAGAGTGTAGAACCTATAAACTGAGAGACATGCAGCAGTACACCCCAGGTAAGTGTAGAGGCCCTTTGGGCATCAGAATGGGCGGAAACCAAAAGCACCATTCAGAGAGTGCAAGTGCCTCTATACTAATACTAGGAGCATGGGGAAGAAACAGGAACAATCCTCACTTCTTCTTGCAGATAATAACTTTGATTTAGTGGGGCTAACAAAAGCCTGGTGGGACCCTACCCATGACTGGGCAGTACACATTGAGGGCTACAGGTTGTACAAAAGAGACAGAGTAGGGAGGAAAAGGAGCGCAGTTACTCTCTATGTAAAGGAGCATTATACATCTACCCTAATCAAAATGGGATCAGAGGAGGACCAAGTTGAGGCATTGTGGGTTAGGATACATAGTGGTTGAGGGGAAAGGGGCTTGGTGGTGGGGGGTTTCCTTCCTTGCTTAAACAGGGAAATCCAGGAGAGCCAAAGGGCAAAAAAAAAGGAAAATAGGCAGTGGAAGCAGGGGGAAGCTACCAAGGAGGAGTATACCTACTTGGTCCACACTTGCAGGGAGGCAGTTAGACAAGACAAAGCAACTACAGAGTTAAGGCTGGCAACACAAAGACAACAAAAACCCTTTTTTAGGTATGTAGGGAGTAAAGGAAAGTGCAGGGCAGCATAGGACACTTGCTGAACAAAAAGACCGCATCAAACAAGATTCAATGCTGATTTAAAGAATCAGCAATTCGAACATAGACACAGCTTTAAATGTGTTTTTTTTATATACCTCAAGGTACTAGGTGACTCATGAATGCTGTGATGCTGGGTCAGACAGAGCATCCCACATGAGAGCAGATAAATCCAAACTACATTTCCTATGCTGTAGTTTAAGTCCATCACTCCTAGTCCTGTCACTTTGGGGACAGTGACAACCAAACAATCAAATTCACCATATGGCATAGGGTGGGTAAGATAACTAGTACGGTGGAAGTGCCTGACTTTGGGAAGGCTACATTTGATCCAACTTCAGTGTGCTCAGGAGTCTAGTCAACTTCAGGATAAGTGTAATGACAAGATGGAGTCCAGGAAGAATGGTCATTCCTAAAGGATGCAATCCTTTGGGCACAGAGGCAGACTATCCCAGTACAAGGGAAAAAGGGGGAAGGCAACGAAAAGTCTTTTTTTAGGTATGAAAGGAGTAAAAGGAAGGTGCAGGGCAGCATAGGACCCCTACTGAACAACAAGGAGCAATTAGTGACAGACATGGGTGA
>JAGPOW010001918.1:30345843-30361266 GCA_030014935.1 Caiman crocodilus
TGGCCACCTACAAACTCATTGGCGGTGAGGGGCAGCAAGAAATAGGGGATACAATGTTTACCAGGTGCCTGTCACGGTAACTAGAAATAATGGCCACAAACTGGAACAGAGCAAATTCAGATTGGACATCAGGAAAAAAGTCTTTACAGTGAGGGTTGCCAAACTATGGAATAAGCTTCCAAGGGAGGTGGTGCTATCTCCTTCCTTGGAGGTATTTAAAAGGAGATTAGACAGTTAGCTGGCTGGGGTCATCTGACCCTAGCACTCATTCTGGCCCAGGACAGGGGGTCAGACTAGATGATTTAATAGGTCCCTTCTGATCCTGACATCTATGACATAGGGACCTGGGGCACTGGTATTCCCCTGGGAAGAGAAACCTACCAGATGAGACACAGAGCATGATCAGTGACATCTGCAACGCATAGGCATGGTGTAAGGGCCAGCTGGACCAACCTAATAAGCCTTAAAATACTAAGTAGTGATACCTGAACATCATTATGGGATTAAGGATACCTGAGACATCAGGTCCTTGTACAGGGAGGCTAACAACAAGTGTGGAAGGGGAGGTGAAGGGAAGCAAGCCTGAGAAACGAGTAAGATCAGAATCACAATGAAAAGATGGCTTCCAAAATTAATGTATAAATGTCTAGAAACAGATTTCAAAAATTTGAAGAAAAGCTGACATCATTGCTATCTTGAAATCCAATAAACCACCAGAGACTGAAGAGCTACTGAACCATCTCACTACTCTGTGTTACATACCAACTCTTGGAGGACATAACCCTGAACAGAAGAGAGAACATCATTGATCTCCAGCTTCTGAAAGAACAAGCTGACTTTCAGGAAAAAGTGGTGTACCACTGACCAAGTGACATTACTTATATCTAGCATAGAAGACACTTGAAATGAGGCAAAAAACAGGCATGGTCTTTATTGACTTTACAGCTGCCCATGACACTGTATGGCACCAAGGCCTCAGATATTAGCTGTGTTCTGTGATACCTGACTGCAAGCTATGCACTTTCATCATAAACATCATCTTTAGCAGATCATTCAAACTCACTACCAGCCAAGGAGAAAAAAGCAAAGTATGAAAAAAATAAGAATATGATGAGAATGGAGTTCCCCAAGGGTCAATGCTAGCACCAATACTATTCAATGCATATATCTCAGATTTCCCACGTACAACATCTTAGCAATAGATACATGTGTGCCAATGATGTTGCTATAGTAGCCCAAGGAATAGACACCACAAAACTGGAAAAGATCCTGATTGCTGACATGGAACTCATCACTGACTCACTCCAGAAATGGCACTTAAAGTTGAGCGCCAATATACCAATATCATCACTCTTCCACCTGAACAACTGTTGAGCCAAGAGCATGGTGAATATTATAATAGGCAATCATATTCTTCCTGTAACAGGGAGGCTAGGGGGCTTGTGTTATTTTATGAGGAAAAGAGCAGCAGGAAGAGCCTCAGGAAAAGAAGGCTGCACATTATGAACTGTCAGACAGCAAGTTCCTAGGATTTACCTGCTAAGAATGCCTACATCAAAGCTAGCTACCAGGGAATAGCCAGGAAGGAGCTGAGAGCTGGTAGGGGACTAGTACCCAGCATGATTAGAGATTTTTGATAGACAGCCAGGGGACTCAGAGTTAACTTATAGCCAGACTGATTATGTTTTCTGTTTGAATTCTTGCCAGTGGTTTGAGTTGGCACTATTGGGGTAGTATGGAGGTCCCAGTGGTGCTCAAGGGCCACAGGATCACCTAGAGCCCTTCCCAGGATTTAGGCTCTAGGTACAGAGAAGCAGATGACAAAGTGTGGAAGCCTGAGGCTACGAAAGACATGAGTAGATCCCATGATGGGTGAAAGCAGTCTGTGAGTGGCAAGACCAGAGCATTGGCAAGTCAGTACCAGGACCAGGGCCTGAAGCCAAGGTGGATGTGATTTGGACCAAAGGCTAGAGCCTAGGTTCAACATTGGGAACCAAGAAGACAGGGACCCCAGTAAGCACCATTTGGAATTTGGTCCCACAGCTCCTCTCAATAGTTCAGGCCTCGATGTCCTTATTAATCTATGCCCCTCTTGGGATATGGGCTCCTGGACCCAATATCTGCCTTTCTAGGGCTGTGGGCTTGGTAGATCTATCTAGTCTCTGCTCTTTTTGAGTTCTGGGACCCTGGCCTCTAGTTTCCCCTCTTCACAAGTTGTGGGCTTGCTAGCTGTGCTCAGTTTTTTACTTTCTTGGGCTCTGGGTCCCTGGTCCTATCTACTCTCTCTCTTTCTTGGGTTGTGGGCCCCTGGTACCCTATCAAAGATGCAGTCCATTCAGGCTATGTGTCTTTAAGAATCCTAGTGGGGCCTCTCCAGACCCCTTAAAGACACATAGGCCTGAATGGACTGCGTCTTTGATAGGGTACCAGGGGCCCACAACCCGAAAGAGAGAGAGTAGATAGGGCCAGGGACCCAGAGCCCAAGAAAGTAAAAAACTGAGCACAGCTAGCAAGCCCATAACTCAAGAAGAGGGGAAACTAGAGTCCAGGGTCCCAGAACTCAAAAAGAGCAGAGACTAGATAGATCTACCAAGCCCACAGCCTAGAAAGGCAGATATTGGGTCCAGGAGCCCATATCCCAAGAGGGGCATAGATTAATAAGGACATAGAGGCCTGAACTATTGAGAGGAGATGTGGGACCAAATTCCAAATGGTGCTTACTGGGGTCCCTGCCTTCTTGGGTCCAGGAGCCCATATCCCAAGAGGGGCATAGATTAATAAGGACATAGAGGCCTGAACTATTGAGAGGAGATGTGAGACCAAATTCCAATTGGTATGAAAGATTAGTAACACTTGCAAGACATGGGTCTGGCTGTAGGGGAGGTCAGGGTTGTGAATAGCCCATAAGTTTGTGAGGGGGGAGGCAAGTATGGGCTAGGGGACCCACCTGACATTGGGGAATAGGTTGAGGACAATGAGGTCTAGAAGATCTGCTGGTAGAAAAATAAACCAAGGCTTGCCCTAAGACCCTTGACCAGCCTTTACAAATCTATTAAGAAAATCAAGGTGTGGCAAGTAAAAAACAAGGGAGGGTAGCCTAGAGGCCAAACATGGCAGGTTGTTTGGCCACCGGGGGATCATGGCCATCCCTGGGGAGTGATCCTTCTACACTTCCTCCAGCCTACCTAGGAGTTGCATTACACTGTTCCCTCACCTACAACCATCATGTTCAGAAGGTCAGTGTGGCAGGGCACTGTGGGAGCCTGCCACTTTAAGACCAGAGCCAAGCAGCCAGCAGGTGATTAATGAGGCAGCCATTTTAGATCCCTGGCTGCATATATAAATAGCTCAGTTCTCTGCTAGCTGGGCAGGCAGTAATATTGCCTGGCTGTGAGGCTCTGTGTATCATCCTGGAAACAAGGGAGGAGCTGTAGGGGATGGCTAGGAGGCTCCTGTTCCTGGACATAACCTAAAACTGCACCCTGCCAGGAGTGGGTGGCCTAGTGGGGCTCTCAGTTTCCCAGGAGCCTCCAGAAAAATGTCAGGCCAGTTATCACCCCAGTGAAAGGTAGGTAGGGGTACCTTAACTCTAGCCCTCACCTTTGGGTGGGTTAAGTAACACTGGAGGAGAGTAGGATCCAGGCACGGCTAAGACCACCTGAGCCCTGTGTGGAGTGCAAGACCTGAGAGACCCTGAGGAGGGAGAGTGGGGCCAGGCATGGCTAGGGCCACCTGAGCCCACCGGGGAGTGAAGCCCCATGGCCCTAAGTGAGGGGATGGTGTGGAGTCCCAGTGAGGGGGGCAGAAATAAGGACCCCAGTGAGGGGGCATCCCCAGGTGAGGGGGGCAGAGACCTGAAGCCCCAGGTGAAGGGGCGGTATGGAGCCCCAAGTGAAGGGGGGCAGAGATGAATAACCCTGAGTGAAGGGGTAGCGTGGAGCCCCGAGTGATGGGATGAGAATGCCCTGGTGAGGGGTGGCCCCAGAAAGGGGTGGAGATAATGAGGCTGAGAGCCCAGTATGTTGATATGTATAGAATTGCTCCTGGAAGGGGCTAGAGCAAGCTTAGATCCAGTTGCTTAACTGGCTGGTCACTACTCTGGTGAGGGTCACGGGAGAGGCCCAAAGGCGGTACTTCTGCCTCCCAAGATATGAACTGGGTAAAGCCTATGGCTTAAAGGGCCTGCTCCAAGATGGAGCAAGGCAGTATAAGTTGTCAACATGAGAAGGAGACCCTGTGAGAGAGGGTGCACTGTGTGAGGCCCTAGTGAGAGGAGGATGGTATGAGTGTGTGTGTGTCTGAGGCTTCACAACAAGGCCTAAGCTTGTTCCAGCTGTAGCCTGGGAGCATATTGTCATCTGGATGCCATCTGCAGGGCATGGGCTGCAATGTAAGGGTGGTACAGAGCCGGAGATAGTCCCCCTTGCATCAAATAAAATTGGCAGCCTCCCACATTAATTAACAACTATTAATTAATTAAGGACAAGGCGTGGCAGGTTAGTCAGGTGGGTGGCATGCCCAAAGGCAAGTGGGGAACCTAGCACTGTGGCTAGGCGGGGAGCCCCACTTTGTCACAATCAGCAATAAAATCTCTTCACAGGTATCTGCCCTAAGATGTTCAGCCAGCATGATGCAAGGTGCCAATTTTGAAGTGCTCAGAACCACCACAATTGCAATGGTATATGCCATAGGAGGATATTGTGTTCCTCTGTGGTTCAGAAATTGTCACACTAAAAAGCTCAGCACTGTATTTAAAAGTATGCGGAGACTCATAACAGGCTGAACAACTCACATACACGCAGATGTACTCCCTGTACTCTCGGGTATTAGACCAAGTGATATAAGACGACATTATTGAAGGCAAAAGAGGCAATAGAGATGTGAAAGCCTGGAAAAACCCCCCAGAAAAACTCAGGGAAAAAAAGGGGGTTGGTTTCCATTTTTTTCCAAAGACTTTTTCCCCCGAAAAATTGATTTTTTTTTTTTTAAATTAAAAAAAAGTATATATTTTCTTTTAGAATGATGAATAAAATGTTTAAGACAAGGTGTTCATATGTTGCTACCCTTTTCTCCCCAAGAATGTTTTCTAATACCTATGTAATAGGAAGACTTTTATGTAAGACTATCTACAGTATCAGATCGTTACAATGCCTCTACACTGAGGACAAACAGTACAGTACAACTCTCAAACACAAGAGCAAGATGTATTTGTGCCTCCAGGGGCCACTGCCATTTTCACAAGAGAAGGAAGTAGTATTCAGTGTTGTCTTTACTTGCATATTTCCTCTATTGTTGACTTTTGATCTAGAGGTTGTTGGATCTTTTCCTGTCCTCCTGACTAGGCCTCAAAGGACTGGGAGTGGACACTGGCAGCAGCATCCATTCATTCCTGTAGAGATTAGAAATGAGGAGCATATTGCCCTGCTTGCTCAAAAGCCTCAGGAGAGGAGACAGAGCAAGTCTAAAGGTTTTGGAGTTGGAAGGAATCTGCCTCCTCATGGCTCTGTGACCTTGAGATTCACAGAAGTACAGAAGCAGCACAAAGGAGCTGAAAGAAAGTAAGAAAGTATACTCCTTTATTGAAAGGGTAAGGGTTTACATTTCTCTGAATTTAGTATATAGAACTATATTTTAGGTGTATTAGTCTATTTTCAGAACCTATGTAATTCATAATTTAATTCCTACTAATCTAATGTTTTGTAACAAATTACACAACCTTTGCAGTGAGGTGAGGCCTGCAGGGCACGGAAGTTGTTCATAGTTAACTCTGAGGAGGCCTCTCCTCCACCCATTACTAAATTTGTACATGCTATAGCTTAGTGTTTATATATGCAAGATAGCCACTAAATTACATTTTTCTTTTTTCTCTCTCAGCAAAATGGAAACATTTCTACATGGCAAGTTATTCTGACAAAAATGTGATTTGCAAATACTGTCAAATGAAATATGCATTTCCAAATGATACTAGGAAGACCAAACACATCCTTGTATGTAAGAAGTGTCCTGCAGACAGTAAAAAACCTGTCATAAGTGTAAGTGAGGAGGAGGTAGATCATGATGATGAAAATACAAGTAGCTCTTTTCAATGTTCTAGATCCAAAAGTCCTCCTACTGTTACTGCTGCTTCTTCTATAACATCAGCATCACAAAGGGTTGCCCAATCAACATCCTCAAGTAACCAAATAGTGCAACCAACTGTATACAAAAGACTCTCAAGAGCTTCATTTGTAGACAAGGTGTCACCTGAAGATCAGGAAAAAACTGACCAAGCTTTTGCAAGAGCGATATGTTCTTCCAGGATGCCATTGTCAATAACTGAAAATGTACACTAGCAGGAAGCTTTTAAATTACTAAGACCACCATACCATTTGCCCAGGAGACGTTCTTTGAGCAAGCTTCTTTTAGAGCCAGAATATGAATGTGTAATGCAATCTGTGCAAGAAAAAATCAATGAAGCACTGTCTTGTGGTACTTACAGATGCATGGACAAATGTGCGGGGAGAAGGAATCATAAACTTTGTAATAACAACACCTCAACCAGTTTTTTTACAGAAGTCTTGAAACTGGAGAGAACAGGCATACTACAGAGTATGCGAGTAGTAAAATGTGAAGTACTACAGAAGATTGGGAGCGGTAAAGTATTTGCTTTGCTGACATGCAAATAACATAAAAGCAGTATGGGAGATCATAATGGATAGATATTACTGCAATAGGATATGAATCCCACGGGCTAAGATTGCTTCTTTGTGACATCATGAAGTTGGACACTGTGCAAAAGATCTACAGAAGAGTGAAAGAACTTATAAAACATGTAAAACCTACTCACATTGTAGCTGCAGTCTTTAAGAAGCAGCAGGAGGAAAAGAATGCAAAGAATAAAATAGTGACACTACAACTCTGTAGTAAACCTAGATAGGATGGAGTGGTGATCTCATTTGAAAGTTTACTAGAAAACAAAGAAGCTCTTGAAGAAGCAGTAATAATTGAGGATCTCAAAGTACCCAGAAGTGTAAGGAACATGATGAGGATGTCTTCTGGGTTGAGCTGCAGAACTTCCTGAAGATTCTAAAGTAAATTTCTTCAGCAGTCACTACATCTGAGTCAGACAGTGTACTTTTGTCAGATATTCCTTACCAAATAGCCCAGATAAAATCAACTGTTTTTGAGAATCTAAGTGTATCTCCACTTACAAATACAGAAGAAAAAAAAGTGAAAGACTTTATTAACAAACGGGAAGAATTTTGTTGTCAATCAATTCATGCTGCTGTAAATCTCTTGGATCCAAGATTCAAAGGCAGAAATTTTAGTGATGATAGCACTGATACTGCATTTGACTGGATTATAAAACAAGCAACACATTTAGGACTTGATGTTAGAAAGGTACTTTAAATGTTGCAGAATACAGAACATCTTCAGGTATTTGGTCCAGGAATACAGTTTGGGACTCTGCCAAGTATATCTCTCCTGCAACATGATGGCAAGGCCTTTGCAAAACACAGCCTCTGATTCCTCTAGCTTCTAGCATGCTTCAGATTCCTTCATCTTCTACAGCATCTGAAAGAAACTAGTCCATGTCTGGAAATACTCACACCAAATCAAGAAATAAACTAACATGAAAAAGTAGAGAAGCTTGTCTCAATCCCGGCAAACCTTCAATTTTCAGAAGTCCTTGAAGATGATAAAAAGGAAGTATCAGAAAAAGCAGAAACTGCTGATAGTGATAGCTCAGAAAATGAGACTGATTAGACAAAATTTCATGCAACAAAATTTGTATTCAGTGAGTATTGGGGTGGGGGGAGGTTCCTTTTTTTTCCTCTGCAGCTCTTTTTCTAAAAATGTGTGCTTTCTGTATCTGCTTGACACTGTGGAGGAGACTAAGTCAAGAATACATAATAACTTTCTACGTTTTACTATAATGTTGATGGTTTCCTTCTATTTTCAAATTTAATTTTTGCCTGCTTCTCATAAACTGGCAAAATTAAGAGGTGGTAGGTTCCTTAGAGTTCAGCAGCTTGTAGCCCCATTTGTAATACAAATTAAAAATATTTTAAAGTAAATTCAATTAGTAAATTTGTAGTTGTTGTCTGAATAAACTATACTTTTCCTTTTAATAAATATACCAAACATGATAATTTTATGAGAAAACTAAGTTAGGTATAATACATTTTATGTTCTAAAGTAACAAAGTGAATTTAGATCTGTAAACCCTGCTAAGAAAATAAGTATTGCATATATTTCAATTTTCCCCCCAATTTCCATTTTTTTTTCCAAAAAACCCCAACAACAAAATGTTGTTTTTTTCTGTGGCTTCAAAATTTCTCGAAATTTTACATCTCTGCAATAGAAGCAAAAGATGACAAAAATCACAACTCCATAAACTGTTAACTGAAGACCCAAACAGGTGGAGGCTTAAGAGGCTCCAAAATCATAAACCATTTGAGCTGCATGTACATTGCAACAATTAAAAACCCACCATTTCAATGTAGGGGCTTCCATCATCCTTATGGCGAGAGGCCTGATCCTTTTTTCACTTGCGGAACCTGCCCACCTCTCCCATACCTGGGGAGTGAACTACCGGTGAACCAAGTAACCCCTGAGCTACTGAGCCCCCGATCCTTCCCTCCACAGTGGTAGTGCCCTTTGTTGATGCCTGGGTGTGCTGCTAGCAGTTGGGTGCTGGCCAGAGGTGCCACTGCCATGAAGGGAAGCTCCAGACCCCCTGCAGCTCCGGGCCCACCAGCATCACCCCCTAGCTGCAAGAGAGGTGAACAGGCTCTGCGGGGGGAGGGGGGAGGTTGGGATGGGAAGTATCAGGCCCCTCACCACTTTTTTTTTTTAACTTAATGGCATCTGCCCACACGAGCTGCTGCTAGGCCTTGCAGCCCCTGAGTTGCAGGGGGCTGGTCCTTCCTTCCATGGCAGTGGAGCCCGTCAGGGCTGCCTGGGCAGGATGCTAGCTGCATGAGTGCTCCCCCATCTCACAGGCAGCATCCTCCAGGTCCAACTCTTTTCCAAGGCTGCCCAGGGAGCAGTGCCAAGCTGGCTTCCAGTGCATGGGCTTGAGGAAGAGTTGGACCTGGAGGGCGCTGCCTGTGAGATGGCACCCCACCCAGGAATCACCACCTTGGAGGGAAGGAGTGGGTTCCCCTGCTGTTCAAGTGCTGCACAATCTGGTGACAGCTTGTGCAAGCAAGCTCTACTAAGGGGGGGGAAATGATGAGAGGCCTCATCCTTTTTTTTCCCCCACAGAGCCTGCCTACATCTCCTGTGCCCAGGGACACAGGCTACCAGTCAGGCTACCAGTGGGCTCTGAGCTGTGGGAGGCTCCAGACCTTCCTTCCATGATGGTGGTGCCTCCCAGGGCCATCCAGGCAGGCAGCTAGCAGGAAGGTGCTGCCCTAGCTCGCAGAAAGCCTCTAGCCCAATCCAACTGTTCCCTGAGTCTGAGGTAGGGCAGTACCTGCCCACTATCTGCCCACCTGGACAGCCCCAGGGGGTGATACCAGAGCAGATGGAAGGACTGGGGCCATCCAGAGCGCAGGGGTTGCTTGGACCACTGGCAGCTCACTGCCTTGACATGGGAAACATGGGCAGGCTCCATGACAAAAAAAACCCCCAAAAAAACAAGGATTGACTCCTTACTGCTTCTGCCTTCAGCCCACCTCTCCCATGGGCTGGGGAAGCGGGGGAGGCAAGCTGTCAAAGGCTGCAACATTACAAACATTGCAAACTAAACATGTGGATGTGATTTAGTTTGCAAAATAGCAAACTGATTTAAATAAGAAAAAAACCCCTGCGCATGTATAGTGTGGACACAATGAAACCACAAAAAATGGCCAATTTTCATCACATGTACTAGCACTCTTATACATGAAGCTCAAAAGTTCCTGGAAGGTATTGAGGATACTAAACCAAACTTATGGGATGCAACAGAGTGGGCCAACAACTGGGAAAGGATAGACCTATTCCTACAGTGTTTTATACCAACACCAAATGAGTCCTCCATTGGGCATAACCTTGACAGAGAAGCATGCATCAAGATGAACCGACTGAGATCTGGATATGCAAAACAACACTGTACAAGAGGAATATCTTGGAAAGCCCCCTGCGTGTATGTGGTATCCAACAAACAGCACAGCGCTTAATCAGCAGCTATAATCTTTACAAATGCCCAGATGGGGCACGTGGAATCTTCACATTCAGTGATAATACCAGACAGTGGCTCATAGATTTGGAAGTTGATACCTGATGCCATTCAAAAGAGAGAGAATGGGAAGAAGGAGGATCTGGGGAATTACAGACCAATTAGTTTAACTTTGATACTTGGAAAAATCATGGAGCAGTTCCTCAAGGAATCCAGATGAAAAACCTAGAGGAGAATGAAGTGATTAGGAACAGCCAGCATGGATTTACAAGGAGCAAGTCATATTGATTTCCTTCTATAATGTGACAAGGTTTTTCACATGGTTGGATCTAGGATGGTTGAGACGGTATGATACATTATCCCATATTACATACTACTTATTTTTCTCCAGATAAAAAGAAACTGGAAACATTACTAATATGCTAGGGGTGTGGGGCTATATAATTTAGTTTAATACTGAAGCAAAAGCAAATATAATTTAATTGGAATGATTTAAAAATAGTCTGCAGGGCTATGAAATAGGAACTACATTACCAGGAGCAGCTAACTGACAGTGGATTGCAGAAAACAGGCTAGCTTGATTAGTGAACCATCAAGACCATCAAGAAGGAGATAGGGTCATTAACACCTGTGGAATGCAGAGTTCAGAAAGGAAACAGGAAGATTTTAATGAGCCATGATCACTGCTGCCTCAATAGAAATGCTGCTGTGACTTCCAGGAAGTTGGTTGTAAACTTTGGCAGGAGGAGGAATCAAAGATCAAGGGTGCAACTACACCAGTACACCCATCCTCCATCTCAATCCACACCCAGCCTTGTGGATGGGGGAAAGCAGTGAAACATGGTTTTATGAAAAAGGTATTATGTCTCATTTTGAAATTATATTAATAGTAAAGAATAGGTATCATTCTCCTGACTTCTATTCCCTGATCTAAAAATAGTACTGAAAATTTAGACCCCCAACTCCATGAGGCACCCAACGACCAGGGAGATGACGATCCAAATGCTTAGGGTCCTATTACTCATTAGCCAGAGCAAGCACGGAGCAAATACCAGCACACATTGCTCCCAATTGCTTTACTCAAAATGGAGACAGCTTCAGGTAAGCTCCCTCACAGACATCTAGTCTATGAACACAAGGAGCAGCAATAGTTTTTTCTCACATTTATACACTTTGGTTTATGCTCATTACTATTCATCCTACCCTTGCCACTCCTATGTTCCAGCCATCTCAAGCTCCACCTCTGCTTACTGTTTGCTTCATTAGCATGGAATTGCCTATGCATTTCATTCATTTACATGTCTTTTTGCTATTAGCACATATCTAAGACCTTGACTCTGCTCTTTGGTCAATGGGTGGACTTTGACCAAAACCCGGAAGCTTCTGGAGGCTTCTTCAGCAATAACCATTCACCTTTTTGCATATGTTCATCTCAGATTCTGTTATCAATTATGTGTTGTTTGCCACATTCCAATCTGTTTTTCTGTCTCATATTGTACAATCTTCCACATTCCTAAAACGTAACCTCATTCACAACACACAGACTCACACAGATTCACTTGCTGCTTTTCCTCAGAAAACAGTTAACACAGTTAAGATGGTTACTTAGCATAAGCAAATGGCTGCCTTAGATAGCATTCTGCTTTATGTTCTGCTAGGCCACAGGTCATGCCTTATTCAGCTGCAGATTCAATGCTCCCCAAAAATCCACATAGTATTACCCTAAAAAAAATGTTTTGATTAAATTATTGTTCTTGATTTCCCTCTGAAGACTAGAATCTCAGCTATCCAAATTAATAATTCCCTTTTTGGTCCAGAAGAGCTGCCTTACTCTTTCTTTTAAAGAAATTCAAAGACCAGCTTATCAATTCAAATGATGAGTTTACTGAGGTATTTAAATTGGATTTTCCTCGTAACAAAGAAATGCTGAGAATAAATCTCAAAGAAGCAGGCCCTCCCCAAAATCCCACCATTCCACTGAGCTGAACAGACTTCTGTTTATTTTTCATTTTAGTTTCCACATTGATACCTGCCATTCAAACATTGTAAGCTGACAGAGACTAAAGACACTTGAGTTGAGATAATTAATGAATAAATGACAGTCATGAAGGGATGAATACTGTTCCCAAATGCCACTGACTCCTCAAGTTATTTCAAATAAATTTGTTATTACTGCCACTCTGGCTTATTTGCCAGTTTTCAAAACAAATCCTTTTGGTGGGCTCTATAATATGTCAATAACTTTTTAATGGTAATTCCCAGGGATTTCCATGTGGAATTCTGTTTAATAAACTGGTGCAATAATATGATCTGGGGTTTTGATGTGCGTCTACACATGCACATGGCACAGTAAACCTCACTAATTGTGAGTAAATTCCTACCTGCAAATGCAAGTAGCACATTTTCTTACAATTAGTAACAGTACAGTAGCAGTCATGTTGACACCTGACTGGGAGTAAATCTGCTCATAGAGTGGGAGCTGGGAACTGTCCTGGTCAGGAGTGGGTCCCAGCCCTGTGTCCCACTTGAGGCACATGGCTTGGAAAGAGCTGCAGGGGTGAGGTAGGCCCCAGCCCCATGCCCCAATCTGCCAGTGGGGCGGTCAGCTGGGACCTGTCCCATCCCATGAAGCTTTTTCCAAGTCCCCTGATCACAGAACCAGCACCAGGAGCTCCATGCCTCATTGACCCTTCCCCAGCAGCAGGCAGCCCCCAGAGGCAGCGTGTAATGTCATATCTCCTGGCCTGGTGCTCCCCTTCAGCCCCTGGGCTATCAGCCAGGGGAATCCACAAGCTCTCCCTGACAGTGGCTAAGTCCCAATTCAGGGCCCCAAGAAGCAGAAGCAGTTTGCTGCCTGCCTGGAAGCATTTACTCACAAATAGTATATATTTACAATGAGGCTAAGAGGATATAAACAGAAGACTGTAGTGTGTTGGGCAAACAGCACCAAGAGGACTGAATAATATAAATAAGTAGCAAATGAACATTACAGTTATTTTGACATTACTCACTTCCATTTCCATGCTCAAGTCTTTCTTAAACTAAAAAGAGGGGGAGAGGGAGAGAGAGATAAAACTGGTAGAATGTATGAATTCTTGATACCAAGTTATTTTTAGCACAGTGGAAAACTAAATGACATAATAATGAGAAAGAAAGAAAGAGAGAAAGAAAGAATTTTGCCTTCTATAAACATACATTTGGGGAAAAGGGTAACAATACAACAAGGGACAGCCTACACAGGGGCTCAGGTACAGGAGACAGAACCTGGGCCTGCAGCCCACAAGGTCTGCCCACACAGTCTAACACAAAAACATCTCATGTAACATCAAAACTTTAGGCCCCAGGAAGGCAGGGGGGAGAGGCAGTGTCACAGTGCGAGGACCAAACAACCACCCTCAATGCTGAATAGCACCCCCTGAATGGCCTGATACCACTGGAAGGTGAGTATTGTCTGCTGGAGAACTGCATAACTGAAGTCCAGTGACAGACACACCCAGACCATGAATGGAAAAAAGTCACAGGGCATCATCGGAACCTGCACTTGAGCCAATTCCTGCAGCTCTGACCTTGGCCTGACCAAGCAGAAACCTGACCAGGCAGAAGACAATCCCCTCAGCCAGCCGGTATGGAAAAGAATCATATAAATAGTCCCCAAGAGGTCCAAGTCTAGTGCCTCATTGATAAGACACCAAGGGCAGGAAGGAGAGGTGGCAGCCGGGGGGTACCTGAGGAAAGTGTCTTCTACCACCCTAGGCAAAAGGGATAGGCCACCACAACAGCCAGGTCTGTGTGGTGGATGAGAGTGCCAGTGGCCAGTACCCCATGCAGAGACTGCCACTGGAGGTCTCTGGTCCATTTGGCAAAGGGTAGCTTACAAAGCAAGTGCCATACAGGGCAAGCTGGCATGAGTACTGATACCACTGGATGCCACCACCAAGTCAGTCAGGATGAGTGGCAAGGATGCAGATGTGGTGGACATAAACCACCCATGTGTACAGGGTCTTCTGGGAGAACATGTCAAGTTGAACCCCGGCATCACCATTAGGAGGTATGGAAAGAGTCAATGAAGTAGTAGGCCCACAGCCCAGGTCACTATCCACAGACTGTGATCCGAGAGGCTGGACAGAATAATGCTGCCACCCCACAGGGCTGCCAAGCAATACTTAATGATGAGATTGATGTCATATATCTTGACTTAAAAAAAGCCTTCGATCTGGTTTCCCATGATCACCTCTTGGAGAAACTGGCCAATTGTTGTCTTGGGTCCTCCACGATGCACTGGCTGGAAAATTGGCTCTGGGGTTGGACCCAGAGGGTAGTAATTGATAGAGGTCACTCATCATGGTGTCCTGTAACCAGTGGGGTCCCCCAAGGCTCTGTCCTTGGACCCATACTGTTCAACATCTTCATTAATGATGTGAACACTGGAGTCAGAAGCGGACTGGCCAAGTTCACAATGACACCAAACTTTGGGGCAAAGCAACCACACCAGAAGACGGGCGGGTGATCCAGGCTGACGTGGACAGGCTCAGCAAGTGGGCGGATGAGAATCTGATGGTGTTTAACGCCAATAAATGCACGGTTCTCCACCTTGGGAAGAAAAACCTGCAGCGTCCTTATAGACTCGGCAGTGCTATGTTGGCTAGCACTAAGGAAGAAAGAGACTTAGGGGTTATCAATGACCACAAGATGAACATGAGCCTGCAGTGCGATGCTATGACTAGTAAAGCAACCAAAACACTGGCTTGCATCCAGAAATGCTTCTCAAGCAAATCCCGGGACGTCATTCTCCCCTTGTACTCAGCCTTAGTGAGGCTGCAGCTGGAGTACTGCATTCAGTTTTCGGCTCTACAATTCAAAAAGGATGTGGAGAAGTTTGAAAGAGTCCAGAGAAGAGCCATGTGCATGATCAGAGGTCAGGGAAGCAGAACCTACGATGACAGGCTGAGAGCCCTGGGGCTCTTTACCCTGGAAAAGTGCAGGCTCAGGGGTGATCTGATGGCTATCTATAAGTTTATCGGGGTGACCACCAGTATGTGGGGGAACATTTGTTCACCAGAGCGCCCCAAGGGATGATGACTAGGTCAAATGGTCATAAACTACTACAAGACCATTTCAGGCTGGACATAAGGAAGAATTTCTTTACTGTCCGAGCCCCCAAGGCCTGGAACAGCCTGCCGCCGGAGGTGGTTCAAGCGCCTACATTGAACACCTTCAAGAGCAAACTGGATGCTTATCTTGCTGGGATCCTATGACCCCAGCTGACTTCCTGCCCTTTG
>JAGPOW010001918.1:30361366-30388604 GCA_030014935.1 Caiman crocodilus
CTCCCTACAGAACCGGACCAGTGCAGAATAATCCTCCTTGGAGGTGACTCCCATCCTCCATCCTTTGTAGGCCTTTCTTTTTAGCCTCAGGAGGTCTGCTAGGTTCCTGGAGAGCCAGGGGGGCTGCTGTGCCCTCTTGCTGCCTTTCCTCCAAGATGGAATAGACTTAGTTTGTGCGTTGAGGATTACTTCCTTGAGGAGCAACCACTCTTCTTGAACTCCCCTCTCCCTGTGGTCATGGTCCCTTAGGGCCTCACTGACAAGCCTCCTGAGCTTGTCAAAGTCAACTTTCCTGAAGTCAAGGACTTCCGTGTTGCTGACTGACTTGCCAGTTTTTCAGCAGATGGTGAAGGTAATCAGCTCATGGTCGCTGTCACCCAGCTTCCCATCGATCACTAGGTCACTGACTAGGTCATCCCCAGTAGCCAATACCAGGTCGAGCAGCGCTTTGCCTTTCATTGGCCCATGGACTTCTTGAGTCAGGTAGAGGTCATCCACGCACAAGAGGAAGCTTTGCGACCACTCACGTTTTGCTGAGCGATCCTCCTACAAGATGTCCGGGTAATTGAAGTCACCCATGACAACCATGTTTCTGGAGCATACTAGCTCAGCCAGTTCCCAGGCAAACTCTTGGTCAAGCTCAGGACTTTGGGTGGGAGGTCTGTAGTAGACTCCCACCATTGTGTCCCCTCTGCAGTGCTCCCCATGGATTTTAACCCAGAGGGTCTCCAGTCATCCACCCTGGTCACCAATATCAGCTTGCAGGGAAGTGTAGCTTTCCTTAACATAGAGAGCTACACCCCCACCCCTTTTATCTACACGATCCCTCCTGTACAGAGTATAGCCATCTATACCTGTGGTCCAGTCATGGGTGGAGTCCCACCAGGTCTCCGTTATCCCTATGACATCATAATTATTTTCATTGAGCAGGAGGATGAACTCCTTCTGCTTATTCCCCAAGTTCCTGGCATTTGTGTACAGGCAAGCAAGTGCCCCCTGGGGGGCTCCTTCCTTGCCCACAGATTTTACCAGGGCTGGGGCAGGGGTGGGCTCCCTTAAGTGCCTTGAACTGCTGGCTTTGAAAGGATTGCTCAGCAGGCCAGCAGTGGCAGTAGTCCCCCCGTCCCCCCAGCGGGCATAGTTTAAAGTCCGGTGGAGCAGACAGCCAGTCTGGCTGAGAAGAGCCTCCTCTTCCCAGCAGCTCACTGCCTCTCTCGCCAAAGAGCAGGCTATGGTCATGAAAGCCAAAGCCTTCCCAACGATACCAGCACTGCAGTCTTTGATTGACCACGTGGATCCTCCACTCCCTTCTCAACCCATAGCCTGAGACTGGGAGGATCGATGAGAACACCACCTGTGCCCCCAGACCCTTTAGCCCCGCTCCCAAATCCCTATAGCGCCTCATGACCCTGATGGGAGTGCTCTGAGCTGTGTCATTGGTGCCCACATGAATAAGGAGCATGAGATAGTGGTCTGTGGGTTTGAGGAGCTTTGGGATCCTCTCCGCAATGTCCTGGATGCAGGCCCCCGGGAAGCAGCAGACTTCCCTGTCTAAGGGGTCCGGGTGGCAGATTGACCCCTCAGTTCATCTCAGGAGGGAGTCTCCCACAACAAACACCTTATGTTTTGTCTTGGGGAGAGCAGGGGCAGTAGCTGCAGTTGGGTCCATGTTGCCTGTGGGAGCCAGCAACTCATCAGGCTCTGCTGGAACGGCAAGAGGTGCGTACCTGTTGCTCAGCTGTGGTGGGGCAGGGTCCTTGCTGCGGCAGGCCTTAGGGCCCTTGACCACCTTGGTCCACGCCCCTGGCAGGACAGAGCAGGAGGTCCCGGAGTCCTCTTTGGGCTACAGGGAGACTGTGATCTACCCTCTGCCTCCCAGGGGAGAAGGGCCTGGCAGTAGGAGTCAGTCTCCTGCTCGCAGTCCCTGATGGCACGCAGTCTCTGGCCTGTGGCCTGAAGCTCCTCCAGCTGGCATGCCAGAGACCCCAAAAGGGATTGGACCCCACAAGGGGAGGTCACCATGCTCCCAGGCCCCAGAGCCTGAAAAAGGGACAAGCAGCCCCTGCAGCCGAGAGCCAGGGGCAGTGAGGGACTACAGTGAGAAAGGGGTCAGACTGTCTGGGAGACGGAAAACAAAGCAAGATAAGGAGAAAGGCTCACAAAACAGGAACAAGCTCCCAGATCCCAGAGGGAATATAGCTGTCAGCAGCCATTTTGAAGGAAGGAAATCAATGAACTCAGGACCACCTTTACCTTCCCTTGATCAACACAAGAGTATTCGTTACTTTCCCACTCATTATCCACTACCTTCCACACTGTAATTACTGTGTTTGTTTTTTATATTCAGATACAGGATAATAAAGGCAGACTCTGGTATATGACACATTGAAACAGTAATTTCAGTAAATAAATGTGTTTAATCTGGCTTTATGTCAGTACAGCTGAATACATAATTTTACTCTAGATGCTCTAGGCACTTGTAGGTAATGTTTTAGGTGAACACAGCAAATTATGAGCTTTTAGAGCCCTATTCTGTGTTATCAAGTATGGTGTGTATAGCAGGGTGGAAATGACGGTTAAATCCTCAGCAGTTAAACAAAGGCACCATCCTGCTGAAATCCATGGAGCTATACTATTTAGGCAATTTAGGCAATCATTATGTCCAGGGGACTGGATAATCCACAGGTCAAATCCTGTGCCTATATCAGCTTAAATCCTCACTCCAATGAAGCCATTTATTCCCTGAATAACTTTAGGTAATCTCTGGAATCTCAACATGTAACTGCACTGTATTGCGTGGACATATCTTCAGATTCAGACTGCTGTTAGGGACAGTAAAATTTGCCCCCCAGGAAATCATACAGATCAAATTCACTTAAATGCTAAATTTAGTTCTCATTTTCCCATTTCAAATAAAAATATTTTATTCAAGATTGCTTTTTGAAAATGTTTATCATTTCCACTGCTTATGGTATAGTCCTGTGCATTGAATACTATTCTTGCATTTTCTATCAGACCTTGTAAATGTCAAGTATTGCAGGTGGAGATAATGAAGGGTTTCAATGCTGTCAAAAGTGCCAGGATTTCTTGTTGATTGACCTGCTGTAGGGCTCCTTTAATCCAGTTTTGTAAAGAAAAGAAGAGGAATCAATCAGTTAATTTCCTGCAGCTCTGGAATCAACAGTTCTGATTCTCTATCTTCCCCTGTCAGAGTTGTTGTAGGATCCTCTGAGATATTTGCAGACTACAGTCAGAGACATGATTCAGTGAAGGAATCCATCTGAACAACAAGAATATATCCTACTTTATGTTCACATCCACTGAAAACAAAATCTCTGACAAACGCAAAGAAATACAAAGTTCACTCTGTCACTATAGTTTTAAACCATGCTCATCTGAGAAGCAAGAAACAAACTTTACCAAGAATTACAATAAATGTGCTAGTTTCTCACACATCATTGAGAGCTGATTGTTTGTCTTTCTGATTTCCTAGAAGTATATTTAATGCAGTTTAATTATTTTTGGAAGGGGTAGAACTATGATTAGGACAGTTACTGTTTACTCCTTCACCACTTCAGATCCCTAGGGCCAAGTCAAATTTATACATGTGTGATTCTGTGATTTATACTGTCCACTTAGTATCCAGTTGACATCAGTGGGACTTTGCTTGGATATAAGGGTCCACAAACACCCACCAGGAGCCATCCAGAAATTTTGACTCAGACTCGGGCATTCCAGTGTCCAGACTGGCATTTTTTCTTGAATGGGTCATTGATGGCTTTTATATAAAAACTTACCAAAGGTGTCTTTGCATATTAAAGCTATTACGGAGTAGATTTCATTTTCTTAGGGCACATACACTCATTCACTGCACCCAGTCTATGTTCACAGAGTTTGCTTTAAAAGCACATGAACATAGACAAAGAATGGTGTGTACAGGTATCCATCAATCCTGGGAGTTGTGCAGGGAAACTGGAGTAAGTAACTCAGGGTTGGGGAAAAGGTATGTGGGATTGGCATGGCTACCTGGCCCTAGAGTGGGGGCTAGTGGCTCTGTGGAAAGGGTGTCCATCTGGGGTGGGGTGGGGAGTTGGACGGATAGGAATAGTGTAGCCCTAGGGCTGGGGCAAGCGGTTGGGCTTCTCCAGCACTGAGCTGCGCTCTGAATGTGTCCAGGCATTCGATAGGTCAGGCTAACCTGTTCTCAATCTAAGTTTACCTCCTCTGGTGAATTAACTTAGATTGGGTCCATCACTTTTTGCCCAATTTAACCTTCCTGAATGCCTGTACAATTAGGTATTTATTGACCTAACCCTACTTAGGAAAAAACTAAATATAACTTCTGTACATACCCATAAACTGCAGCAATATAATTCAAAAAAGCCATGATCCAAAGTTCAATACCTTCAAAGAGATACATTGGCATAAGGTGGAGAAGGGATAGAGGAAAGTTTAAGAATGAATCCCATGTTTGCAAATGTGTCAGGGACACTTCAGGGGGGCTAGTCAAGTTCATCTTAGCTTAGCTGTTTCAGGGCTTTCTCTGCTAAAAGTAGTGACTATACAATTTTTAACTAGTGAGTTGCTTACCAGCCTCAGAGGGTTATATACTTATCTAATTCAGTTGGAATCCATGGGGAAATCTTAATTTTTATCAGTTGGCCCTGCTACTCTGTATACAAACAATACTCATGAGGTCAACAAAGTTGTAAACGGTCTTCTAATTGATTGAACTCCTACATAATTGAAAATGAAAAATGTTACTTCAAGATTAAGCTGTTTCAAGTTTCAGAGTGGAATCAGACTTTATGATGGGAAATCTGAGAGACAGGGCAAACTAATGGAAGTGGTGTCGCAATGTTAACTGCTACCTTGCAAATGAGACTGCTATAACAAACAGCCAAAATATCCATTCCAGTGGATATCAGGTATATTGGCTGCCTCATAAGGATCCAAGCTTCATCTGGCCATAGATAAATTGTTGCTCTTTCTAACCTTCCTTGGACTTGCATTTAAACTCAAGCATTAATTGAACAGCCAAACTTTAGATAGTATCAGTTCCTCTGACAAATAGCAAAAGTCCAAACTGTCTACTGGCACTTTAGACTTGCAGTTACAATAAGAAAGACTGTACATATGCTCTTAATTTGATAACTATTTTAGTTTTCCTCAATGTCAGTAGGCTTTTTTTAATGTCTTGTGCAAAGCGAGACAACATATTACTGATTGCCTGAAATCAGATTTCAAATTTTTACCACACGGAATGCTGTCTTCCCTTCTAGTATGCAAGCGCCCAATGCTGAAGCCATTTCATGAACTATTACAATCAAATCCTTCTGCAAAAGCAAACAGCTAGCTTCTACAACAACGGTAATGGAATGCTGCTTGCAATAATTTTGATTAAAACTGACAACAAATAAGAAACAAAACAGGAACAGATCTTGTCTGTGCTTTTGTACAAGGCAATTGTAAAACTCCCAAACATGACATTGTTCCTTTCCAAACTGTAAAATTCCATAAGCAGTAATTATTTATTTCAATTCAAACTGACTGAAAACGTTATAGCATATTTCAGTACAAGTGTCTATTATTTTAGCATCCAAAAATAATTCAGGTTCCAGTAAAGCAAAGAAAAATTTTCACTATGCAGTGGAAAGATATCTCACTTCCCAGGATAGATAGATTTATGGTACAGCACTCTCCATGTCCAACACACTGCCACATTATCTTCTGTAACTTGATCTAGAAACTATCATGATACTCACATAGTGATGGACTAGCACAAATGATATGATCTAAATTCTAATCCGGGCTTTCATATATCCAAGATTTTGTGCAACATCCCCTTTGCCTGGAGAAGAAAACCCTAGTAATGTTTTGAAGATGCGACAGAGGTTCACCATTATCTTTTGGTATAAGTGAAGTTGCGTTGGGTTGGGAGCCAGAGGCCCTGAGATTTGTGTTTATACTCTAAGTTGTGTTTATATTTCTGGGCACTGAACATTGGCCTTGTAATGAGAAAGGCAAGTATCAGTTACCCAACAGTACAGCTAAGTTTCATGAGCCACTGTACAAAGTGACCTCTGGGAATTAGAGCCAGGATCTCATACCTATTCAGCAAGTGGCAGATCTAGGACCACAGGGTAGTGGTGGCAGAGCTCACTACTGCATGTGTTACAGTGAGCTCACCACTGCACTGCCCTGGAGCCACCCCTGCGTTCAGCCTCCCCGTCTCTTATAATAAGGATATGGAGAAGCATATGCTTGTGGCAGCTTCAGAAGGGGAGGAGCTGCTGCTGCTCAGGAGCATATAGCAGCTATTAGGTTATACCTATTAAGTGTGCATGATTCCTGTAGTGATAAATGTTACCTAAATTGCCTTGACTTTGACCTTGGATAAAGCAATATTAAAACTGCTATGCTCTATCCTTGGTTCTGGATTGGGCATGTGCCAACAGCAGCAGGTGGGCAGGGCTTGCTCAAGAGCATGAAATCAGTCTTTATCAAAGTACATTATGTCCTTTGCATTTCTAAATTGCCCTCAGGTTTCAATTCTAGAGATAATTTTTATGTTCATTAGGAACCAGACTGGGACCTTCCAACTCGTGTTGCTAAGCCCCACAAGAACCTTTCAATAACAAAGATATCATGTCATTGCTGAGTTTGAGTACATCTGAACGAAAAGACTACAGATGAAAAGGTTCATTATTCCAGTACTAAGCCTTGAAGGCCTTGAAGTCCTAAATCCCATATTTACCAGCATGACCAATCTGCCATGAGTCTTTTGAGCCCACCAATTTCTCTTAGGAGCTTTTTGTTAGATATCAAAATACAGACCTTTCAACTATGGCACAGTGTTTTCCTTTTCTTAAGCAATCATGCTAATTTGTCTTTTAAACCTGAAATAGTTCTGGAGTTAAAATAGCCTACATTTTCCTATACATAGATCAGACATAAAGAAGCACATTAATATAAGCAACTAGGCCCTATGGTGATAGGTGCTCTAGGGATGCAGTAGATATATTAGATTAGTTTAACAGTCAGCAGTCTTCTTAAGATTTCTGTCAACTACCTCATAATTGTGTGAATAGTATATCCTTCTAATAGCCCATATATATCAATCAACATATATGAAGCTGCCAGTAATGTCTCCAGGAAGAAATGTGCTTATATAGTGCTCCTACCCAAAAACAGATTAAAGCAGAGGCTGTCAAGACACATAAACAACTACAATTTTTGCATTCCTTGCACATACATGCTTTATGTGTGTTATTACTGGTCATAGCTATCCAATGTGTAAACACTATATTATAAGACTCACAAAGCCAGCTGGAATTCCTTTTAGTCAAGTAAGGACAAGAATTTCTCCTAAAAGCACGTTCTATCATATTAGTTTGGGATACAGAGATTATAATCCGCAAATATGGAAATATGTAAAACTATTACAGCCCCAGGATATGTGGAGGGGTTATCTTAACAAAGGAATCTTATTAAAATTTTCTTGCATGTGGTAAAAATATAAAATCATTAACCTTCAAGCCCCCTCTATACTTGCAGGTAAAGGCACAATGGGAACTAATGCACCATTCACACAGTCATATCTCCTGCCATGCCACACAAGCATGGCAAGAGGTGCAATTATGGGATCACACATTAGATCCCATTGTATCTTACTGCTGGTGCAAAGGGGAGCCCTCCACCAGCAAGAAGCTCCCACAGCTGGGAGTAACACATCCCAGATCAGGGGCTCACAACCCTGGGGGCAGCCTATGCATCCTCAGAGGTGAAGTATCACTGCTGTGGTGATCTGCTCCCTGGAAATCTCTGATGCTGAAGGATCACCACAGGGACAATCTCCCTCTTACTGTGACCACAGGGAAAGCTTGATACTCTAGCCCCAGGGTTGTGGGTTTCCCATGTTCCCAGGGTTGGGGGGAAGGAAATTGCTCCTGCACTGTTCCTCCAGTCCCAGGGATTTCCCCACACCCCCAGGGAAAAGAAAATCACCCCTGTGGTGATCCTCTGACTTCAGACACAATCCTCAGGATCTAGGGGTATTACACTGAGCCCTGGGGATTGTGGCTGCCACAATCAAAGTTCCTGCCATCCCTATAGCTCCAGGGTTTTACACAGGGCATGGTGATGGGGCTCTCAGCCACAGGAGAAACCCTATAACACTTGCAAATTAAAGCTCAATAGCAACCAGCTGTAAAGTTAATATACATTTTTAATGCCTATCTTCATAGCTGGTTGGAGCTTTTATGATATAATAGATGTTTTGTATGTGTAGCTGGTCTGCAGTTAATTTTGCAATGCTGGTAATATGTAAAGTGGGACCCAGAATTTTTGCATTCGGAAAACAGAGACATTTCAGAGCTGTAACAAATGAAAGGTAATTGGAATCCAAACAACTTTCTAATTTGAATTTACTTTCCTCCAAATCCTGTTTTGCTTTCAAAAATCTTCAGAAACACAAAATGCAATCCAGAAAATTACTTGTGTTCCATTACTGAGCTGGAAATCTGCATCAGCTCTATGTTCTTTTATTCTCATTACTGTTCACACCATAGCAAGTGCCCAAACTTGCTACGCACTAAATAGACATAAAGGAAATACATGGTCTATATCCCAAAATAAAGAGTGTGTACACAGACAAACACATGCACACACACAAAAATTATCAGTCATTGCTGGCTCACTTTAAATTACAAACTTTTCACATGTTGCCATATTTCACATACTTCATGTTGGGTAACTACAGGACAGGACTCCATTTTTCTACAACAAATGTAGCTCTTCCTATTTAGAGGTGCTGAAAGTGCAGATAGCATCCTAGCAATGTTCACGTATCTTTACTTCCTAGTGCCATGTTGAAACCATCCACTGCTGCAACCTGTGCCCTTCCCCCTAATTTCACAAAGGTTACTACAGTGTAGGCCAAGGCATCACCATTACCTTAGTGATAAAAGGGTTGGCTGTCTAGGGGAGGGGTGTATGTAGATGAAATAGGAGCCCTAAATTGAAGCGGTGGGTTTTTAAAAACACCACTTCAATTTAGGGCCCTTTAAACCCCTGTGTCATGTGCACACCCAAACTTAGCTGCCTCTCCAGTCGCAGAGATGGGAGGGCGAGCTGTTGCCGGGTGGAGTAGGCCCTGGGCTGCAGGTAGGGAGGGAGCTGGTGCTTCCCTCCGTGGCAGCGGCAGTCCCTCCCCCCCTCACAGGGGGTACCCCAGCTGCAGAGGGAAGCAGGAGGCCCCTGTGCAGCTCAGGCAGTCAGGATCCAGGGGAAAAAAAAAAAGATCAAGCTCACCACTGTTCTTGGATGGAGCCTGCCTCCTGGGCTGCTGCCAGGCTGCCTGCAGAGCCCCTGAGCTGCACAGAGCCCAGTGCTTCACTCCATGACTATAGGGCAACAAACTAAAACTTCTTGGAGGAGTTTTACTTTGTTGTGGCCCAAGTCATTTAAGGTGCATAAGCTGCTGAACTTGCTACAGTGGCTGGTATTACTGCACAATGCACCACCAATGCATGCAAACATCAACACCATTAAAGCAGTGCAAAAGCATTTAGGCCACTTTAAAGTGTTGTGCACATATATCCCTCATTCCGTCTACACACGGCCTAATTCATGAAAGCGTGAGACTGAGATTTAGTACTCCACCCCCATCCTCATGTGGGTCCTTGTACCCTGGTGTGAGTATGTGAGTAAGGATGCATGGTATGCAAATATGCATCCCAACATTTGCATCTAGAAGGGAGAAAATGCAGTTGAGCCTCTTGCCTTCATCCCTTGCTTATGCTGTGCCTGTCACTGTAGCCCAGAATACTTAGAGAAGTGAAGCACTTGTCAAGACTTGCCCCCCCCCCCCAAAAAAAATATTCTTCCTCCAAACTATATGGGTTGGAGAGCAACTGGCATAGAATACCCATTTATATTTAGCTCATTTCCTGGTTTAAAACATAACTGCACTGGTGCCTGACACTTATATGTACACACTGGAACTAGACCTACCTAAAATGACACTGACCTAAAGAACAGGACAGGAAATATTGAACACTGGATCAGCGTCAGTTTTGAGGTTAGATATCTAGCACATGATGTATTTGACTTTTTTTACCACCACCCAGCCAGGAATTTGCTTTGTATGATGGCACTGACTTAGAGTCCTAATATCTTATAGATATATGATCTTGTGCTGTAACTTTGTTATGTATACCTCTGTGAAATATTTATATTATTCAATTCCAATATAGCTAGATACAGATAAGCAACATTCCTGACTTTCCTTGTGGAAGAAAATGAAAAAATAAAAAAGCATAAATAACATTTTTAGATTTTAAATATTTACCAGTAAAAAATGTATAAGGTCTGAACAGTTTAACTAAGGCAGCCTGACTTACACACCAACAAATAGGAAAAAAATACTAATAACTATTGCAAAACCAAAAATAAAAAATGAAATCTAACCTCTGAAAAATAAAACAAACATAATTATACATATTGTGCGAGTGCTATGAAAGCTTCACTGACACGAGTTGGGAATGCCCTCTTTACTGAGAAAGGGGGGGGAGAGAGAGAGAGAGAGAAAGAGAGTGTGAGTGTGTGTGTGTGTGTGTGTGTAGAGAGATAGAGAGGGAGATCTGTTTGTGAATCTGTGCATAATTATCGTATTAATTATTCTTAGTCATTAGGATGAAGGCTCCTTAGAATGATTTTCTAAAATAATTATTGCCTATTAACATGCAATTATCTTATCATTCCCTATTGTTTCTCAAGTCAATTTTTCATTAGAGGAAAAAAGGCATGTGTAAAAGCTTTCTTTAAGCACAGTCAGACCTCTAGCCTGGTCTTGTGCTAATTACTGGGGCTTCTTTCATTATCAGCTGGACTTTAATGACAAAGGAAGACAAGTGTAGAGCCTGTTTGGCTTGAGCTAATTACTAGCCATTCCCTATTCAATTTATGCTCAGAGGAGTGCAATAATCATGACACACAGCATTAGTTCTGTCACTGGCAATGTCTGCCATGATGATAGTTAATTGACAGGGCAGATTCTGGTTGTCAATAATATTTTACCTTACTAGTTTAACAGAATCTTAGTTATATTTGCTCATGAGCAAACTTCTGTGGCTATTTACTTCATACAATGCTCATATTTAACTGTAAAGTACTGGAAATAATCACTCCTATTTCATGCAAAGGGGCTAAGGTAATTAAAAATTTTCCTCTTCATTAAAGATGCACGTGACATAGCTCAGAGTTGCCTGTAGTTTAAGAATTTTTGTAATTAACATTTCAGCAGCAATTAATTTTTAAAAATTGGCCAGAAAATGAAGAGCCAATAAACATGACAAACTGATCAACTGATCAAGAAGAAAGTACTTTATTTTTTATTTTGTTTTTTCAATAATATATCTATAATAAAAATACAGCGATCAGAACCAGCTGAACGTGCTACATTTACAATGCAGCAATGGAAGCAGTAGGGTGCAGATCCATTGTAAGATGATTGATAGATGTTAAGCCATTTGGCACTCTCCAAAGCCACAGAATTCAACAGGAGTTTTCTAACTGACTTGCATGAATATTGCATCAGGTCCTTTGTAAAACTGAAAGATAAGGGATTTATTATATCAAAAGTACTGTATAGGATGTAGTGAACAGTGACAGATATTTCAAAACCATGATCTAGTCCATACCCTCACTTCTAATTTAAACAGTGTTACTCTGATAACTTGCACACTGAAGCTGAGCCTATTTAAGTTCTAGGACACATATCTGCCACATCAGGTTTTGAGGCATAAAGCATTTAACCAAAAAAAATGCACCTCCCACCTTTTGCTACATGTGCTACATTTTAAACAAATGAGCGGGCTCTTGGCACAAGGACTTCAATAAGTACTTAACAATTGTTTTGAGATTTGTTTCCATCAGTTGGTAGAGAGTATACAATTGAAAGACTGGACCATCTTGCCATTCTGTGAAGTTTCAGTTGCCCATAAGAATCCTTATTATATTTTCACTCTTTAGGCTGTTAAAGAATTGCTTTCCTATGTGTAATTTCAACCACTATCAAGTCTACTGATAACACCTGACCTGGAGGCTTTTCAAACATGAAAAAAGACAAAATCCAACAGCAAAAAAAAATCCTGGAAAAAATGAGATTAGATGATTCAGACAATGGCAATTGGATACAAGTGAATATAAGCTGGTATGAACAGAGAGATAAATAAATGGTCTGAACATTAAGATTCAGGGAAGAAAACCATGTATTTAAATACCAATAGCTTAAACACATCCTTAAAATGGTTTCTTAAATCATCCGTGGCAGCAGTCCCTGGATACCATATGGCAGTTTTCCAATAGATAGAGAAGTCAGTGAGTCCAGAGGTGACTGAAGAGCCCTATACAAATTCTGTATGTTTGACTGCAGACACAACATACAGTTCCAGAAGCAAGCATAGCTAGTAATCTTAAGTCAATTTATTTGCTAATTTCAGGCAGCAAATTTACTTAGTATTAGTGTGGTTTACTGCACAGTAAACATGTCTCTCTGTAGATGCACATGCTTACTGTGTCTTAAACTACACTACTGTGCAGTAAAGTGCCTCATGTAGATGCACCCAGCGAGTCCAAGTCTTTCATGCACTTCACCAAAGCAATCAACAGTGACCTAGAACTCTTCAATTGAGTGGACACACATGACAATCATCAGCATACTGAATATCAGTAAAGGAGGTGTTGCTTATCTTGAATTTAGAATGTAACTGGTTGATGACAAGGAGATTCCTCTCCATGTGGTACTGGATACCAAGTTCGGATGGAAATCTATCATTACTTAGATATGGAATAGCTGCAATACAGATGGAAAAAAGTGTTGATACGATCATGTATCCTTGCCTAACTCCAAGTTTAATGATGAAGGCATCCATTTCAGATCCATTGCTTAGGACAGTTGTTGTGATGTCACTCCGAAGAAGTCTGACAATGGTAACAAATTTTGGTGGGCAACCAAATTCCATCAGGATCTTCCATAGGGCCTCCTGTTGATTGTATCAAAGTGTTTAGTCTGGTCAGTGAAGGCCACGTAAACATTGCTGTTGCTCACAGCACTTCTCCTGCAGCTGTTGCATGACAAAGACCATGTATTGTGCCTCTGAATGGTCTGAAACCACATTGGGACTCAGGTAGAATCTACTCAGCAAGAGGAGTGAGTCTCTTGAGCAAAATGTGTATTAGGATTTTCCCACCTATTGACAGGAGTGTAATGCCACCATAATTGCTGAAATCTGATCTATCTCCTTTCCTGAATATGGTTGATTCTGGTATCTCTCAAGTCACAATCTGTTCATATTTCCAAATTTTCAAAATAACAGTATATAGTTGGTGAAAGACCTTTTTTCTGCCACGCTTATAAATTTCGATCAGGACCACATGCTTGGTTGTTATTCATCTGCTCAATAGTTCATCGGCTCAAACCCCTTTGATAGATTGGTGGGTCTGCAAGGTAGTCATTAATGAGCTCATGTGGAATGGCTTTGATGGCATTATCTTCAATATTAGAATCTTGGTTCAGAAGCTCTTGAAGTGTTCCTTCCACCATGCACTGATGGTGGAGCCGTCTTTAAAGACTGTTGTTTCATCCTCACACCTTAGAGGGCAGCTTCTTGCCTGCTTGACCCATAGATAGCTTTGGTTGTGCTAAAGAAATTATGCATATCATAGCTGTCAGCCAACCTTTGTATTTCCTCCCACAAGTTGTTCTTTTGCGCTTGAATTTTCCTTTGGGTCTCTGCTTCGATGTCGTGATAAATGTCTTGCTTCTGTTTGGTGCTGATGTCATTCTGTGCAGTTTTAAATGCATTCTTTTTTCTGTCAATAACAGCTTGAATTTCCTTATCATTCTCAACAAACCAGTCCAGATGTTTCTATGTGGAGAAGGCTAGACATTTTTCATATGCCACATGGATGTCTTTCTTAAGGCTCTCCCAGTGACCAATGGTGTCATCATCATCAGGGAAGTTGGAGAGTTTCAAGAGCCTTTTGAAGCACTAAATATGGAACTTCTTCATTGGCTGCTTCTTTTGCTTAAGCCATTTTGGGGCAATATGAGCAGACATGATGGAATGCATCAAATGATGATCAGTCCAGCAGTCATGAGCATGTTTCAAATGCTTGTTCAAGAGGAATAATTCCATTTGAATGGACTTCCCTCACCCCTCACTTTGCAAGTGTTCCTTTCTGTAGCTCAGAGTACCTGTCCACTTTAGCAGTGAAGTTTCCAAGAAGAATCAAAGTATTTTCTTTGATGACAAATGACAGGACTTGGTTGAGTTTAGAACAGAAGTCTTCCTTTATCTGATCATCATCTATATCAAGGTGTGGGGCATGTTTACTGATAACTGTTGTGTGCTGTCTGCTGGTCAATGCAAGACAAAGGGTTATGAAACATTTGTTAATGCCAACCAGACACTTTGACATCTGAGTAGTGATCTTGGTCTTGATAGCAAAACCAATGCTGTAGATGTGTCTATTTTTTCAGCTTGTCATCACTATGCTCTGTGAGTTGCTCCTCCCCTGCACATCTGGTCTCAGTAAATGCAGCAGTATCAATATCAAATCAGTCAAGTTCTCTGGCCACTAGTGCTGTCCTTTGCTCTGGTCAGTCACTATTAGGGGTGTCCACCAGGGTGTGGACATTCCAGGTTTCAAACTTTACTTCCTGATTCAGATTTCAGAAAGAGCAGTCTGACGATAAAATTTTTCAGTCAGGTGAAATGAAGCAGACTATGTTTAAGATACCTTTTATAGCCCCTTCCACATATGGAGTGAGCACAGTGGATCCTAAACAGGCCTGCTCAGTCATTACTGAAGCTGCCAAATTGCACATCTGTCTCAGTCCCAAGTACAAAATAACCATCATACAATCAGCAAGCACCTCCATGTAGCTCTGACTACGGGCTTCTGGTAATCATTATCACGTGCCCCTATCACCACTCACTCATTGATGTAGGACTTGCTGTTCATGATAGATGTCTGTGCACGTCTTTATTATTCTAGAAACCTTACTCTCAACCGTGTTGCCTTGGATGACTTTACTAGAAGTACAAAACTCCAGGTGGCATCTCTCTTGTGGTCATTGGTAGCACATAAGACTGTCCACCACATAAAGCGTGTGATCCTTGGGAAGAGTTTCCTAAATATGAAAGAATTCAAATGTCATTTTCTTGAGGAGGTGGGGAGGGGAAGGATTGCTGCAAAAGTTTGATGGGGTCATAGATGGTCAGTCCAAGTGGAGCGTGCTACAGCAGGAGATTACCAGAGTGTAAGCATAGTTCCCTTCTAGTTTGAGTCCCAGTTGCCACAATTCATTGTAATGCTATTTGGCTAGGCTAACTGTGAAGCTATGACTTCCTATTGCAACCTTCATTTTAATTAAAAGTAAATGCATCATGGCCATTACCTTTTATAGTTTGACATGTCCTACAGTGCCCTGAAATGGAATATTTTCTACTAATAGTCTGATATCTCAGTGTATGCTTTATTTGAAATTTTACTCCCTTTCTCTCCCAAGCTTACTAATTCACTTGACATAACCTACCCTTAAGCAATATCACTCCATGAACAGTTGAATTCTAATTTTATAGCACACTTTGGACTAGATCACATCTCAGTGCTCGCTGGTTCTAGGTCACCATAGTGTCAAGTTACATCACCATAGCTCATCTATACAGTGACATACAATGTCTCTTGTAGATGCACCTAGTACCTCTGTGGATTATCGTGCCAAAAGCAGCTTGTAAATACAGTACTGTCAGTGTTGTTTTTTGACCTCTGCTCATTTTCATGGATACGTTTTCCACTTGTTCCAACAATATCAATTTATTCATAGATGTTAGGAATCAAGATGTTAGGACAGTACTGTATTTACAAGCTGCTTTTGGCACGATAATCCACAGAGGTACTAGGTGCATCTACAAGAGACATTATATGTCACTGTATAGATGAGCTATGGTGATGTAACTTGACACTATGGTGACCTAGAACCAGCAAGCACTACCCGTGAAGCAGCCACTACTGCACATATTCTCTCTCTCCATCCATCTTTTAAGACAAAACTTTAAAATAATTTCCTCTGTTTCTTAAGTAACCTAGTTTATTTGTTTGGTTGTTTTCCACTGTCCAAATCCCTCCTCCTTGATTAGATAAAGCACATATGGATAAAAATGCTTTTTTGTCAGACCTCAGCCATCCTGTTGTTTTTCTGGGCCCTGTCTATTCACTGCTTAATATCATATTTACTTGCATATCCACACACATGTGCATGACACATACAGCTTTCCTACAAAAATTGGACTTCCAAAGCTGGGTGCATGTCTTAAGCAGGGAAGCTGATTTTCTGCTTCACAATAAAAGCACTTCACTCTGATTCCTTCTCCATACAAAGTTTTAAACCAACTGCTGGGTAATTCTGAATTTCTCATTTCAGAACTACTTAATTTCCATTCAGGAAGCTCAGGGAAGCAATTGACTTAATGGCTCATTGCTCTTCACTCCACAAATGTTAACAATGGCCTTTTATTTTTAATGCTCTAGATTTTCCACTAATCAAGCTAACCTTTCTTGTGGCAATTTTGCTGTCTGTTAGCTACCCCGGGTCCTTCTCCTCCTATTTTGCAGCCTTACAACCTGTTTTAAATTCTGTTCAAATTCAGATTTGCACATGGAATCCTGTCTTCAGCAGCAGCTACCATGAGAACATATGGTAGCCTAACCACTGTCTCCTTCAGAGACAGAAATGTAAATAACCACTCCCTTGACTCCTTCTCAAATGACACACGAAGATCCATATAGTAAAATGCAGTTTCAGGAATAAAGATAATTTGTTTAAAAATTGCACTGGAATTTATAACTTGCACATAGATAGATTCTTCCTAAATTATCAAATCTCTCCTCACAAAGGAGATCAAGAAAAATCCTACCCTCATTTTTGGATCATACTGCATGATTCAGTTATCCACAAAGTCATTCCTTAGAGAAGCAAAACAGCAGGAAATTCAGCACTGTATGCCAAAGGAGAATGATTGAGCAAAAAGATTAGAATGGAGAATTATCCCTTCTGGACAGTTCCTGCTGTTTTCTATAACCCATTTACAGGATCTAAATAGCACAGTGAGAGACATTGTGAAAATGTACAAAGACATAAAAAGATTTATAGTGTCCAATGCCATTTGCAGGTCATAACAGATTGACATTTTTTTCCTAATGTCACCTACCTACTTACCAAGTGAAAGTGCTTTTTACGCTTACGGATCAAATTTTTCAGATTCCTTTGGTCTTGCTGTACCAAAGATGAACACAATCTATGTAACAGGATATATAAAAGGCTTGATTTTATCCTTCAAACTATTAGTTATTCATCTTCTTGCTCCTGTCAGGAAATATTCAAAAGGCATATTGGGAGCAGGCACTGCCCTATGTTGCCAGCCATTTGTCTGTAAAATAATAAACTGGAAAAAAAACAGTATCTGAATTTTTTTTTAAAGTATATTGATAATGTTTTAACAAAAGTAATGACTAGTACATACAATGTAACTATGTTCAGACTGGATGGTAGGTAGAATCTCAGAGGCTAACATAACAGTTTCTTGAACTTCATGTTCATTTTGTTTTATTTTCTATGCCTTGATATAAAATTCTTCCTCTGCATATTTATTTTTAGCAGTTTTTTAAGAGAAGGACTTCTTATCAGGCGGTCTATCCCTCCACATTTGTTGGAACAGCTGGGTTCACGACATGTTCATTAATTTGTAACATAAAAGCAAAGGCAAAAGAAACCACTAATTGCTGTAGATGTTACAGGTATGCCAAACAGGTGGCATTTCTATACATTACAGCAATGTGCGCCTGTGGCTTAATCCGTTAAATATAATGTCTTTTTGTTTGATGCAGCTGCACTGTGTAGTGCAGCCACATTGTATGACTTCAGGTATAGCACAGCAGGGAGGTACTTCATAACAAATGATTCATCAGGCTCTTCTAAGTGCAGAGACCTCTGTTTTCCTAATTTACATTTCAAAAGTGTATATGGTGGTGAAGTAGTAAAGAAATCATTTGCTATACCTAGATAAGTGCTTCTCCAAGTAGGAGACTCAATGCCAGTTCTGAAAAGTGCTCCAATTGTAATTTTCTTTCTGTATTAGGACAAGCACAAAAGACTTTTAGAGCCCCAGCATTAAAATGCTGTCCAGCATTTCTGCAATCTTTGACAGTTTAAGCTTCAAATGGAATAGCAGGTTGATGGGCTCAACTGCCCTTAATTCATAGCAAAAAAACAAGGTGCTCTATAAATAAATGCTTGAAGAATACATTACAATTAACAGAAGGGAATAAAAGCAATTCCTTGAACCTTTACAAATAGCGTTGTCACAAACGCATGATGAGTCCTATCTCCTGACAATTCTCCCTAAAAGTTTATGAAGGTACAGCAACTTCTAAAGAAATCTTCATTTTAGGCTATCAGCCACAGCTGCACTGCCTGATCCGGGCACAGGAAAGAGTAATGTGCATCCGCTTAACTCCAACCAGATTTTGCACAAGATATGCATTAGCCTTGAAATAGGGCAGGAATAGTACAGTCACCCATTTTCTTATAGGATTTCCACCAGCTGACCAGAGTCCCTTAATGGAGAAGACTGAGGGGTTTCCCTTAGCTATGGCCTCACCATAGACAGTGATTCCCATTTTGTAGGTTATTAGGATTATCTTCATAGGCGATGGGGCTGTGGACTTTAAATGCTGCTTCAGGGTCTCCCTAGAAGATCTGCTCGTAGTGGGAGCTACCACAAGGTTGTATGTTCCTTCAGTATAATCCCATGACTTACTGTAGCCCTACTGTCATATTTACTTAATTCTAAGATCAGGTCATCCTCCCTCCATTTAACATGAGGGAGAAAGCCCCTCATCTTAGAATTGAGCATGAGCGAGTGGGGAGAGGGGCAGGTAGCTGCAGTGACTTAGTCTCCAGCCCCTCCCTAGGGTCAGGGCCATAGCCACAGCTGCTGCCTTCCTCCTTTCCCCACCTCCCACTGCCTCTGCACCCCACCATCTTCCCCCCTGCAGCTTCTTCCCCTCATTTCCCCTCCCGCACAGCCTCTGCTCCCCCACCTGCTCCTCTCGCTCCCTCCTTACCCTTGCTCCATGCCAGCAGGCTCTGTCCACAGCACAACCTGGGACACTGAGTGTAGCCCCTGCCCAGCCCTAATAGCAGAGATGTGTCCCCCTCACAGCTGCTACAGAGGCTGGGTGTATGCTTCACGCCCCAGAGTAGAATGGGATGGAGCCTGAAGAGCAAGAATAAGGAGAGGAAGGGGGAAGACTCGGAGTATGAGGGAGTAGAGGCAGGTGGGACGAGCAAGAGAGGGAGCAGAAGTAGAAGAGGAAGGGCACCTAAGGTACAGTGAGGCAGGCAGGGGCAGAGCTGGCAGGGGGATAGGTATAAGCAGGGGGAAGCTGCTTGCCCTCTCCATACCACCTGCCTACCCACTGACTGCCCCTATATAGCAGTGGAAAGGATGAATTAAAGATTACTCTCCAATTATTATATTTTATACAAGGAACAGTATAATACATTTATCGACTTTCCACGTATAGAATCTGTTTATTGAGCAGGTTATCTTAAAATTCAGGGTTGTCTTAGATTTGTGTAAATACAGTACTTTTCAAATTGCTTTGCCATGTGGGAAAATTTGTGTCTGGTTTTTTTGTTTTGTTTCATTAATGTTGATACACTCAACCTTTAAAAAATTCCCACCCTGGAGCAGTTACTGAAACCACCTCTTCACAAAAAAATACAAGTGTATACTTTTACTATCACTGAAGGTCCAGGTAGGGAAAATGGAGACTGCTAAGGAATCCCATTACTGCACACATGATATTACCACCCAGAAGATAACTGGCTTTCATTACATTACCTCACTCTGCAACAAAGTCTGTAATGAGAATAGGGAATTGCAAAACATGAATTCATTGCCCTGGTGATAACGGGGATACAAACTGAGAGCAGACCAACTGTTAACCACTGCCATTAAGGGTAAAATCTCTTGTCTTTTGTTGGTCTTTGAATGCTGGGCCAGCCAAAACTAAGCCTGTTTCTAAACTGAATCCAAAGTAATTTTTTATTATTTTCCAAATCCAATAGCCCCTCTTTTTAGGACACCTGTGTAGACTCTCTGTCACGAGTCAGATGACTAATTTGGGAATAAACAAATTTAGCTCTTGGACTCAAATTTGGAGTTCCTTCAAAAATAAGCAATCTACAGCTAGTTACCTCTATCTTGTAAGGCCATTTTGTGAATTCAGACAGGCTCATACAAGTGGTTATTTTTTCCCCATTTACCTAGCACATGCAACATTCTGTAATTACCTTAGAAATACATATTTGCATATAATCAAGCTATTATGCATTTCATTTAGTAACTGTAATTGAAGTTACTAAATAATTCAAAGATTAATTGCCTTGTAATTTTAGATCTCAATGCTTTAAAAGCTGGAGATATTTCTCTTTGACTGTATGCTTCTAATATGGAAGATAATATTAAAATAAAACCAATATAAAAATCCAGTAATGAAGTAAAATCTCTATGCAAGTCCATATGGCTAGTAGAAATTCAACAGAGTTCATTTCAACAGTGAAAAAATCCTCTTCAATTGAAGTAAACATGTCACTGAAAAGAAAGCATGCAGTAACAATATTTTCACACTGACGTGTCACATACAGTGTTGCATACAAGTACAGAACAGCCTGTGTGGATGTTCAGAACTCTGAAGGTCACTGTTCACAAAGAAACCTCTTGGGTGGCTTGGCATTAAAGTCTGGAAACAGTCTGCAAGAAGGAACTCAAACAACATTTGCTTGTAATTCATTTGGAATCAGCAGCAACTCAAGCATTTAGTCTGGAGAAGAGAGGGCTGAAAGGGGGATTTAATAGCTGCTTTCAACTACCTGAAGAGTGGTTACAAAGAAGGAAGCTAGTCTGTCCTCAGTGGTGGCAGATGACAGAACAAGGAGCAATAGTTTCAAGTTGCATCAGGGAAAATTTAGGATACATATTAGGAAAACCTTTCCCACTGGGAGGATAGTAAAGTACTGGAATAGGCTACTCAGAGAGATTTTAGAATCTCCATCTTTGGAGGCTTTTAAGACCGAACCAGACAAAGCTTTGGCTGCGATGACATAGGTGGGGCTGCTCCTGCTTTGAGCAGGGAGTTCAACTAGATGACCTCCTGAGGTCCCTTTCATCCCATATTTTCTATGATTCTGTAAGTACACTTATAAAATTCAAGCCTCAAGAAATAAGGCTTATTAATCCTGCTGTATGTGGAATTTTGAGAGAGATAATATTACAAAACATTCAAGGTCAAAGTACAGAGGCAACCTGCCATCACCCAGGCAGAATAATGTATGCTGCTGTTGTTATTGCAACCTAACATGGCTTAATGTTTCTGCCCATTATCGTTTCCCAAGAAACAATGACTAACCACTTTTTGGCATTCAAAAATATGCCGTAACACAAGTCAGTTTGCACCCATTATCAGTTTATAACCTGCCTTTGAGCAGGAAGGTTATGAATTTACCTTCTGTACTCATGTTCTGGCATTCAGATATTTTCAATTACACTTAAGCATTCAGTAATTAGTTTTACCTTGCTCAAAAAGTGAAAAAGCAGAAGAAAAAAAATCAACATTTTTACAGTTATGTTCTAAACACTTATTGTTCTAGCTTTACTGTATTTTTTCAGGTCACCCAGGTAATAAAATCTTATTGTGAGTAAACCAGGGAATATCTCAGAGAAAAGACTGGTTTCTTTCCAGAGGGGTTTTTGGTCCCAAGCCAAAATGTAGCATTTCTGGAAATCCTTGACTTAAATATGAAGAAATTTACAGTTGATTTTGTAAAGCAGAGATCAGTTATTCTTGATTTTAGTTAGGTATGTACTAACATATCTAGGCATGTACTAACATATCTAGTAAAAAAAGATTTTTGTGTAAAACATAAGTTAACTCTCAAAATTAGTTTTTGTTCCTAGGAATGAAGTCTTTGGCCAAGCACTTACACAAAGAACACAAGTGCACATTTACTTGCTGTGATGACAGGGACTGCAATGCTGTTTATATACTTTCAATGAAAAAAAATGAACTGCACTTCTTTCTGTGTTCAGATTTCTTCTTTCTGTTAGAAATAATCATTGCCTTATATTTTTTAGTAAGAAGGTTGAAACTTCAGAGATGTTGGCTCCTTAAGATACAGTATATTTTTCCTCCAATTGCCCATAATTGTTGTCTCTGATGGTAGTGTAACTAGCATGGGACAATCAGGACAGCATCCCTGAGAACCAGCTTAGGGTATGGCATGCAAAAGGACCATCTGGCACCACAGCCATGCAATTGTGCTGGTATCGAAGTGGCAGCTTGGAGTATCCACTTTCCCCGATGAATCATGCTACCCCAGCCAGTCAGCTGCTGTTTTATGTCTCTGCTCTCTGAAATATATTTTACAAAATAGATTAGAATTTGCCATAATCCTATCTTTACCAATGAGGCAACTCTGAATTTGGCTGCAGATAAATGTAGGCCCTATTTAAAAAAAAAAAAACAAGAAACCTTCATACAGCATGCAGTTGTTCTGCAAGTTCACTGCCACAATGGATTTGATACTACATGGACTTTAGGAAACATTGGATATTTTAATGACCAAATAAACATTTCTAGTTAAATATATAAGTGTGCAAATTAGTTTAATGTGGCAAAAAAAAAACAAAAAAAACATGTTGCAGGGATGAGGAAAATATCTTCTTTGGGAAGCTTAACTGGTCAGGACTATATCTGTCCTCCCTCCCTGTTTCCTGCATCTTCTGGCTCCAGAGGCTGCAGCACCTGGCAAAGAACAGAATTAGCGACTGAAGTTCATTGCTAGTGAGGGAGGATGTCACTTTTCTTTTTTGCTGCAGATGGGTGCTGAGTGGCCAAAAAAACTCCGGTTCTCAGTGGCAAAAAAATGGGGAGACACTTCCCACCAGCAATAGCAAACTCTGCATTTTCCAAAATACCTTTCACTCCATGACAGTCTCTTGTGCAGACCCTGCTTGCTGCTGTGGCCAGAAAGTACAGGAGGAGCATGATAGGAGGATAAGAAGTACCTCTTCGCTTCATTTTGGCATTTCAGTTTCTCCCACCCCCGTTAGGTGGTATACGGGGCTTGTGCCTGACTAGTACACCTATTCTTATTCTACTTCCTTCCCTTAATCCAGATTGCCTACTGAGAGTGAATTCTAGGATAAGGGGGAGTTCATCTTGCTCTAACCCATCAGGTGGGCCAAGGCCAAAGACAGGGTATCAGGTCTGATGAAAAAGAAGCCGATCTATTATGGCAAATCCAGTCTGTGTTTTTTTGTTCCATCTTAGTCACTGGAAACTATGCCTAACTATATGTATTATATATATTACTATTAAAACATATATGCACATGGTTAATTTCCATACACTAGTGACTTTGTCCGTAATATTGTTTTAGATTTTATCTTGAATCTCCAATTTTGAAGACTTTAAATCAGCATTCAAATTAACAATTTAGTTTGCCTCAAGGTTATAGTTGATGAAAAAGAACTACTTTCAAGTGATTTATTAGCCGGCTACTGAACTGCCCAGAGTACTAGTACTGGAAGATTGTATTTCTGTGTTCATGCAATATTTGCACTGATTCATTGTCCTTTACAATTGTAATGTTGACCGGACACCAACAGCGAAAACCTGGACTTTGATTTTATGTGCATCTCAAATAATGTAAAATTTTTTGGAACTGAGTTAATAAAATATGCTACACAATTACATAATTTCTGTATTTTCTTGGGCTTCTGAAGCCATTTTCTAATATGAAAATAATTTTTCCTAATTTAAAAGTTGGTCTTTGCTATCTGTCATATTATTCACAAATGCAGAATGTCTAACCAACATGAAACTTGGTTCATAATTAGCTGCATTGGTTTAAATTCAAAGCATAGCAACAGCTGGCTTGTTTCTGCACAGTGAACACAAGATTTCCTTGGAAAATAGGTAGCCAGCAAATTAAAACTACCTGGACTTACCTGTAGCAATATATCTAGTACAATTAACGAAACTAGGATTACAGCTGGTCTGAAATTTTCTATGGAAAAAAAGGCTTTTTTGAAAAACATCATTTATAGTGCCAGAAGTGTTTTAGTCAAACTATCTCAGCTTTGACAAACATTTTTCTGGAACCCTACATGGACTTCTGGGCTGGGACCTAGTGTTTCCAGGATCCACAGTGTAGGGTTGTTCTACCAGACGAAGGACTCTCCCCATACCCGCCAGTTTAAAAAAGAGTCCCTATAAACCAGAAACCCTGATTTACTATAATATCTACAGTGCATCTTGTGGAAAGTTGAAATGCACCTTTGATTTAGGGCTCTTGGATCACTGAGGAACACTGAGACAATGGCAGTCTGCCTATACACAAAGAAACTTACCATCCACCTGCTTTCTGCCCCCTAGAAGCACCAGGCAGGGTACACATCATCTTAGCAGTCACTGAAGTGAAGAGAAGACATCATAACTGTCAGTGATCACAACCCATTAAGCAACCAGTATCTTTACTCTATCCACTCTCTGAGCACTCCCATGTGCCTTTCTAACTGGGAATGAAAACACTGTTTTACTGCATTCTCTGTGTAGCTGTCCATTTTTAAATTAGAACTGGAGTAGCCATTTTTGGTAGGAAAAGGAGCTCATTTTGTTTCTTGCTCGACACTGCCTGACTTTTTCATAACATACAGTTATTGAATAAATTAATCCACAGATAAAAGCACAGATCACAGCCTAGTCTCTGGCTTAAGCCTATGATACAGTCTCAAGGGAAATGATAGTTGTAATGAATAATGTCAATTCAATTTGAATTTGCAGTTCAAATAAAGGGACTGTTAATGAAATGTTACTATTTATCTTTGTTTTGCATTACTTAAGTCGATAAAGATAAGCATTTTAGACTGTGAGCAGAGGGATTTGGCTTGTTAGGCTGGAAATCTAATTAAAAGATTTTTTTCGTTCTAGATTGCATTGGAACTGAAAATACGAGGTTGCTACAATTAGGACAAATATAACTCAAACAAACCTAGGGAAAGAGAGGATCTGTTTAACTGTTTCTCAGTAGACTGGCACATAGCAGTATGACAAAAATCAAACCTCTACTAGAAGAAATGGCAAGCCCCTTTCTTTAAACAGAGATTTTAGTTCTCAAAAATTTACATGAGCCAAGAAACAAGGAAACTGCATTTCAACTTCAGAGTCTGTACTTCTTAAGCTTTTCAGCCATACAATAAATTTGATTTTCATGCTGCTCCAGGATTCTTATACATTCACTGTATAAGGGAATACTCAGCTACTTGGTAAGACAGCAGTTAACAATCCTTCCATGTAAAGGATTAGTGTTAGCATCCCTAAAAGAGTTCTCATCTTGTTCAAACTGGGGGAAGAGATGGGAGGAGTGTCATTTGAAAGTTCCTTCCATCTCTTTTTCCAGTTTTTATTTGGCCTTAGTTTGCTTGGAGTCTCAAGCAATACTGTCCATTGAAAAATGGCAAAAACAAGTGGAGAAATCAATTAAAAGAGAACCAAGATTCAATATACTTATATGCTCTCCCCTTACAGTGCAGCTAAGCATTAAGGCACTCACAGACATACAAGAAAACAGCACTATGTTATATATTTTGTGCTTACACTACACTTGGCAATACTGCATCAAGAAAACAGATTAGCATCAGGAAACTATTTTCATTCTCCGAGTTGAACAGATCTGGGTAGTAGGTGGTACTCTGTAGTCCTTCCCAATGTAGTCAAGTCAAAATGAATTGCAGGTTTGCTGAATTATTAAATATAAAGAAAAGAGTTCATCAGTAGAGGCTGAACAATTGTTTTCTGAGGCAGAACACCACAATACCATCCATTGTGGAAATGGAAATGTTATGCTAATCACCAAAGAAAGAGTGAAAAAGATTGAACTTCAGTAATTTCTCATCTCTAAAACTGTTACCCAGCTGTTAATGTCAATGATCCTTTACAGGCAGCATTACAGACTTAAATCTGTACTAGATGGCTACTTCAAAATAACACTTAAAGTCAATCTTACCTCTTAATGTTATTTTACTGATGAACTGGCACAAGCATGGTGTGAAAGTATATCTAGAATTATTTGATAGCTATTTTCTACCCTTAATTGCTATGGGTCGGGTCCAAACCCCAATAAAGTTAATCAATAAATTACGTCATGAATAGCTCCAAATATTACAGTGGATCTGTTCACAGAGCAAGGAGCTAATGAAGGTGAATAAGAATAGTAAAATCTGGGGTTTTGTTTCTATGGCAAGCTACACAATTATATTCTTAACTACCCTTAATAAAATCGAGACTCTAAAATGTAAAATGAAAAAATGGTACATTCTGATTCACCACTTAGTGGATGAATATGTCCTCACAAATCACTCATTCAATTAATTTCACCTTTTTCTGATTATAAATTTCTTGCAAATGCATTATAATTGTCTCAAAAGTACTTCTTCAATAAATTCAATGAATAATTTCAGTGAATAATGTTTAGTCAGCAAATTAGTTGAAGTGTTTACTATTTACATCTTGAGAAATGTTGATAAGTTTTGATCTATTCTGAGAAGCTTGATTCTTTGTTATGGAAATCAGAAAAGAACCAGTCTCCTAGGTAGTCCACTGCAGTTATTTGAACAATGCTTCCTCATTTGGCCTTTAATTAAATAGTCTATGCTACCATGTATATGAAGCTTTTTCTGCCTCAGTGAGGTCTTAAAAATCTAATTAGGTTTTGAGGTTTTTCATAGGTAGATGCTTTTCATGAGCCTTCTTTTACCTTGTTTACTGATCATTTGTAAGATATTGAACTGTCTGATACCCTGTGTAAGGTCATCATTGTCAGGTTAGAAGACATGACCACCTGCCAGATTATCAATGTCATATTAAGTGATATAACCAAGGTTCATTGTACTAGTGTTGTATTAAGTGACACAACTAAGGTTCACCAGATCAATCAGGAGTGGAGGTTAAACTTTGTGTGCAGGTATCATACCGTGTGCGAGTGAGCAGTGCATGATCAGTAAGGCCTGACCAACCAGTGGATTCCTGAGGGACGTGACTG
>JAGPOW010001918.1:30388704-30423767 GCA_030014935.1 Caiman crocodilus
TGTGTGCAGGTATCATACCGTGTGCGAGTGAGCAGTGCATGATCAGTAAGGCCTGACCAACCAGTGGATTCCTGAGGGACGTGACTGCCTGGCCAGCAGTCTTGCCTTCTGGAACCATCTGCCTGGAAAGCCCCGTGATTGGTCAAGGAGGTTATAAAGGGACGAGCACGCCTCAGCACGAGGTTCGTTCCTTGGCAGTTCCTTGGTTCGCTCGTGCGTTCCCTGGGCACTCTCCATTTATGAGGTGGACTGATCACCCTCCTCACGCCAGGACAACCCCTGGGCCGTGCCCTAGTAGCAGTCATCTGTCACCGGGCTTTTCTTTCTCACTTGCGCGCTTAATTTAAACCAACTCATTACTATTTTGGTACCACCGTCTGTAACTGAATCACTGACTATCACCAACAACCTTTTGCTGTATTGCCAGACTGTTAACCGTGTTTGCATTCAACTGCTTTACTGCTTTGTTGTGAATAAAGTTTTCATTTGTTTTAAATTTCAAACTGAGTCTACACTTACCTTGCAACTGTGACCTGCTGTCACCCAGGTTGGCCTTGCCACCTGCCTCGGGATCCCCTGAGTGTAGCACGGCGTCTACCTCAGACAATCGTGCAGGAATTGTAGTCTCCTCTTTTCCAAATGCCTATTCTTCCAGGAAGGATCTAAACTTGAAGAAAAACATATATTAAGCTTAACAAGTGTTCAGAGTTGTTTTCAATAGCTGGCGCTTCCCACCCTCCCATCCTTCCCCCCCAGTTCTAGCCATTCTACCGAACAGTCCAGATGCATTATGGAATTAAATGAGGCTCACATAGTTTCCAGTAGGGCTGTGAAAAATGTCACCAAGTGTTTAATTTTGAAGCTGTTTCAATGTGTTTCAAACTCTAAACAGCGAAATCAAAATGAAACAAAAAGCTTTGAAACAGCTTCGAAACTAAATGGGGGCACTCAAAATGTTTCTAAAGTTTTTAAACATTTTGAGTTTGGAAGCAGCCTGGTGCTGGCAGTGCCAGGCTGAGCTCCATGGGGCTGGCAGAGCCAGTCAAACTGCAGCCCAGCAGCAGGAGGCAGGGAGAGCCAGGGCTGTGCTCTGACCAGCTCCACAGAGCTCAAACTGCCCTCCCAGTGCTGCCAGACTCCTCCCAGGGGTGCGGGCCCCCAGATCTGTGTGCTGGATGACAGGAGGCTGCCACTGCTGCCTGGGGCCAGCAGCAGCAGCAGTCTTACCAGGTGGCAGCAGCAGCCTCCTGTCATCCAGCACACAGATCCAGGTGCTCGTGCCCCCCAGGAGGAGTCTGCCCACAGCCCTCCCAAGGGTGTGGGCCCTTGGACCTATGCGCAAGATGATAGGAGACTGTGGCTGCCAGCAAGTGTCCAAACTCAGCAAGAGTTTTGCTTTGAACAGTTTGATGTGCAGTTTCCCATAAACCTCTGCACCTACCTCCTTGAAATATGGCAGACTTCATGCCCTCAGAAGGGGCTACTATCCCTGCAGTTTGTATCCAAATCAGGCATGAAATGACAAAGTGTTAGTCATTTTCATTATTCCCCATTATAGCATATGCGCGAAACTTCCAAACCGTTTCACCGTTTCAACAAAACAGAACAGTGCTTCAAAATGAAATTAAATGAAAAAAACACTGTCCCTTCAAAATAGCAAAACAGACATTGAAACGAAATGGTGCTATTTAACACAGCCCTAATTTCCAGTGTCAGTTATGAAAAATCAGACTATTGAAAATAATACAGATAATCAGCAGTTTGTTTAGAGATCTCATGGTCATGCCTGGCCATGAAAAATATATTGAGAACAAATATTTCAAAGCCAAAATGCCACAGTTACTTTAACTGAATCACATGATTGCCTCAGTCACATACCTGAATCAAATGATTGCCTGTTAATTACTTGACTATCAGTTCAGATCACAAGACATAAAACTACTGGAAAGAGTTTGACAAATTCAGGTATCTGATAGTATGTGACAGTCAGTATATGACATCCATCCTTTTCACCTTTCATCAGATCAAAGATACTAAAAATAAGTCTCCAAATCTTCAGACTCTGAAATACATGTAGGAAGTGATCGCTGTTTGTTATTTATAGGCTTCAGCTGCCATAAGCAGTTTCTCATTCAGTATCTCAAGCAGAAATCTCATCCTATGGTTTTGTGAGTTGAAGAGTTACATAAGGGGAAAAAAAAGGCCTGTTGCACCCCAACCTCAAGAGTTCATTTAATAGCCTTTGATCCATTTGAAACCTTCCCTTTTCTTTTTCATGTCTTTGCGTGACAAGCTATTTAGCAGAATTTGCTGACTTGTGGGAATCTGTCAGGGCTGCACCATGAACACTTCTGCTCTGGCCTTGAACTTTAACCTCTTTGCTGTCAATTGTGTGCCATAGCATCCACACCACCCCGGCTCTGAGAATCACATGAATTTCTTGTTTTCCAATTTGCCATTTGATTACTTCACTTGCCATTTTATCATTGCACCATTACATCTGAGTCAACTGAATTATTCTGACATTGATTATCAGCAATCAGTTGTTACTCCTTGCTAGATGTCATATTGCTCAAAGCTTTTAAATGTTGACTACAATCACCCAATGCTTCTTAGTCACCCCCCTTCAACTATTTTTAGCTTCAATTCTGTCACTCTCTTCATCTCGTCTTCTATTCTTTTCTCACCATAACCTGTTTCCTATCCATGAGCTGTACCTGTTCTACTTCCAACACCTCTGCATTCATCTCCTTGATATTCACCCAAACCTCACTCTTATTTTCAGTCTCTGTCATTCCTTGCCTGTGGTACCTTCTAAAGTGGAACCAAATTCTTTCCTTCTGCCCATTCCTAATCACTACCCATCTATCCCCCCCCTATTTTATTCCCTCAGCCTTTACATGCCCTCTGGAATTCCTCCTCAGTCTCTAACAAATTAACAGTATGTCATGATCATTATATTTCATCTCCCATTCTCTTCACATTAACTGAGTTTTCAAAGAGGTCACAGACTTTGATTTGTCCCAGATACCATCCTATTAAGATCAGTTATTTTAGGTACACTAAGATACCCTAATCTTCCAGAAACTGTTACATACCACAAACAGACTAGGAGAAACCATAAAGTCACCAATGCCTGAGGCCATTGCAGTATCAAAAAAAGTGAACAAGTGAAATATGTTTAGATGATCCTAGCAGGTCAACTAACCCAGTGTAGCAGAGGAAAGCCCTTGACTGTAGAAAAATCCTTCCCACGCTAAATCTGGTAATCAATGCCAAGCAAGTAAATACAATGCACAGGTACTTAAGAAAAGACATTCTTTGTTCCCCTACAGAGCAGCGGCTTATGCCAACCAGTATCCTGTCCTGAAGTTAATCTGTGATATTTTATACATTGGTCAATTCCTTATGACTTCTGCACATTACTGGTTACCGTCTCAAGCCTCCAGCATCAGATTTTATTACAGTTATTGTCTTAATATTGAGCCACACATTCCATTAGCCATTTTAGGGCAATGTAGGAAATCATATTCTTGCCTTTGCTCATTAACTCGTTATCCTAGCTAGCTACTGTGTACTAAACTGGTCCCCGAGTGAATCATGATTAATTGTGTAACACAGTAGATAACTAGGTTAATGAGTTAATGAGCAAGGATTAATACCTACAAACCACAGACTAAGGAGAGGAAAGAATCAATACAGAGCCAGGAACTGCTTCTGCATCTCCTGGAAACATGGCAGGCATCATGCCCTCAGAAGGGGCTACCATTCCTGCAAGTTTCATCCAAATCAGGCCAAAAATGACAAAGTTATAGGCTGTTTCAACCTTCCCCATTATAGCCAATGGTGAAACATTTAAACTTACCTCATTCTGTTTCAAGGCTGTTTTGACTATATTTATTCCAATTTGATTTTGCTGTTTCGACCGTGAAATGGATCAAAGCAGTATCAAAACAAAACTGGCAGCGAAATTTCGCACAGCTTTATTGTCTAACTCCTAACTTTCATCTCTTGCATATTGCTATGCCTGTGTCAGGAAGGTAGGAAAAGGCTATCCTATCAGAAATGCCTCTACTTCTCTGATTAAGACTTCCACTATTCTCCTCTTACTCTTAGGATCCAAGCACTGCTGCTATAGTTCTCCATATAACCCTTTCAATGTCTTGTCCTCCTGTGAGATATATTTTACCTGTTCTACTCTTCCCCCTTCACAAACCTAAACATATCTGAGGACGGGACTCTGTCTGGCCACCTTTCTATGCAACTAGCCTTTTCCTGTCATTTATGCATAATTTTTTTTCCTTTAGTCTAGTGACCAATACAGTGACATGGTGCATGACACTACGCTGTGACTTCACATTACTATGAAACCACATTACCAAGTTCAACTAGTCTATCAACTTTGCATGTCCTTATGAATCCTGATTTCTATGGACCAGGATCCAATATTGTTATTTATCTTGGGGGACATCTTATCATACAAATGTTCTCATTAAAGTCAGCAATGTAAGTTATAGACTGAAATTGTGTAAGCTATTGGAAATGGAGCTTTTGAGACCCAATTTCAGATCTCTTACAGAACCCTGATTTTTTTTTTTTGTGGGTAGCTGATCAGCAGTTTCTAAAGAGTGCCCCCCATCTTGGATGTCTCAAGTTTTGCAACTGAAAACTTCAGGACCCCGAAACAATGTCACAACTGTTTCAATCAAGCCCAAGAGAAAGACCAATTAGATTTACATGCAACTTACATGGACACTGTGACGTTATTCCCCTTTGAGTACTCTTCCATTAACTACATTCCATTCCCAAAACTTCACAAAGGATTTTAAATGTACAAACTCCTTTAAACGTAACACAGTTTAAGGAGGTAAAAGTAACACAACTTTCTGAAACTCTTAGGCTAAGAATTTTGCTCCAAAGTTAAAGATCAAACTGATAACTGTTTTTAGCTTTTTTCTCCTCTTAGGTTTGGTCAGTATAAAATCTTCTTCACCTTTGGAGACCATTCTTAAGAACCTTAAAAAGACTCCAGTTATCTCTTAAATTTCTTCAGTTCTTTTCATTTAAATGCTTATGTCAATTTCCCAAGACTTAGGAACAATGAACAAGATTAGGGATACAGTTCAAAAAGTGTTATAAAACATCTTTAATTTTTCAGGGCTTAAGATATCTCAGCTATAGTCTTCTGCCTAGTAGCACCACAAAAGAATACAGACTATACTGAAGTGCTCACATTATTATAAAGATACCTTTATGTTAACATCCACCCCAGAGGTTCCCAAACTTTTATTTTTTATTGTGTACCCCGATCCAGATTTACCAGCTTGTCTCATACCCCTACCAGTATGTGTGTTATATTTAACCCCTTAAATGCCAATTATTATAATGAAAATGAAGTATTTCATCATATTTCTGGGTTATTCATAAAGAAAATCCTGTCAAAAAGACAATGACATATAACGCCTTCCTTTCCTTTATGGACCCAAAATGAATACTGTGATTAAAAATTAAAAACTACAACAACAGGATTATTTATTTTACAACACAGACAATATAAAATACATTGGTTTTGCCACAGAATATTTATTAACCCTACTTTATAATTAGTTTTGCAGCAATTGCAAAAATGTAACTGCTTTAATATAATTAGCCTCTCTCTCATATTTCAGGGATGTGGATTCTTGTCAAACCATAAGATAAAAACAGACTTTTCTCTTCTTTTTCTTTGAAGCCATTCTTTTAAATCCAGAACTTGGTGCTCTTCTATCTGATGAGACTGCCTGCTGTTTTTATACCTTTAAGTTCAATGCTTACTTGTTTTACAGTACTTGGAGCTCAAAGCGACTCTTAAATCCAGCTTTACGTGTTGTGTTTCAGAAAATAAAATACAGATTTCTGTTATACTCAGCCTACTCTGACAACCTTTTGTTCATATTCAGTAGATGATATTGGCATTGCTAAGGCTTCAAAAATTCAACCTCTCTACATTTAGAAAGCATCTGTATGTTTTAAGGTAACTGTTACTGAAATATAAATGCTTGCTGCTTCCTTTTTTGGTAAGTGCAGTGTCACTTTTTAGACTGTTTATGTCATGGTTCCTTTTCAAAGAAATGAAATCTGAATTGGCAACAGGTCCCCGCCTGCTCCACATTAGCTATCCAAAGCAGAACTAATAGTAAGTATCCAGGGGTGGATCTAGAAGAGGTGAAGCTGAGCTGATTACAGAGGGGATGGGGATTCTTACATGCTTTGAGGACTTTAAAAAAAGTCCCTAGAGGTTCTCATGGTGTGATCCAATCAGAAAGAGGAGTGCAGCCATGTCATTGTAAACCCTCTGTATCACCCCTGGATGATTGTGTGCCAAACTTTAAAAACAGTGGCCCTGTGCCCCTCATAGTTGGATACATGCAATTACCTGAATAATTTGTTACATGCTTAAAGATTATATGCATGGTGACAATGAGCAGATATCTGCCTGCACCAAGAGTTAGGTGTCAAGTGGAATATGTTAAGACACAAAATAACTGTGTATTTTGATATGTGTATCAAAATATTGATACACATATCAATGTGTATGTTTTGGGCATATATGAATGTTGGAACACAATTACAAATGAATATCTATCTCTGAATCTCAGGCTCATAAACCTACAGCACAGTAGTTCCTCCAAGCTTGAATTCTATTGGCTACTTTGAGGTTTGAGGTTCAGTCAGTCACTGATCTTTAATGTCATGGATAAAATGGTATATTGATTTTTCTGGATATTGCTATTGATAATGTAAAGTCTGATGTAGCAGATCCTATTTAATATTTCTGTATTTATTCTTAAAGAAGCTTAATGTTTTGGTATGTAAAACCCAGAAGAATAGAAAATTCAAGTATAATTACAATATAATACACTTCATGGTTGGTTGTTAAGAGAAAGCTACATAACCTATTTTTCTTAACTATTATTTCTGAGAAAGCTATATTTAAAATTTAAGATGGGACTAAAGAGCTCATCTTAGAAAATCTTCCAGCTATCCTCATTACTGTGCTTTTCAAAAGAAAAGACTATTGTGTGCCTTCACAGAACAAGAATAAATTATATAATAGTAAAATCTATTTCCTTAAAGTGCATATGGTGTTTCATTTTTTAAGTCAAGGGGCAGATTATCCCATGAAATTGAAAAAATTGTTTTGTTAAATGAGCTGAACGTATTTTGTCATTCAAAACACAGAAGACAGCTCAGAAATTAAAATTATTTTGTTGATCTCTTTGTCAAGGAAGTAGTCCTGTAAAGCCTCTTTGAAAAGGAGGCAAAGGGGGGGGGGAGCGGCGGCAACCTTAGCTTGCATCAAAATTAGGTAATGTAAGTCTTCACTGCACCTGTATCATGATTTCTTTTGTAGTTATAGTGTGCTTTCCCTCTTATTCTTTCATATCTGCAGTCCTCCTGGAGCTTTAAGTAGTTAAAAAAATATTATGACAATTTTAAATATTATGACAACCCCTCCCCTTTCTTTGAGGTTCAGACCTTTGGCAATAAATATAAACACATAAATATAGTTATTTAGGCTTGGGCACCATAGCTTCCCAGGCAGTGGGAACTAAGCGTTGATCAAAATGGATGGTACTTTACTTTATTTTTTTCAAGGAAGAAAAAAAGTGTTATCTTAGTGAAAGAGAAGCACAAAGAGCAAAAATGGCTATATGGATTTTCTGTATTCTTCAGCAGCAGATGTGAATGTTCCATTCAGTAGCCATGGTACACCTCAAGGTATTCCATGCTGCTCTCTTCTCTAATATGATGTTACTCAATAAGCCACATCAGGCATGTCTCTGTCACGGCGAGGTCCTACAGTAGGGCCGTGATCTCCTTAAGGTCCCCTCTCCATGCCAAGTCAGCCCAAGGGCACCTTCAGATTCTTGCCTGCCACATCTTTGATGTTTAGATAAAGTTGGGAGGCTGCCTCACATCTCCTTGGGCACAGTTAGTTGGGACCTCTGTCCTTGTGTTCTCCTGGACCCACTGGGGGTCTCCCTGTATGATAGGTGCTTCCTGGGCACCCTAGCCTTATAGGCTATGCGTGGCTCCAACCACCCCGATACCACGCCCCACGCCTCACAGATGGGATAGATGTTGTTCAGTCAAAATACACTCACTCCCCCTCTAGGGCCTTCCTCTGTACCATCACCCCCTCTCGGTCTCTATCACATCTCTATACTATTGCCCCTTCCTTGGGCTCTCTGTGCCCACTCTGGGCTCTCTCAGGAATGCTACCCCTCCCCTGGGGCTCTTTGAGCCCACTCGGGGCCTTCCCTGTAATGTTGCCCCCTGTCTGGGACCTTCTCAATAGTGCCCCCTCCTAGGGCTTGCCCTGCCCGCACTGGGCTTCTCAATAACGTCCCCGGGGGTCTCTATGCCCACACTTGGGCTTCTCAAATGTCACCCCCCCCCTCTGGGGACGTCTGTGCCCACTCTGGGGAACTTCCTGGTTAAGCCATCTGTCTCTCGGGCCCACCACAATGCTACCCCCTTTTCCCGGGGCTCACCACACTACTACCCGCTCTCGCCAGGGTTTACCGCAGCACTCTGCTCTTTCCGGGGTTTACCGCAGCACCATGCCCTCTCTTGGGGCTCACCACGCCAGCGCTGGGGCTTCCTAATAATACTGCCCCCTCTCTGGGGCTCGCTGTGTCCACACTGGGCTTCCTAATAACGCTGCCCCCTCTCTGGGGCTTGCTGTGCCCACGCTGGGCTTCCTCAAATGCCCCTCTCTGGGCCTGGGGTCTAAGCGCCCCATAAGCTACACCCTAACTGGCGCTGGACTCCCACGCTGCCGTAGGTCCCTATGAGTATGCTGTGCCCTCACTGGTGCTGGGGTTTTCACACTTCTTTGTGAGTCTCCAATGAGTACACTGTGCTCTCCCTGGCACCAGGGTTCCCACACCGCTGGGGTTCCCCCTCAGAATACTGCACCCTCACTGGCACTAGGGCCCCACACCCCTGTAAGTATGCTGCGCCCACTTGGGCACTGGGGTCCCCACTTTCCCATGAACTCGTGAGGCCTCCTCTAACCCCTACTAGCCTCACCCACACCACCAGTGTAACAGCAAAACAAAACACAACGCAAGCCTCCTGGTTACAACTTAACAAATCCGCCTGGCTAAACCATGGTGACCAAACCTCTTCGAGCTGCCATCCTTCACTCAGCTAAAGCAGTTCTGCAGTGCTCGCATCCTAGCTCCAGGAGCTCCTACCCCTTGGGCTGCTGGCAGGGAACTGCTAGCCTGGCCTCAGACCTGGGCTTTATGAGGGCCAGGCTCTGCCCCCTCTGGTCAGTTGACTTCCAAAAAAATCCAAAAGATAGAAGGACTTATTTTATTCTCGTTATACTATTTTACAACAGTGAAACTTGAAATTCATCCCAGTGTCAAAGACAGAAAAATCAGTCCCACAATTTGTATGTTCTATGGCGCTGTTAAACAGAGACTACAAAATGTCTGTCCTAATAAGCCACCTTGCTTCATAATGCTTATATTTTACCAAGGGATATCCAGTGAACCTAAAAAAGAAAATATTAATAGGATGCCACTCCAGGCTGTCAGAAAGATGAATTGTGCTTTCTAGTGGAAATCAATGAAGCTGAGGCAGTTGCCAGGGTGTAACTGACAACAGGATGGGTGCATCTACACGTTCAATTAATGTGGCTGAAAAAACCTCTAATGACACACCTGACACCAATCAGTTCTTTAAATTAGTTTCATTTTATTACTATTTTTATATTCAAATATTAGCTGGTAAGTTTATACAGTGCTAAAAACATCTACTCTCACAAGCAACTCAGGAAACTAATTCAGTTAAATAACTTTCTTTTGCTATTTTGCTGCAAAGGCTTAAAGAATGTAAGAATCCAGCCACGAACTTTTCTCACAGCCAGTGCCACAATTTTCTGCTGCACAGCCTTTCAATTTTATTTTATTTTATTTTATTTTAGTAAGTGCTCCAGGCCATTCTTTGCATTTAATAAGTTGTTCTCAATCATGTAGCCATAATCTGTGACCTTTTGAGTGAGTGGTATTCAGAAGTCCATGGCTTTTTCTTATGGATCAATTGCCTCTAGCTTAATGTAGGTGTTTTTCAAGCATGGTTTTAATAAGCATAAGAAGTCACAGGGCAAATTGTGCTGATTTGCACCCATGCAATTCAGTTGCAGTTAGTGTGGGCACATGACTAACAGTGGACAGAATTTTGTTTTTTGTTTATAAAGAACTCCAGCTGCTCTGTCAATGCAGGAACTCCGTTTTTAGAACATTTCTCTCCTGAAAATTTCAACAAAGATGTCTGAGGTAACTTGTCTTCCTGAAAGGCTCCCATTGTTTCTGTTTCAAAAAACAGTAAATATGGTAAAACTCCTGTTGATTTCAATGGATAGTGACTAGGACTAGAACTAAATCTGTTCTGAGCAGAAAAACCACATCATAACAATGAGGAAAAAAAAAGAAACAATGGGAACTGTATCCTAAGTAACAGAAAACACATGCCCTGCAAAACAGGCTCAAATGTAACACTCAGATCCTGGAATCTTTACTTTATGATGCTCTTTCACTTACTTGAGACATTTCTGGCTCCACTGATATCTATGGAGTTAAACTCATGCACGAACTGAGTGAATTCGACTCAAGGGGAGTTTTGTTTAAGTAAGGATTGTAAGATGAAACCCTTATGAAATTTTCAATGAGTTTCACTGTGTGGTTGCTGGGACTGGACCATATACATGTTATGTTTTGTCCTCATCTATGGATTTTATTGTTTAGCACAAGCATAATATCCCTTTCATACACAGAAGGACAAGTTAGCAAGCCTTGAGCTCTCTTGGTTCAAATGTATTTAGGTATACAACCAGTTTGGTTCTCTTAATATTCTTTATGATATGTAAACTGAAGCCTAGAAAGAAAAATGTAAAATTCTTTTATGGACTTTCCAAACCACTACTCAAACTTCAAAGAGTTGCTGTCAGGAGCTAATCGTTTTCAGTGTTATAAAGGAGTAAATCATGACTATGTTTACACTGGAAGTTATTTCAGGATTAAAAGCCCTTCCACTCTGAAGAACGGGAAAAAATAGAAAATCCAAGTCAGCTCACAAATGTTCACAAATCAACTCACAAATATTCCTTAGGAAACTACTTCCCACCTGTCTTTGCCATTCTTTTCTTAAATTCTTCTCTGACAGTACAGCTCTAGCATGAGTTTTTCTACTTACAAGCTGGCATACTTGTTTCTCTTATGGGTTCATTTTACCTGGTGCAGTGACTGTAACTTGGGACACTGTGTTGGAGGGTATAGCACAGCTTCATCTATGCATGTCCTTAAAATTTTACTTTCTTTAATTGGCTGTCTTACCCTTAGGTCTAATTGGTCCATACATCAAATGGAGTAGCTCAGTCATGTATGGGACTTGTCTAGAAGCAGAAGCAGTCTGCACAACTATCCCTAAACTAGCAATTGTAACTCCTGACCTTGTATCTCATGTGATACTGGGCCCTGATTACCTAACCTAGTGACTCTCAAACTGATTATGCCTCATATTTGACTTTGAAACCCCAAATAAAAAACTTCAACTCTAGACTTGTCTTTTCCATATCTCTTGGCTTAACATTTGGTTGCAAACAATAACTTATAACTTAACTTATAAGTTAACAATAACTTAATTATACTTCCTCACCGTGCTGGCATCATTCAAAAGAATTAAAATGCATAAAAGTAATATACAGAAAAATATATATACACCCTTCTTAGCCAGACAAATAACTTAAGACTGAAAATTATGCAAGAAATATTCAGCTATAGTGGCTTTGACATTTATTACCACAGCACATGTATGAAGAAAAAGTAATGTTTCAAGGTCTTTGGGTAATAAATGAGATAAGGATACAAAAGACTGAAAATTACCCCAGCCATTCCCTTTAATTGTAAGTCATTCCAACCCAAATATACTAGAAAAACATAATTATTTTTACATTTCTTTCATATAACAGATGAGATGTGAAATAAGCTTCATGGATGATAAACACCACAATGGCTGCTAAGTTTTACGCTATGTAAACAAGATCTTCTATGCTTACCGCTACACAAAATTAACAATAAAAATTTACTTGGAAACTGGATATAAAAATCATTATGTCTTCAGAATGAGCAAGGTTATTAGAGATGGATGAGTCTGAGACACCAGCTCCCATATTTTCTTGCATCTGACAAACGACACCCATTTCATCTTGGAGGTAATCTAACCTGTATGCAATGTTTTCACATGAAGCATTTTTTCTGCTGTTGATTCAAGGAACTCATTAATAATGAAACAAAATTAAAAAAAAAAATAAAGGGGTCAAGATCCTATAGTTTTTGCATTATACATAATGCAAAAAAATAAGGTCTTGTTATACTCACACATACACACAAGCCTTATTATCATTTACAGTAAGACTTGTTTGCATTGACCTTGAAACACAAAGCAGGTGAACACTTTAAAGGCTCTTTACACTGGCCATATGCCAATATTCTGAACTAACAGGTATCTCCAGGTTGCATTAGTCATCCTGCTATGCATAAATGTAATACAGATGGCTGAAACAGTTGGAAAAAATTGAAACTAGAAAACTCATATAACAAAAATGAAGAATGTGCTGCATTCAAAAACCTATGTCTATCCCTACCATGCAGTTGGTCCAATAAAAGATATCACCTACTGTGATGGGACCACTCCCTGTGAAGGGTATACCATCTTCCCGTCAGAGGAATACTTCCCACTTGTCCACCATGTCATTGTATAATACTGCCTTCAGTCATTGGAAGCTTTCTTTCATGCTTTGAATACACCTCAAGACTCCATTATTTCTTCCTTTGAGGGCATCCATTAATGGGGACACGAGCTCCGTGAAGTGTGGTATAAATCATCTGTGGTAATTTACCAACTTTAAGAAGGAGCACATCTGCTGTCAACTATGAAGGGGTCTGAAGTCACAAATGGCCTCCACCTGGTCAGCTAGCGGACTGTTAAGGCCCTGGCCCACTAAAACCTCCAAATATTTGGTCTCCTTACAAGCTCTGACACATTTCTTTGGGTTACTGATCATCCCTGCATTCCTTAATCCCTTTAAAAATACAGTCAAGGCCCTCACATGTTGTGGCCAGGTCTTGGTAAAAATAATGACATTGTCTATATATGCAGCAATGTATGCCCCATGTGGAGCTAATAGAGTGCCCATTAAACTTTGAAAGTAGCTGTTACTTCATCAACTTGGTCTCTTCCTCTTTCCCCCAGAAACGTATCTTAACCCAATAAAGAAGCCTGTCTCTTACCTCATAACGACAATCATCCCCTTCTTTACCCCATTCTCTTGAGTGTTGAAGAGTTTTTGTAAATCTGGATCTTCCCACTCACAATTTGTTTGACAACAAAATCCTCTACCAGTTCTCCTGGAAGTGCAGCCTCTTCTTCTCCAAACCAGGCCTCTTCCACCCTCAGGCATCAACATTCTGTTTCAGCTTCCTGGACCCATTCCAAAACATCATAAACAGGGAACCAGACTCTATCACCATCTTACAGGCCAATTTGGGGGCCAGGCTCATCTTGAATTCCTTTTGATACTCCATAACCCTTATCAATAGCTGGTCTTTTCCCCATAAGCACAAGTCATGTGTTCATAGGTGGTCTTTTCCCCATGAACAAAGTCATGGTCAGGGGTTTGGCCTTCCTTATTTGTTGGCATGGTGCTAACTCCTCACGTATCAAGGTGTGTGGCCTGTACAAGTTGCCCCTCTACCCAGGCCATCAATACTCTTCTCTTCCAGACATCTTCTTCATCACCAGTGCCAAAACTATAATCCTTTGTGTGCTCTGCTCTACCAGGCATTCTCGTGCGGCCTTAGTCTGGACTATCAATATAGCCTGTCCTGGACTTGTGAGTGGACCCCAAAGGCTACCCTGGCTGACGTCCAGGGAGCCCCTTAACTCGCCTGCCACGACTTTGAATGGTACCTCAGTGGAGGGGTTCCCCTTCGAGGCAGCCTCCAGGGTCATCACGCCCCTCAGCAGGCACTCACAGGACTCTGACCTCCCCTACACCTCAGCCACTTGCCACCTTGGGTCACAGGTCTTCTGGCCCTTTGCCGTCCCTGGCTCCACTCAGCTTCTTCCCCAGACTCCCATAGCTCTCCAGCCACGAGTCCCAGTGTCCCCAGGTCACGGCTGAAACGTGAAGGCCCTTGGACCTGGATCTGACTAACCTGTATCCCTAGGGCCCTATCCCAACAACCCTGTGATGTAGCGTGTGATCCCCACCACCGTGACATCTGAAGCAACGCAGCCAGTGGACCTGGAAGCCACAAAGGAATAAAGAGTGCCCTTAACCTATGGGCCCCATGGCTTCCATGTGCCTAGGTGCCCCAGCCCCAGCTGCCTGCCCCACTTGGGTATGGTGTCCTGGCCGATTATCCTTGAGATATAGTGGGGCCCGTCCGTCATTTAACCGTCCCTGCTTGGGGTCTTCTGCCACACCTCACGGCGATCCCTGTTGGGGGTTCCCATTAGCCCCACCCTTGTTACTTCCTCTCCGGGGCTTCCCTGACGGCTCGTTAGTTGGTGCTGGCTTACAGAACTGGCGCAGGCATCAGTGGGCAAGCCGAACTATCAATCTAGCCTCCAGGGTTCACGATGATGCTGGAGGCTGCCTCGAAGGGGAACCCCTCCACTGAGGTACCATTCGAAGCCATTGCAGGCTAGTTAAGGGGATCCCCAGACTTCAGCCAGGGTAGCCTTTGGGGTCCACTCGCAAGCCCGGAACAGGCTAGATTGGTAGTCTGGCTTGCCCATTGATGCCTCCAGTTCTGTAACTGGCTTTGCTTCCTCTGCCTCTGTTGGCCTCGTTGCCAGTGCTGCTGCCGGCTCCGCTGCTGGCTTCTCTGGCAGTGCTGCTACCAATGCCTCTGCTGGCTCCTCTGCCACTACTGCTGCCAATACCTCCGCTGGCTCCTCTGCTGATACTGCTGCTGGCTCCACTGCTGGTATCTCTGCCGGCTCCACTGCTGGTGCCTCTGCCAGCTCCGCTGCCGGCTTCTCTGCTGGCTCCACTGCCAGTGCCTCTGCTGGCTCTGCTGTCAGCGCCTCCGCCGACTCTGTTGTTGGCTCCTCTGCCGGCTTTGCTGCTGGTGCCTCCCCAGGCTCTGCCCCCACCATCCCAGGCTGCCCAACACAGCAGCTGCACCCCTTGGGGTGTGGGCTTTCCTGTCGAGCCTCCACTCACCAGCACACCCCCTGCGCCCTTGGGGCAGCCTTTTGTCTTTGCTGGGTGGCGTCTCCAGCTGTCATCACCCAGCCCCAGTTGAATATGAACACAGCTGATGAATTGCGTGGGTGGTTTCATCGTGCGTGTTTCCCCACGCCTTTTGGACCCTGCAGGAGGTAAGTGGGGGCTTTCTTTTGCTTTGGCCTGGGGTCCTCCTGTAACCCTGGCTCCCCTGGGACACAACCCCTGCCTCAAGATGCCTTGGAGCACCCTGGTATCCCTTCCCCAGGTTGTACCTGGTGGGCTGGTGAGCCCCTTAGTTTGATTTTCCAAGTCTTCGGCCTGATTTTTGCCTTCGCACCTAGATAGAAAATCCACCAGCATATTATTCTTTCCTGGTCAGTGTATTATCTGGAATTTATATGGCTGAAGGGTCAACGCCCATTGGGTAATCCAGCTGTTGTCGGTCTTGGCTGTGCTTAGCCATCTTAGGGGGACATGGTCCGTCACCAGTTTAAACTCCTGGTCCAGAAAATAGTATCTAAAATGGTCCATTGCCCACCAAATTTCCAAGCATTCACATTCTATCGTTGCATACCTCTTCTCCACTGGTAGCAGCTTGTGGCTGGCGTATGCCACGGGCCTCTCAGTATCTCCTTCCTTTTGGGTGAGGACAGCACCCACTGCCATCTCTGAGGCATCGGTCTGTAAAATAAAGGGTTTATTGAAGTCAGGGGTGTGTATTATAACATCCTCACATAGTGTCTGTTTCAACCTCTCCAAACATTGTGTTATCTCTTCTGTCCATCTTACTATCCTAGTTCTCCGCCCTTTAAGCGCCTCCATCAGGGGTGTTGCCAATTCTGAGAAGTGGGGAACAAATCTCCAATAATAATTGGTCAATCCTAAGAATGACCGGAGCTGGCAACAATTTTGGAGGGCTATAAAGTTTCAGATGATCTCTACCTTGTCTGCCAGGGGTCTAATCATGCCCCTACTGATCAAAAACCCTAAATACTTTGTCTCCTTTTGGGCCAGGGCACATTTCTGAGGGTCTGCCATGAGGCCCACATACTTCAGTTCTGAAAAGATGGCCCTAAGAGCTCTCTTATGCTTTGTCCAGGTCTGAGAGTATATGATTATGTCGTCTATGTATGCAGCTGCATATTCAGCGTGGGGCGCTAAGATCTGGTCCATCAAACATTGGAATGTCACAGCAGCTCCATGCAGCCCAAAGAGCATTCTGACAAATTCATAAAGCCCCCACAGGGTACCGAATGCTGTCTTTGGTCATTCTTGCTGGGCTACTGGGATTTGCCAAAACCCCTTCATGTGGTTCAGGGTAGATATGTACTGTGAATCCCCTATTCTCTCTACTAATTCTGCCACTTGGGGCATGGGGAATGCATCGAAGACCGCCAAGGCATTCAACCATCTGTAGTCAATACAAAGTCTCAGTGTTACATCCGGTTTATGCACCAGAACCAGAGGACTCCTCCAGCGGTTCCTTGAAAGCCGCATTACTCCTTGCTTTAACATTGAGTCAACCTCTTTGTGCACGGATTTTAGGAGGTGGTGGGGAATAGGCCTCCATCTTTCCCTTACTATTTGCCCCAGCACGGTCCTTATAGTGTGGACAGTGTTCCAAACCCAGTCAGGGTCTTTGTGGAATCCCTCTCAGAACTCCTCTATGAGGTCTAGCAGTTCCTTCCTCTGAAACATTGACAACTCCTCCCCGATTCTGACTAAGGCTCCTTCTTCAGAGGGCACAGTCCCTCTCCTTAACCCCTGGGGCCACAGGTCCTCAATATCAGCCTCTGAAAAGGCAACCCACCCTTTGGGTTCTTGCCATTCTTGAAGTAGGTTTACATGGAAAATGTGTTTCTCTCAAAGATGGCCAGGCCTATGTACCTCATAGTCCACTGGTCTGACCCGCCGGAGTATCTTGAATGGCCCCTGCCACTGAGTCAAGAACTTACTTATGGACATGGGGAGAAGTACCAACACCCTCTGTCCTGGCTCAGACACCCGCTCCTTGGCGTGGCCATCATATTTTCTTTCTGGTGGGCCTGCACCTCCCTCAGATTCTTGCAGACTAGGTCCTGGGCCACCCTTATTCTCTGCTGGAATTCTCGTTGATATGTTGTTGGCTCTTGAACAGGCCCCCCATCTCATTCCCATTCCTCTCTCAGGACTTGTAGCAGGCCCCTGGGGTGATGTCCTAAAACTAGCTCAAATGGAGAAAACTTTGTAGAGTCTTGAGGGGTGTCTCTGAGAGTAAACAATACCAAGGGAAGAAGGAGATCCCATTTCCGGGGGTCCCCTTGAACACAGCGTCTCAATGTTCGCTTTTGTACACCACCCTCAAGCCTCTGGACATAAAATTCCTTCCCTGGTCGGTTAAAATCTCTTGTGGGACCCTCATCCTAGCTATCCATTTCATCAACCCCTCTGCAGCACAGGAGGCGGTCACAGCTCATTAAGGAATGGCTTCCGGTACCGAGTTGCATAATCCACCGTAACTAATATGTATTGTTGGCTGGAGCTGCAATGGGGAAGCGGTCCTATGACATCTAGGGCTATCCACGAGTAGAGGGTGTCTATAATAGGCATGGGTTGGAGAGGAGCCCTGGAGGGACGTTTGGTCCTCATCTTTTGACATTCAGGGCACGCCACGCATCATCAGGCTACTTCCTTCCCCATCCCAGGCCAATAGAACCGCTGGCTCACCTTACAAGGGTCTTGTCCTGTCCTAAATGCCCTCCCACAGGGCTTGCGTGTGCCAATCGTCAGATAATCTGATGAACTCGGGCCAGCACCACCAGTTGCACATCTGTGGTGCCCTCCCACCTGTGCCCTTGTATGCAGAAAAGGAGATTGCTCCTTACCTTGAAGCGGGGCAGTCCCTCAGGCGGCAATGCAAAGACATCTCCGGAGTCCTGCTCTCAAAGTGTCCTGAGCTCTTGGTCTTGCTCTTGCACTTCCTGAAATTGCAAGCTTATAGTGAAATGGCTGATATCCAATCCTTCAGCTTCATTGGTCAACTCCCTGTCTTCTTCCATTTCCCCCAGCAATCCTTCGTGGTTCCAAATCCTTTTGCATGCCCATTTCACGTCCCTCACTTGGTCTAGAACCTAGTATACTGGCATTCCGTCTCGACCCAGTAGCATTTCGCATGCCATCTGGGGCACTGCTCCCACCAGGAGTTCTCCCTGGTGCTTCATGACGCGTAGGAGGATACATTGCCACTCTATTCACTTGGTTTCCCCATGGCGGCAGGCCACCTTCATGTGGGGGGGGATGAAGATGGCCTGCCGCCATGATGGGATCCTCCCACGGCTGGGAGGATGCTGTCACTCGGGTTCCTTTGGGGGCATCACAATGGGTTCTGGGTTCCTTCTCTCCCTGGGATAGCTTGTTTCTGAGGAAGTAAAAGCCTCTGCCAATTTTAGGGTTTCTTCACAGGTCCAGGGGGAGTGTTGGTATAACCAGCATTGTGTTCTTTCCTCCAAATCATTTTGGAACTGTTTGAGGATGATCTGGTCCGCCAGGGTTTCTCTATCAGGTCCCACTGGGCTTATACATTTATCCAAGAGGTCTTGCAGCAGCTGTAGCAACACCCGTGGCCATCTCTCATCAGGCCTTTTCTTGGCGAGGAACAGGCGGTGATAATGTTTCAGGTTGATTTCCAACCTATATAGAATGGTCTCTTTCACATGTTTGTAGTCCCTTGCCCGTCGATGCCTCCACCAGATCTGTAACCGGCTTCACTGCCTCTGCCTCCATTGGCCTCACTGCTGGGGCTGCTGCCGGCTCCGCTGCCGGTGCTCACCACCACACCTCCTGCACCCTTGGGGCAGCTTTTTGTCTCCGCCAGGCAGCTTCTCCAGCTGGCCCCAACTGAATATGGGCATGGCTGATGAACCGCGTGGGTGGTTTCGCCGCGCGCATTTTTCCACGCCTTTTGGACCCTGCAGGAGGTAAGTGAAGGCTTTCTTTCACTTTGGCCTGGGGTCCTCCTGTAACCCCAGCTCCCCTGGGACACTTTGCTTCAAAGTTCTCCTCCTTCCTAAGTCGATCTCTGAAGGCACATGCCAAACTGGGAATTTTCATTTGCTCCATTCCAGTCGCTCGACAGTCCTTCAATTTGCGACTCATTTTACCACGCTTGAAGCAGACAGCTCTATGAGGTGGCGCTCTTTGCAAGTCCTGGCATTTTCCTTGTTCTTGTCCCACACCTGGGTTATTATGGGGTGGTGCACCCACACTCCTCCCTAGAAACCAAAAATGCCTGTGCCATCTTCAGGGCATCCTCACAGTCAGTGTCACTTCACCCACTGCTGGGAATCTTCCTCTAAGTCCCATAGGAACTGTTCTAGAAGTATCTGGTCTAGCACTCCTTCCTGATCAAACAAATTCAATGGCAACCACCTATTTACTAGGCCCTCAACAGTTGCATCAAAATGAGAGGTCACTGGTCCTCTCACTTTTTGTGGTTGGAAGCACTGCCTGTAATGGTCTGGTGTTATCTTTAGGGATAAAGGATAGTGGCCTTCAACTTCATAATCTCTGGCCTCATATTTTGACATGGCCCTATAGGCTTCCTGAGTCTTGCCTATGACCAGGAACCCCAACTGGTGAGCCCTCTGCAAATGGTCTAACCCTGTCTGTACATCCATTCATTTGAATGCCTCAATAAATGCCTTGGGGTCATTATCTTTTTTAATCTGTAATATCTTGAAAATAGGCATACTTCTGTGCAGCCACCCTTGATGCTATGCTGACTACTGTTCCTGCATCTGGAGAACCTGACCAATGACCTGCAGAGTCTGCCTTTGCATCTCAGGTGAGCCATCATTGTGGGTTGCATCTTAGTGACATGTCAAAACCTGAGTCTGCTAACCATCACATAGGTCTGAGTTCCTAGCCAAGACACTATTGTGACAGGATCACTCCTCATGACAGATGTATCTTCCCACTGGAGGAACACTTTGCACTTGACTGCCAGGCCTTAATTATTATAATAAAGATATGAAGGAGTCAGTGGTGTCCCACAGGTTACTCACAGTGTGATGTCCCACTGATCTAGGGCTCTGCCTCCCCCACATCCCATCCACTCACCAGCCACATTGCTTCTAGGTATGCATGGTCTCTTTGGTTAGTGAGGTTAGGGACCAACTGCCCAACATCTCCAATGTGTTGTCATCCCTCCAACATTCGACACACAAAATCAAAATTAATCAAAAAAGGTAATGTCCATACCTAAGAAGTGTCCCTATCGAATAAATGGGCTTTGATTCAGGCACAGCCCCTTATGAAAATTTGATATCTCTCAGGTTTAGGTGACCACCTGCCCTTTCTTCAGGCCAGGCAGACCTGGTAAATTGTATTCACCTGCGTTTCAGTCCAGGCTTCTCTATAGCCCCTTGCCTTCCCCAGCTCCACTAGGGCCTCTCTGCCACTTCTTCACCCTGACTCCTCCTCCTCCCAGAGCCCTTCCCAGAGAGAAAGCATGGGCCTACCAGCCCTTGCTCCCCTCCATGCTGGGTCTGACTCCTCTTTAAATTTCCTAGCTCATCAGTAATGTCTAACATCATCCACTGGATGCTTGCTCAGCTAGATGATATAGGAGCTTATAAAACACAGCAGCAGTGGAGTACGGTGCTCCACATTAGTCTGCTGCATCCCTGCAGGTAAGTCTATTTCAAGCTTGGCCTCACCATGCTGGAGCTCAACCCCTGGCCTCAAACTTCATTGCACAGTAGCACCAAGCGGATCGCTCTATCAGGGCCACTCTGTTACACCTACAAAAATGCTTCCATCCTGCACAGTAACTATGAAGTTATGATTAATGCAATTTGATTATTGATTATTCCTACCTCCTGGTCCCCTCCAATCAAAAGTAAGAGGGAGGGGAATTTATCTGAAATTTATTTAGAACAAGAAAAGCCCGCTACTAGCCAAATTCAAGACAAATTTTATGCACAGTTAATATCTTGTTCCTTCAAGTATGATATCAGCCAATTGAACGGAGCAGAATATGAACTAATAGGTCTGTAATACACTCTTGCATAGGAGCATATTGTCTGATGTTTAGGTCTTGGATCTACCACCTTTACCTACACTGAGTAGATAATTTTACTGTGCACCACCTAGACTAGTCACATAATTTTTTTTTTGCTCCCATTACATACCAGATTCTCTAAAGCAGCTAAATTGCTCAGTGCTGGAGTCTGCAGAGGACAAAGACAACTTTCAGCCATCTTCATACCTTCCTGACCACAGAGTCGATATGCTTCCGGAACTACATGAGACTGGAACCTGATGGCTATTATGTCTCAAACTTATTGACAGTGGCAATTCCAAGAATCAGGAATGCACATCTTCTTTTACCTGCAGATGCACTTTCTGGCCAATTCTCTAGGGACTTCATGCCACAAGTTTTTCCCTACACAAAGGGATTCCTCAGGAGGCCAGATTTACCGCTGCCTAGTGTAGCCAAGAAGATCAAATCCTACATTTCTTATGTGAATCCATCTGACTGTAAAAAGCCAATATTACTGAGACATTTTAGAACTATCAAATCTCTATTTTTAAAAAAAAAGTATAGTCCATTCAGAGAATCTGATAAAGTAAATGGTTACTTACTGCTTACGCCTCTCTGAACCAGTCACTGTCTCAGGTCCCACCATGCCTACCTTCTTCCTAAATACAATTATTAAGTTTAGAATGCTATTAAAAAAGTTTACTTTTCCCAAACCTTGTCTTCAGCCTCTTTTCAAACACCAGTGATACTTGTTGCCAAGGGCAGATCCAGGAGACGTACAGTAGTGCAGCTGTACCCCTTTTGATTCCTGCTCCATTCAAATTTAAGCCCAACTGCCTGGGAGAGTCAGCAGCATTTCTGTTAAGATAGTAGTAAGGAGTCAACTTACTTCAGAGCTCATTATAACATACCTGATTCCTACTAATCTGTCTTTACTCCACAGGTTTTAAAAACCCTCTCTCCAGCTTAATATTCTTCATTTGACATTCTACTATTCAAACTATTTTTTCTTCTTTGTTGTTGTTGCTGCTTAGCCATTCCTGATAATTTCTCTCTCCTATTTCACAGAACCACAGTCCATTTTTAAACCCTAGCTAAAAACCTTAACTCAACTATAGTAATATTAACTCAGGTGTAGAAATGACAGAGTGAAGTACTGGAGGCACTGACAAGATGATTCAGAAGACTATGTTTTGTTTTTCAAATCTGAGTAGAAGATATACATGTAACAGTCATGACTACAAGATCTATACAAGAACATCTTTTTTGACTATTTTGACAGTCTTTTGGCTAGTTTGTTGGCTTTTTAAAACTATATATTATCTAGCAATTAGTGCACATTCCAATAGAATTATATTTGGTTTTGCTTTGATCTTAAACTGAATAATGTAGTGCCAGGCCTCTAGCATATTAGTATATAAACTGGAGGAAAAATAGGTGGTGTGCTATATGTGAGGATACACCACACCATTGCACCAATTTTTCCAAAATCCTAGTTTACCTATGGTAGTTGCATGGGTGCTGACTGGAGTGCTACAGAATCGAAACAAAAGAAATTAAACTACCTTTGAAGTAAGAGCAAATGAGAACATTGAAGGAAAATGTACATGGAAATTTCTGTAGCAAACATAAAAGGTTTCTACTTTAGAAAACTATTACTGGGTATTAGCATTTACCAGGCATCTGAAATTTCAGCCAATTTCTAACAAAGAGAAAAAGTCAAGAAAAGACTTCACCTTTTAGAGATGCAACTCTCCAAGAAAAAAAAAAAAAAGAATATTTTACCTGTACCATATACACAATTCTTAGAGTCCATCATTAGGAAGTGGGCCCATGGTTAGTGATGAATAAAGTACGCAGCATATATCAAGTACATTTGCTAGGCTTCACGGTTGATTATAAAATAGAAAAATGTTAAAGCAAGTGCTTTGAAGAAGTTGCGGTTGAAGTACCTGAAATCTGAGAACAGTTCTTATTAAACAGTGAAGAAAAAGAAAGCAGGTGAAGTAATGAATAGGTACCATTGTTGGTTTGGCAGACAGATCAGGAGCCTGGTGTCAGTTGTTTAGATGGTTCAGTAAAGTGGGTTTCCATATTATTTAAACACAGAGAAAGAAAATGTCCTTTCTTTTTGGATTAGCTCTAGGTTTCCTATGATGAAAAGGAAGGCCATTTCTTAGATGTGCTGCCTCATTGTGCTGGCTTATACCATACTACAACTCAATTTTAAACTATTAGAATTTATCTGAAGGAAACGTTTTCTTAGCAGAGTTTACAGCTTAACAGGTAGAACCAATTTCCATTACAACACCTAAAGAATAAGTATAAAACTTCCAAATCATCTTAGAAAAAATATCTGCAAAATAAATTGGTCTTTTGATGTAGTCTTCTTTTTCTCTGCTTTTAATTTTTTAACAAACAGGACTGTCCACCCTCACTATTTACCCACTGAGTTTTACAATATCTCAGAATCATCAGTGGTTTATAGATAATACTGGGAACAGATGGTATATTTCAGCACAGCATTTTTCTCTCAGTACTTTAATTAAAGAGCTTTGGATGTCATGAAAAAAATGTGTCTGAAGGGACCTGTTCTCAGCAGCAGCAGTAGAATTTGGCTAAGCTTTGTAACAGTGAATTTCTATGACAAATAATTTTATTTCCTTTTTCTCTTTAATTATTTCTACTTAATTAGTGCTCATAAAAGGGTGTCAGGATTGACAACCCTAGAAAGTTTGTATTTACAGAGTAGGCACATACCAAGTAGTGGCATTCTAACCCTGACCTGTGAGTTTCAGCTATATGAATAAGAGGGTAGTCTACTTTCTGTGCCCTTCTTGACTTCAGTCTTTCCTCTGAATTGCAAAGCAGCAAAATGAGAATTAGGTTTAATTTCTTCTGTTCAGACAGGCCCATATATACTGCTTATATTCATAGATTTCATAGACATTTGGGCTGGAAGGGACCCCAGAGGATCATTGAGTCCAGCCCCCTGCCCAGGGGCAGGAAGTCAGCAAGGATCATAGGATCCCAGCAAGATAAACATATAAAAGAGTCTTGAAGGCATTCAAAGTGGGTGCTTGAACCACCTCTGGTGGCAAACCTTGGAGGCCTGGACAGTAAAGAAGTTTTTCCTTATGTCTAGCATGAAACTATCACAGAGGAGTTTGTGACCATTCGATCTTGTTATTCCTTGGGGTGCTCTGGTGAACAGATGTCCCCCCAGATCCTGGTGAACACCCATGATAAACTTATAGGCGGCCACCAGATTGCCCCTGAGCCTGCGCTTTTCCAGGCTGAAGAGTCCCATGGCTCTTAGCCTCTCATCATAAGGTCTGTTTTCCTGACCTCTGATCAAGCTTCCCCACATCAAATTGAATTGTGGAGCCCAAAACTGAATGCAGTACTTCAGTTGTGGCCTCACCAAGGCTGAGTACAATGGGAGAATGATGTCCCAGGAGTTGCTTGAGAAGCATCTATGAATGCAAGCCACAGTTTTGCTCGCTTTACTAATCACAGCATCACATTGATGGCTCATGTTCATCTTGTGGTCAATCATAATCCCCAAGTCCATTTCATCTGCAGTGCTAACCAGCGTAGCATTGCTGAGCCTATAAGGATGCTGCAGGTTTTTCCTCCCAAGGTGAAGAACCTTGCATTTTTCGGTGTTAAACACCATCATGTTCTCATCCGCCCATTTCACGAGCCTGTCAAGATCTGCCTGGATCACCCTCCTATCCTCAAGGGTGGATGCTTTACCCCAGAGTTTGGTGTCATCAGCAAACTTGGCCAGCCCGCTTCTGACACCAATGTCTACATCACTGATGAAGATGTTAAAATGTAAATGCCCTAGGACGGAGCCTTGAGGGACCCCACTACTCACAGGGCACCAAGATGATTGACTTCTCTTGACTACCACCCTCTGGGTCCTGCTGCAGAGCCAATTCCCCAGCCAGTGGATCATAGTGAGGTCAAGGACGCAACTGGCCAGTTTTGCCAAGAAGTGATCATGGGATACCAGATCAAAGGCTTTTTTAAAGTCAAGATATATGGCATCAATTTCTTCCCCCTTGTCCAGATGATAAGTCACCTGATTGTAAAAGGAAATGAGATTGGTCAAGCAAGACCTACCTGCAACAAACCCATGCTGGGTATCCCTCAGGATATTGCAGTTAGCTAGCCTGTATAGGATGGCATCTTTGATAATCTTTTCCAAGACCTTCCCAGGATAGAGATCAGGCTGATGGGTCTGCAGTTTCCCAGATCCACTTTCCTCCCTTTTTTGAAGATAGGCACCACATTGGCCTTCTTCCAATTTTCAGGTACTTCACCAGAGCACCAGGAGTTCTCAAAGATCTGTGCCAGGGACTGAGCTATGATGCCTGCCAGCTCTTTGAGTGCCTTTGGGTGTAAACCATCAGGGCTGGCTGACTTGAAGGTATCCAGCCTGTTAAAGTGTTTCCTTCAGCTTTGATGGATGGTAAGGAATTTCCCTCACCTAGGCATCCCTGTCCCATAGTGGGCAGGAGTGACCCATGGGACTGGTGAAAAACTGATGCGAAGTACCCATTAGCAAGTTTGCTTTTTTCTGGGTATCGATTGTCAGTTGTCCCACCTGGTTTAGCAGGGGTTCGATGTTGCTCTTGCTTTTCCTACAGCTCCCCACATATCTAAAAAGGGAATTTTTATTGTCCTTAATATTTGTAGCTAGCTGGAGTTCCATTGCAGCCTTGGCTTTCATGGTTTGCCCTCTGCAGGTCCGGACCAGAGCAGAGTATTCCTCCTTGGTGGTGGATCCTGGTCTCCATCCTTTGTAGGTCTTCCTTTTAAGATGCAGGAGGTCTGCTAGTTCCTTGGAGACCCAAGGGGGTTACTGTACCCTTTTGCTGCCTTTCCTCTGAGATGGGATAGATTTTGTTTGTGCATCTAGGATCACTCCCTTGAGGAGCAACCACTCATCCTGAACTCCCCTCCCCTTTGCGTTGTGGCACTTTAGGGCCCCACTGACAAGCCTCCTGAGCTCGTCAAAGTCAGCTTTCCTGAAGTCGAGGACTTCTGTATTACTGACTGTCTTGCCAGCTTTATGGCTGGCAGATTTGGTGAAGGTGATTAGCTCATGGTCACTGTCACCCAGCTTCCCTTCAGTCATTAGGTCGCTGATTAGGTCATCCCCAGTTGCTAGTACCAGGTCAAGCAGCGCTTTACCTCTCGTCAGCCCGTAGACTTCCTGCATCAGATAAAGGTCATCCACGCATGAGAGAAAGCTTTGCAACCACTCGGATTTGGCTGAACACTCCTCCCACAAGAAGTCTGGGTAGTTACAGTCTCCCATGACAACCATACACTTGGAGTGAGCACCCTCAGCCAATTCTCTGGCAAACTTCTGGTCAAGGTCTTGACCCTGGGTACGGGGTCTGTAGTAGACTCCCACCATCATGTCCCCTGTGCCATGTTCCCCAATGATTTTAACCCAGAGGGTCTTAAGTCCACCATGGGGGCCAATGTTGGCTTGCAGGGATGCATAAGTTTCCTTGACATAGACAGCTATGCTCCCGCCTCTTTTGTCCACTCGATCCCACCTGTACAGGGTATAGTCATCTATACCTGTGGTCCAGTCATGGGTGGAGTCACATGTTTTATGGGGCATTTATATATGTGCTCTGGGAGGAGAGGGGGAGGCAGCGTTCTTTAATTAGAATGGGTCTGAGAACTGCTCTAATTAAAGCACCCAAAGCATCACATATATCCACATCCCCACACTAAAAAATGGTGGTGGGGTGCTTTATTTAATGCTTCCACTGCCATTTTTCAGCACAGGGATCCTGGTACACATGATACTGCAGTCTGCTGGAATGTGTTAATTGCCACACTTCAGAAGACTTGAGTAATCAAGTCTGCTCCAGCCTTGCTGCACCTGTATAGGCAACTATGGTATATGCCTCAGTTTCTCTAACTTGCACACTGGAAAAGAATGGATTTGGGTTGTCTGAAAGAGACCTGGGAGGCTCTGCAGGAAGGGTCTCAAATCCTGGGGAATGGGCCACCAAGAGAACAATAGACCAGTTTGCATATGTTTACACACCACTAGACTCAGGATCCATTATCTGGAGACTTCCTGATGTTTCTGGTGCCCAAGAGGGACACATAAACAACCCCAGTATGAAAGACTGTCTGAAAAGGAGTCTCCCAAAGAACCAGGGAAGAGAAAGGCAGAACTAAAGAAACCCAAGAGAAAACAGATGGGGCTGCTACCTCACAGGCTTCCTGCTAGTTACCCTGGGCTCTGGGGCACAAGAACACTGCCTGCTTTATTACTGTGGACAGACAAATGTTGGTCTTGTTTAAAGAGCTGCCTGCTTCGCTGGATGTGACTTTGGGTGCACTCCATTCCCTTGGAGAACTGAAGTTCCTACGGAGCAGTACCCATGGCAGCAGCATGTACAACTCAAAACCAGAGCCTGGCCACACTCCAACTGCCAGCCAGGCTCCATGTGCCTGGATCGCCACTGCTGCAGCCCCAGGAGGTGCCCAGGACCCCAGGTAAAGCTGTTCAAGACAGCCCAGTGTTGGCCTCGGCCTCCCCTACCCCACCAGGGTAACTTGCTGCATGCCAAAGGGCACACGGTACGAGTAATCCCTAGGGACAACTAGCATTGGCACACCTTGTGCATCTAGGCCAATGCTAGTTGTCCCCAGGGAACCACATGTCCACGCATGTGCAGACATGGCCAAAAAGGCCATCACTCTCAGGGACCCAAACAAGCGCTCCTCTGTTGAATCCCTGGCAACTATTTAGGTTTGCCACAAAAACTGGACCCAATGAATTCTTACTAGGCTCTGTAAAAGGCTCTGTACACCAACAGGCAGTCTTCTAAGCCATGCAATATTACATTAGTTCCCTGTCATTTGTTCAGGATCTTGAAACTAAGCAAAACCCAAATATATACAGTAGCCATTACTGACAAACATAATGTAACAATCTGTCTTTGTTTAACTAAGAATTGATTCCATGACTAGATGATTTGTTACATTACAATCTAAGAAGCCAATGCAAATCCACCATACATTTCAATAAGCAGTACATTTTGCCATGTAGGACTTTCTGTTCTGGAACTCAAGTCCTATTTTTATCAGATAAGTGACTCTTCTGTTTTCCAGTGTTTGTCCTGGTAGAAAATTGATTGGGATTATTGGATGGATGACAGGGGTGTAACCTGATATGACTAACCATAGATTTATGGCTATAGTAAAGCAATTGGAAGTTTTATTCAAAGTTCATATTATCTAAGTGTTGTTAACTACTCTTTTAGCAGCTCATTTTGTTTTCCCCTTAGATATTTCTTGCAGATACCCAAGTTGAACGTTAAAAAAATTTCCTTTCAAAAGCAAATTCATTTTTAATACGATATAAATCCTTCCTTGAGCACTGATTATACTATTTTGGTGTGATCACTGTTAATAAGCCACTAAATATTGGAAGATACATACTGAAATAAATAACCATCATCTATAACGACAGTAAAGAAGACTGCTTCAGATTGAATATAAGGAAAAACTTCTTTAGGGTTCGAGTGTCTAGAGTCTGGAACAGACTTCCCCCAGAGATGGTACAGTCACCAACCCTAGAGATCTTCAAAAGACAACTGGACACTCACCGTGCTGGGGTCATCTGACCTCAGCAGTCTTTCCTGCCTATGAGCAGGGGGCTCATGATCTCATGAGGTCCCTCTCAGTCCCTAACTTCTATGAATGTATATTATAATAAGCAACATGCATAATGATGACAAAATATTGTCTTCTGGTAACATAAAAATATGTTTTAGTTAACGTCTAATCACAACTATTACAGTAAGCATGCAAGTTTGCCTTTATCGATATGAATTAGAGGGGGTTACTGGTATATGATTTCAAAAGTCAGTTTTGGTTACATGAAGAAAGAATGTTGCAAACTGGCCTAGAAAAATATAAGAAAATTCCGAGATTAAATGTTAAAAGGAGCTACAATAAAAAAAATCTATATTTTTCCACAGTTTCCAATCCATTATAACATATTCATCCCTTTAAAGATTATTCCTGAAAGAGATCTCATTAGTTGATAGATTAAGTTCACTTTGGGCAAAATGATGCTCTACTCTGCATCTCATGAAACCCAGATCACATTAAAGAGGCTTCATCTTGGGTATTATATGATTAAATGGCCATGTAAATTGCTGCATAATCTGTCTTTTCTTTAATCATGCCATCTCAAAGGACTTCTACATTTAAACTTTCATTTAAATAAAACTACATTTCTAGTTTTTACAGTTGCCTTGAAAGTGTAAGCTAATGCCAATAGCTTGAATTCACCTCACTGGGTGTTACCATAATCACTTGTGCCAATGCTTAGGAGTTACATTCTTACCTATATGACCATTGATTATTTTAGTGAATGTTACAAGTAAATATGCTTGGTCATCAAAAGTGTGTGCTACTGTTTGATGAAGTGACATATTTGGAAGTGGACTACAGTTGAAGAACTAGCTCTGATAAGGTTTGCTGGGGTACAAGAGAAAAAGCGACATACCCCATTGAACTGAGCATTAATCAAACAGAATACACATTTGCCCTTTGGTGGGGAGTGCAAATCTTAGAGTGGGTTCTGTCATGTGTGCCAAACTTCTGTTCTGTTACGGGTATAGACAGCTTTCCAATCACTTACATTGGTAAAAGTGTAATGTTGGTACCTGACCTATGTCTGTTTCTACCCACAAGAGGGAGAAAAGGAAAAATGTCCCTTCCCAATTACAAAAGCTTTCAACCAGCACCTAGATGCCAAACACAAAAAACAGCTTTCATGGTGTCCAAAAGATGATGAAAGTCCCAGCTGTCTCCTATCTGGCTCTCAGAACCTCTGGCTTTTCTTCCTGCTTCCTACGCCACAGTAAGTTACACATATTTTCAGAGCAAAAATCTGTATCATATTGAAAATCTGAGTGTCATATCAAATAGTGCAAATTAAATCTACCATAAAATCAAGCCTTTAAATAGGGAAGGGGACACCATCCTGATTATATTGAATTGGACCAGTAGGGTACAGGAAGAGAGTGAGTGGGAGCACCAGATATAACTCTGGAGCACATGCTAAATAATGTGCTATATGGGGCATGGATCTAGTCTGTTTTTCAGACTATATCTAAAAAAAGCCTTTTCTTTTTGAGGTGTCAATGATGCACATCTTAGTTCACAGTTTAATAAATACAGCCCTAATTTACATATGAGTGGAAGAGAAAAACATGATATTTAGTATACAGATAAAGGAAGCATATATTAAATGGAAAAGCCTTCAACACTTAATCCAAGAGACTGTCAATATATCACTGCCACCTCCTCCTTATCTAGCCAACTCTTCCTATGCTTTATATGGATCACTGGTGTTCAAAACAATTAAGAAAGGTATTCAGAAATATGAGGAAAGTACCTGTCCATCCTGTTCAACACTGTGAGAGACTAGAACTCCCAATATAGTCATTTGTTGCAACATATGCTCTTTAACTGCTACTTCACTGGGTTTATGTCTGAGTGCCACTAATAAAATTAACTGAGTTGGATGCAGTAAGCTGTTTATAGGGATGAAAGACCTACCAAAATAAATTTCTGTTACAGCTTAGAGAGCTGAATATCTTTAAGCACATAAACAGTGCACAGAAATTCTGTGACTTATTCTTTCTGCAGTTACTCACCAAAGAGGGCTGAGAATATATATATATATATATATGAATGTTCTTGTTCTGACAAGCCAAAATCCCTCTCCCAACTGCATAACTGTTTCAGTTATATGAAAAATGCATTCTTAGTGTAACCCTTCTGCCAGGCACCAGTCAGCAGCAACAACAACCAGGTTCAATTAGGGGGTTTAAATATATCTTACCTTGCCTTGAGCCCCCACCCAGACCACCTGGGAAACACTAAATAAATTACTACAGTGTCCCACATGAACAAACCCCACTCCTCACAAGCAGTGTAAACACAGAGAACAAATGTATTACTGAAAGAAAAGGCAAAGAAAAAAAGGGAAATGCTAAATACAGTTTAAAATACTACCAACTACAAGGCATAGCTCAGAGAAAGCACCCTCTTAGGGAGGCTTCACCCATGTGCAGACAATCTGGGACTTGGGGATCACCCAAAAGACAGTTACAGAGTCTTGCACCCTTATACCTGCAGTTCAGCAATAGACTAGAGAGGGAGCTTCACTGGAGAGTCCTTTGAGCGGCGCGGTGGGTTCACTGGGCTGTGGGAAGCTGCTAGAGAGCGTGGGTCCTTCTGCCTTGCAAGGGGCCCCTTGCTGTTCCCTGCGATGCCGTAGGGTGATTCGAACTTCCATGTGGTGGTCTTGAGGGGTTAACCGTGGCTCCAGACAGCATGCCTCCACCCCTAAATTCCTAGTCCCAATCTCAGATTTGCTGGGCACAAAATGCAAAAAGAAAGCTTTGAAGGAGGAGTCAGGCCTACCTCACCTGGCCTGAACTGGGCAGCAAAAGCCAGCCAGGCCTATACTGCACTGAGGCCTGAAGATGTAGCTGGGGTCCAGCCACACAGCTAGGCTGAAACACCATAACTGTAGAAAAAGCAACAACATAGGCCCAACTCTGGCTGCGGCCTGGACATCTGGTCTCAGCTATACCCATGCTGACATGATTCAATTGCAAATCAAAGGGGGCCAGGCCCTGGTAGCCAGTAACCGCCAGGACCCATTCCTGGGCAGTTTGCTCAGGGATTAAGAACCCATGGCATTAACCCACTTAAGGGAAAAAAGGGAAATTGGGAGGAAATAAGAGTTTCAAAATCCTTTTCAGACTTTCCTTCCCTGTACCTGAGTCTTTTCCTTCAAAAAAGCATTTGCTGGCCTCTCAGTGAAAAAGCGGGAAACCCCCCATAAGGAGCAGGTTTTCTGCTTCCTGATGCAGCTGTGCAGCTCTCAGCAACCCCAGGAGAAAAAGCCCCAGAACCTTTGTGAGATGTTCTTATATACCTGGTGTGACATCCCCCAAGCTTTGTCCAATCAGGGATGGCCACACTTTACTCTTTCTCCCCACCAATCCGGTTGAAGCATCCTCTGCTTCCTCTGGCCAATGGAGCCAGAGGGTTTTTCGTATTTTCCGCAGATACAGACCCCAGTTTGCCATGTGCTGAGCATGTGACCAGAGCAACAGGGGCCATCTTACCCATATCAAAACACACACACACAAAACAATACACAACACAGTCTGTGTGCGGGGGTGTTACATTAGTAATTTAATTCTTCCTTTTTTAATATAATGCCATAAGGATGAACTGCACTGCTTAATGAAATACAATCTACTGCATTAACAGTTTCAAGCTTCTTGCTAAAACTCTGACACCTGCACTGCTAGGAGACAGCAGTTCTTATGCAATAAGCTTCATTGATTTTAAAAGGCTTTGGACCAGGCCAGTGGGAGCCTTTCCATTAACCTCAATGTGGCTTGGATCATGACCCAAAAAGTGAAAAATTGTGGGAAATATCTTCCCCATGTAAGAGGCCTACAGAGGTTTGTTCCAAAATAGAAAATTACAAATTAGGCCCTTTCCTCTTATCAGATTCTCATGAATTTTGAATCCAAACAGCAGGTGTTCTGGCAGAAAGGGTGGGTATTTCACAGGAGACACAGACAGCGTAACAACTACACAGCTGCAGCATTCCCATTTACAGTTCTTGGGGACATATTACATAGTAGATTACCTGCAACCATAGCAGCTCAATAAGAAGTAATACAAAGAGGCAAGGTAAAACAGCAAATAGTGTCAGCAGGAACAAAGATACCTGATGGATTTAGCTGGGGAATAGACTATGATTGTACACTGGGCTCTTACCTGGCTTGAGCTCTCTCCACAGCTCCGCGCACCCTTGTAGAAGGGCCACTCACAGTGGGGCGTAGAATAGATACCACATACCATTGTTTGTATCTTGGACACTGAACAATTACCTCATCTCACAGAATCCATTTATTTTACTTACTTCAAAAATTTCCCCTGGGGTAGATCAGCTATAATTTCAACATGACAAATTCTTACATACAGAGGAAAAATACTAAAATCAGCTGAGTATTTTGGCTAAATCTATAAATAGACTGGAAACCTTATTAAAAGTTAGGAAGTCTTTCTGTCTCCCCTCATTTCCTGCTTAGTATGTCAAAAAGATACAAAAAGGGTTGTATATTTAAAAATAGTAAGAGATATTTTCACTATGAAATCTCTTACATGTCAAATTAGGTGAAAAGTATGGCAACAAGGACTACATTGCTTTTGGATCCTGTATATTTTAATAGATGCCTTAAGGACAATCTCGCTGCTAATGATGGGTCTGAATTTTGGAGTGTTTGTATAAGCAGCTCCAATACTGGGAAAGCTCAGAGGTCCTCCTATATTAGCAATTCTCAGCAGAAAAGGTCTCCTGGTGTCCTTAAAAACTCTACCAGTGTTCTTACACCTGAATCATATTGTTCTCTTAGCTACAGGGCTCTCATAGAAAATGGACCAGATTTTCAGTGGTATAGGTCCAAAGAAGTCAAGGGAGGCATTCTGATTTATACCGTCTGAAAATCTCTATACTGGGATTATTGAAATAATATCTAACTCAAAGCCTGAACATTTTTTCAAGTGACCCCTGTAAAAATAATATTTTACATAATTAAAAGGTTTCTAAGGAAGCCTTAGAAGATAGGTACTTTTTACAATTGATAGATCAATTGTGTGAGATCATCACAAATATTGTCGAACGGCAATCTCTAACTATTCAAATGAGAGTGTTAATCCTCCTAGAGATCAACCCAGTGAAAGAACAGTGCCTCAACTCTTATTAGGTCATTATCTTAAAGCCCAGCTCTAACCTAATGCAATATAATTAATTAGTAAATGAATGACAGGCACGTGACAATTATATTAAGCCACAACAACAATCCAATATAAGCCACAACAATGCAACGTCCAAGAGAGGGCACTAGAGAGCATAAGCAGACTCTATGCAGCTGCAGTGGCAGCACCACTCACACACAGATCCACTCCACTGTCGCTCTGGCTCCTCCAGCCACAAAACCCAGCAGAGGTTTTGTCCCTGGAACGTCACTCTGCATGCACATGGTTCCCTGCCCCCGGACTGTGCCAGCTATTGGTTACTCAGAGCCCTCTAGCTTTAGGCGCTCCAGGCACACTTTCACCAGTCACACATGAAGTCTCACACTCATTCACACAGCGAACACAGATCCTTCAGATCTGTTCCATGTTATGACCATACTCCACTGACACCTGTCAGTATTCAGATGTCCACGCACATGACACTTATGCCTTTTCACACATGCACATGGCACTCAGCTCTCACTCAATCAGGTAAATGTATCATTTACCTCACAGGCTTTGCCACCCTAACTTGAACCAAGTGAACATGCTGAGGTGTAAAAACTAGGCCATTACATTAAGACAATTCAAAAGATCCCAAATCCTGGAACCTCCTGCCCTTCTGACCCACTGAGCAGGTGCAAGCACTAGCCAGGCCAGGGGATGCTCCAGCTTATAGCGAACAGTATAAATAAGGATAATATGAAAAATAGATCAAACTGACTGACCACAGAATTACATTTCAACAATCATAGTATCATAGTGTCTAGGGTCAGAAGGGGCCTAGAGCAGGCCATCTAGTCTGACCCCCCTGCCAGTGGCAGGAACGAGTGCCAGGGTCACAGGACCCCAGCC
>JAGPOW010001918.1:30423867-30434260 GCA_030014935.1 Caiman crocodilus
ATCCACCACCACTCTCTGGGAGCGCCCTGTCAGCCAGTTTCTGACCCACTCAACTGTGTAGGGGTCAATGCCACAGCTCCCCATCTTTTTAATGAGGATAGGATCATATTCACTCAGTTCCAAGATAAGTTCTTACGCCCACCCACACTTTTAACATGGGCAAAAAAGCCACTCATTTTGGAACTGAACATGAGGCAGCAGGGGGACAGGCAGCTGCTATGGCTCTGGCCCCAACCCAGGGTCAGGGCTGGAGTGGATATTTAGCCCTGAGTAGCCTCTGCCTCCTCTCCCTTCCCCACCCTACATTCCTTCTGGCTCTCCTCCCCACAGCCTGCATTCAAATCTTGTTTAACTTCATCCCAAACATGAGATTGTTCCAGTAAAAAATATCACCCACAAAAATCCTTGCCTCTTGCAGAATACTAAACCATCACAACTACAACATCACTCTAACACTACCTAAATCTAAACCCTACAGACCTGGTTTTCATATATATCTGCAGAAGACATTTTAAAATTTGTATTTACATATGTCATTTTAACCATCAGGAGCTATTAAATGTATTTTGTACTTACCTAGAGGCATGTAAAATGATGGAAGTTAGATCAAGAGCAATATTTGTACAATAAAGAACAGTCATTGTGGCTGCACGATTTTTCAGAACTGTTATTTATGGGCTACATGTTAAATCTTCTTGAGAAAATGTCTGCATCTGGGAGGAAGAATCATTTGTACATTACCCAGCATCTGACTGGGACCAAGAAAAGTATGTCACTAGAGATATGAACAATGCAAAATGTTCACATGTTCTCTGTCTGTATGGGGTTCATAAACTGCTAATCCACGAGGGAGGAACAAGAAGAAGATATGAGCATAAGAAGCAGTATCTTAAGTCTCTATATGGGACACTGAAAGACTATATATATAACAAAATATTTATTGATCAAGCTAATGCTGATGTCTCAGTAGCTTCTTTAGGCAGGATTCAAATATCTCCCATAGACATTAATAACTTGAATATTCATTCAAGTTCATTCGTTCAAATAATCAATTTGACCAAATTGAAACGGAACAGTGATCCAAAACACCAAAATTAATCACTATCCCTATGAAATGGCCAAATCTGAAACTGAACTGAAACAGCTGTTTCCCACAGCCCTACTACACATGTACTTTGGTGCATTAGTTTAATGCACAGATTTCTAGTACCTTTACAGGTACTAAAAAATGGCACATTAGAGTAATCTGTTGTGCTGTAACTGCTGCACACATGTAGATAGTGATGCTTTATTGAGCATTATATTAGTCTAATGTGCAGTAAAGCTTCTCATGCAAACCCACCCACTGGAGAGAAAAAGTAGAGTTCAAGTCCCTCATCTTTAGCTACACCTCCCCAAAAGAGGTATGGTAGTGGGTCCACAGATACTCCCCACCCAGGAGCTCAAGATGGTACCTGAGCCACAATACCTTCAGTCAGATTTGTTGGTACAGTTAGGCCCTATTAGATTTGTTGGTACACTTAGACCCTATACTTTATTCTGAGATGTGCGACTTTGTACCCATGTCAATCATCCTAGGATGATATGGATGAAAAAATTATTTTGACTTCATTCACCTCATTGTATAACTGAGCTAACTCTCTTCTCAAGGAGGCAGTGCTGGAATGTTCCGATCCACCAAGAGACCATAACATTCAGACAAAGCATTGCTGCCTTTTCTCAAAAACTTATGCACCTCTAAGAAAGCTTGCTGAAATCTGCAGTGCTCTTTCCAGTAACTTGGGCAGGCTGTGGACCAAGTCTTAAAGTACAATTAATTAATTGCATTGAAATTCCACATGTTTATTCTATTCTAGCTTTATCTCTTCAATGTACATGAGCAAGCATATGTTATACACATTAATCACCTTACCATTCTTTTACTGCCTATAGTTCATGGCAAGGCACGTACAGCACATTCTAGGACTGTTCTTTTTAAAAGGAGGAAGCAACACATTAACCTATTCTTCCTTGTAAGGTGTAGATTCACCTATTGCCATACACACTAATTTAGTTTTTGGACAGGACAAATATAGCAACACTGTTGAAGTTAATAGGCCAGTTTAGTAAACAAGTCACAATGAAACAAATTAAATGCACTGTCATACTAAGCAATGCAAATATCACTGAGTATATGGATTTATACTGTCCTCGAGCAATGACTTTGCTATTATGCTAATAAAATTATAGTGATATTCCATTTCAATTAGTATAAACCTTGAAAACAATTTTGGGGGTCTAATTATACTATGGGATTGTAGAAAGCTTCTTTTCTGTTATCGGCTAGATTCTCACAATTGTAAATAGGTGTATTTCTATACATTTCCAAGGAGCTAATCCAATTTATAGCCTGGCCCTACAGATCAATTCCATAAGCATATTTTATCGGTATTAAAGGATAAAAAACAACAAAGGATAATTACATTAAAAAGACTCATCTGCATGCAGGGAAGAAACACATCTAGGATCAAATCCTGCATTCACTGAAATGAGCAGGAGCAGGATCAAGCACAGTTCAGTAAATTATACCAAAATGTTGCACTATGAAGCATGATTAAGATGAGAGGGAACTTTTCAAGCCACTTTGGGGTATATTAAAACTACCACTAACTTTTAAAGTCTTAGGCCTTGATCCTCCAAAGGCTCTCCCATGTGTTTAGCTTATGAGCAGTTCTACTGAACCAATAGCCCAAAATTTTCCTTTTTGCAGTTCAGGAAAAACATGTATGCAAAGTGTTTGCAGCACTGGAGCTCAGAGTATAAATGTCATATTCTCTTGCCACAAAACAGTCCTGAAACCAGTACATCCAAGCACGAGAAGGTTCCACAACTTCTGCCTGTTCTTTACATTTGAGCTATAAATAGAAACAATGACGGTAAGGAGATGCACACTGTCACATAAAATGCCCTATTTTGTTTTAGTGATTTGGGTTGAGAGATAATGGAACGATTTCCTAAGCAAAGGTGATTTTTGCAATAAAATATACAACTCTAACTGTGGATTTACATGTTCCTATGTCATGAAAATAGTCATTGACCGCAAGGCTAGGGACAGAAGTTACACATAAGCCTGTTTAGGTGATCATAAGCTGGTTTAAAGTAACAGAAGTTCAGTGCACATTTTCAAAATGACAAAAAACAGTTTAAAATAAACCTGGATGGATGCAGTATCAGACTTAACTGACTTAGGGCAAACCAGTTTGTGGAACTTCTGTCCCAAGATCCTTTCCTGGTTCAAGTTACCTCACAGTCCTCCAGCATCCCAGGATGTTTTGCAGCCCTGAGCTATGCTGTTGGCTCCAGTGGAGCAGGGACTGCCTCACCCCTCTGCTCCTTAGCCTGCTTCCTGCCTGAGTCCACCAGCCCTTAGGGACAGGAGTGGGGCAGGGGAAGAGCCCCTGAGACCCCCCTAGTCTCAGGTCTACACAACACACATGGGAAGGAAAAGCCCCTGTGATGGGGACTTCCCCCCCACCTCAACCAGGGCAGCCCCAGGTTGCTGAGGAGAATTATTTCCCTCCCAGACCCCAGAGCTGTTTGCTTGGGCTGCTGCCAAGTCTCAAGCAGCCTCAAGGAGTGGAGGGAAATTATCGTTCTTCTCCACAGCCAGTTTTGCCTCAGTCGCTATGAGTTTGAGGCAAAACTAGTTGCAGGTGAGTGGAACAGTATCTCCCCACTCCCTAAGGATGCTCCAGGCTACCCCTGAGACTCACAGGGGCTAGGGCAAGCAGCTCTGGGGTTGGGGAAGGGAAGTGCCATGGGGATACCTGAGGCTGGGTGACCTTGGGCTGGGGTGGGGGATCCAAGGCAGTGGTTCCCCAGTGCCCCAGTGCTGGTCTGCATGGGCAGGCACCCAGCCAGGAGGATCATTTCTCCCTCGGCTAAAGCAATCAGCAGCTGGGAAGGGAGAGAGGGAATTCCCTTCAGCTCCCCAGGGCTGCCAGGGTTGGGAAAACCAGGCTGGGAGGAAACCCCCTGAGGGGAAGGGTGGGTCAGCACCAAAGGGGGTCAGCACCTGGACAGGGGGCTTCTTAGCCCCCTCTTGGGGGACAGCAGGGGTTGGGGACACTTGGCTGGGCTAGCAATGGCCAGCAGGCTGGAAAATGTGCTCTAGCACCCCCTGCCTACTGGCCTGGGTCAGTGCAGGCCTCCCCCTGCCTTTCCCAATTGAAAACTAAAAAGTCAGTTCAGTTAGTTATAAATTCAACCTATGCAGCTTAGAGGAAGCTACCTAGATTGAATCAGTTCTGCCTCAGGCTTTTTTGACTGTCTGTACTTATTCCAAATAGTCAACAAAGTAAATACAAAAGGAATATTTGTAAATAAACAGCATTTGATGAAACAACAATGTTGAATTTTGTGCAGCTTCACATGGGCCTCATGGTACACATTTCAATATGACTATTCACAATGCTGAAGATTAGCCCTGGTAAAATTGTTTGCAGGATTATACTTTAACATGATTAGGGTAACTTGTACTGCCTACGCTATCTGCGACTGGAATATGTTGTACTTATTCCTTGCTAGACACTCAAATCTGCTAGCAACACCCACACATTACAAGCCAATTAAATATAACCACCTAGCCCACTGCCATGGTAACCTACTTGCATCAGCCCTTTAAGAGCTTCCCCTTTGTACCCATTTTATGTTTGTATTCTGACTCTCAAAACCTGACTTCCAAGCAGGTTGATGTTACTTGTTGATTTCAGGCACGGAACTGTTTATATACCAGATCAGAACATGTGCCATGAGATAACGTTACTGCCTAGACTTCATTCCAGAATTTCTTTCTCAATGCAAATGTAGGGCGCAGAAGCGGGTAACAGTTTTACCTAAAGTGTATGTTACAGTATGCACTCTGTAATGAGCTAAAGCACCAAGCCAGTAAGTAGTAGATTAGAATCCTGAAATTCACATTCCATACACCTAAGAAATCAAATGAATACAGTGTTTGTGGAATGGTTATTGTGGAGCCATCTTGTATGATACAACACTGCTATAAAAATGATTCCCATAGAATCATCTTTTATTCAAGCAACTGCCATTGTTCAAGATAATGAGCCAAAGAAGGCACTACAATAGGAGAGGAATTGATTTAGTTTTTCCAAAACTTCAAACATAACTTTAGATAAGTAGAATGTTTGATCTTCTAGCTACCAGCACCATTTCCTACTTACTTATATAAACTGGAACTCTCAAACTCCTACCTATTCCCAGTGATCAGTGCATTCTGGCTTGTTAAATATTCTGTGAGCTTATCGCAAGTCTCGGTGCAGCAAGGCTTTTTAGTTGCTATGGCCTTAAGCATGGGACATGAAAGAAAAGGATATCTTGGAGTCTCAAGCTACATTTTTAATTTAAAAACAAGGCATGGTAGCCCTTGGCATGTCCCCAGCCATGTTTAGTTGTTGTGGAGCTCACATTTATATTTTGGAATGCTCTACCTTATATAGGGTATTTCTGTAAAAGTATTTCTTGAGAGAAAGCTACATCTAAAATATATAAGAACTGTAGTTTTACTTTAGATAACCAAGTGTGGCAGGCTTTTGCCCTACCACCTAGGGAGTGGACCACCCCAGAGCAGTTCACCCGTCACAACTTTGGGTTTTATCCATACCTCTGTGATGTTGCTCAGTGGTCCTTATTAGTTCTGGGAACAACCCTTTGGTGCATCTTCTGTGAGGCTCCTCATCCCCTATACCCCCTCCTTTCCATTTGGGTGTTCTTATAGATTGCAAGCTGCACCTTGATGTTGTCATAGGTGGCCTGATGTGCAGCTGGGTTGACACTCCAGTGTCACAGTTGCTTGCTGTGACCTTGTTGCACTTGGAGAAAAAATACTAACAAAAAAGGAAACAGTATAACTTGATGTGGCTCAGGTTGAGCAGTGGGCAGGACACTGTTGGGCCTGCACTGAACCGCTCACTCTGTACTGAGCTGCTTAGGGGTCTGCTTCTTCGACCCCTCATGCCCTTTTCTCTATCTGGCCCCCTTTTCCCTGGGGCTTTTTCCTGCTGCCCCATGGCTAGGGGTTCCAGTGTTTCTACATGGCCCTTGATGGGCCCACTGACAGCCAGACACAGTGGATATCACCTGACAGTGCAGGTTGGGCTTACAGTTAGGCTGCTTCCATCCCCATCAGACCTGTGGCTTTACAAATGCCAGTCAGGCGCAGGCTAGTGAGCTCTGCTGCTTCAGTGTGGGTCGTTTCCTAGATGGACCACTGGAACTGTGCCCAGCTTTCTCTGGCCAGTCTTAGGTCTAGGTCCTAGATGGCCCTGCAGTTCAGTCCCCTTTAGGCTCTGGCAGGCCCGGGCCAGTTTCCCTGGCTTATTGGCTGGTGATGGTGGCAGTGACAGCAGAGTGTTCCAGGTGGCAGGGAGTATATCTGGTTCCAGTTCCAACACACGATGCATCCCCTCATGTTCCTGGCCTGTGGTCTGCCTTTCAATGTGCAGCTGCTGTGCTGTGCTCCAATTGAGGCCCAGCTCCTCCATCCGTGGAGCAGCAGCTGTGCTGGTCACAGCCCAGCCACCTGGGCTTCAATACAGAGGTAATCAGGGCATGGGCCTGCCACTCCAAGAGGGCTTTTTATGTAATAACGGAATAAGGAGAATGGTATTTAGCTGTGTTAGTCTGAAGTTAGGCAGAAGGCAGGATAGTGATGTACCTTATAAAATAACTATATCAGAGATGTATAAGCTTTTGTGAGCCTGTGATGAAGCCAGCTTGGGCTCATAAAAACTTATGCATCTCTGATTTAGTTAGGCTATAATGTGCATTTCTGCCCTGCCTTTGCAATGGAATAAGAGCAAGAATTCACCAGTTCTGGTATAGGGAAGTCCCAGAGAATTTAGTGTCCTATTTCCTATCATTACATTCTGCTTAATATCACAGTAATTATATAAGCATTCTTTACTTTCCACAGTCCAGATCATTTTCAACTCACATAATATATAACTATTACATCAATTAATCTAGTTGCTGTCAGAAGCCAAACAAGAGCTGATAAGCCTGATCTGTTACATTAAGCATAACCAGCACAGCAAGAGAGCACTAGGTTATATTGAGCATAATTGTTTGTATTTGTTATTACACTCTTCATATAAAAATTATCTTCACAAGCAGCTTTAAATTAGCTTGTTTGTATCATATTAAGTATGCAGAAAAGCTAATGTATTTAAGAGGAAAAAAACTGAGCAGACTACCTCCTATTAAAAGGCATGGGAATAATGTCTGAATAGTTGTTTTAATACAAATAAATACATGAACACAGGCTGAATTCATTTAGGTGAACAAGTTTCTGTTCTTGGTATTGTTGGATAGACTAGAGGCCCTATGCCCCTGCCACTGTCTTGCTAGGCCTCATCTAGCAGGCCTCCTTCCCACTACAACCCTCCTTCTCTTTAGTTTAACAGACTCTACTTCTAAACAAGTTCCCCTTTTCTTTTTCCCTCCCTAGGAGATAGTACTGGGCTCAGTCAAGCTGCTAAAAAGATAAGGAGCTAGAAATTTTAAGACATTTTCAGATTGCATCTAGAAGATGGCAAGTGACAAAGCTTTCAGGAACATAGGGATGTTTGAAGGAAGGTTCAACAATAAAAAGACAAATAATTGGTATACATACCAAAGTAGTGACTGACCATAGGCCTAAGGGAAGTGCAGTGGCACAGTAACAATCCCCTTTCAGTCTACTACATGACAGGAGCAGCAGTCAGGGAGGACTTTTTTTTAAGTCCCAAATCAAATAAAAATTCTACCCCTCACCTTTCCCTTTTTTCCCCACCATGGTTAGTAATATCTCCCCTCCCCTTCCACCCCCTCTGCTGCCTTCTGCTACTGCTGTCCCCAGCTGCCTCCGAGGTGGGGGTGGGTGGGAACTCCAGAGCTAATCCTACTTGTTCCAGTCCTATTCAGTGAGGAGCTCAGGTAGCACAGGTTGCTGCTCCCATACCCTTCTTTCTGAAATGCTGGATCTGCCGATGAATAGAATACACCTGCATCTGTATTCCACCCGTATCTTTGTGGTAACTGGCGATAGGATTCTTTTGCAATTATTAGAATCTGATTAATTACTATAGCTATTACATCTTTTAAAGCTTTTGTCATATGTTTAACAGTTCTGTCATACTTTGGATATGTAACCCATGTGCACTTAGCCTCTGCCAGCTGGTATAATTAGCCAACTGATGATGATAAAACACTCTTTAGTTATACTCACTGTGTCATTCCTTTAAGATTTGTAAGTACTGCATGCAAAAAACCAAGCACAGAGATGAACTGTGTAGGTTTGAGGCCCAGCCTACCCAGCTACTCACAAAAGGGATGAAGTTCTGAGTTAACTAACATAGATCTTAAACAATACGTCCAGGAGAGATAGTACCAAATGGTTCTGTAGCAAAATGACCAAACAGATTTTCTGTGGCTTTGGACATGGAGGATTCGTCCTTTGAGGGAACATCCAATGGCCCAGAGATAGCAAGGTCAAGTCTACTCTGTCCACACTCAACATATATAGCGGCACGATAAGGATGTAACCACAACACATCACATTCAGATGATCTCTGTTAGCATAACACTGCTGGAGACTCTTGCAATCTGGTGGAGGCTGTTCTGATGTACCTAGGCCAAACCAACTTCTTCCTCTCCTACAACCTGTGCAAAGTATAACTTAACTGGACTCATATTTCTTATTTTGATCATTCTGAGATAAAAAATTGTCCAGAATTAATCCCCCCATGCTATCCAATGAGCAGTTCTATTGACTTCAAGAGAACCACTCGCCTGAACCTCTCATCTGGGTAAATTTGTGTTCATGGAATTCTGTTCTGTCACAGGTACACTGCTTTTGGTATTTGACATACCCTGTCTAAATCTGTCTCCGATCTCTACACTACACTGCAGCCTCTCATATAATCACACTTTATATTTCTCTTCTAATGCACTTCTGTTCAAGAAATGAGAGCTAATGGCCAAATGATGGTAAACTCCTACTCATGAAAACAGTTCTTATATTGAGTTTAAAGAGACTGCCTCTAAATGAAGGTTTGGAAAATCATATAAAAATCTATTATTATAGAAAATGTATTTATGATGGGTTTCCTTCCGCCTTTTCATACGTATGTTGGAATGATTTGATCTGATCCTTTAAGGCAATATGTTTTGCCACTGAGTTAATAAGAATAATGGATCAGGCTACTGATCAGCAGACTTTGGTCCCTGTCACATATTTAATGGTGCAATGGTCAGCAACCTTGTGGTCAGCAAGTGTTAGAGCATTTACTACTTTCTGAGATTCCTACTTTTGTGAAAAGAGTATTATAAGTGAGAACATTATTTTATAATGTCAAACCCCTGGCATTTTTCAACTTTGCTTTTGCATCCCAAGGAACACTACTTATAGAGACACCAATCTGAGACCAGTGTAGTTTGAATGGCAAACAAAGCATACAAGAAAGGAGCTTTTTTGCTGTATTCAAAATATGCTACCCCAAAAGCTGACATTTAGCTAATTTTTATATCATCTGTAGTGAATACAAGGATCCTGATGAGAAAGGGGAGGTCAAAGAGTGCTAGAAAGTACTTACAAGTTCCAAAGTCTTCTGATACTACAGTGGGTCCAGCAAGGCAGTCAGAAAGTAACTGTTCCCAGATCTTTTCCCCTATCCACAGATATGCATATTGTAAGTCCCCAGGTAAAGAAGGACTTGTGCAGAAAACTATTACAGTATTAAATCGTCTTCTAAAAACAGCCTGGAAGAAATCCCAATCAACGGAGTCCTTTGAAGTGGTAAAACTATAGACAAAAGATGAGAGACAAGATGAGATACCAGGTCACTTCCATCTCTAGTTTTTGTTAAAGCTAATTATCAATCACTATGCAATTCTTTATTTGTTTGTTAAAGTCTTTTTCCTTCTGAATGGATGGAGGACTTTACCAAGCAATTCTGTTGATATTAACCAAGAATTGCAAAAACCATTCTAGAGCCTGTTTTTGTATAGCTGCATTCCTAGTGGTCAGACTTGGAAAAACAAGTCTGTGCATGTATACTTCACAGTACAAGAACTTATTGACTCTTAATATGGAAACAAAATGAATAATAATTTTTTTTAGGGTATATTATACTTTAACTTCATATACTGCCAAAGATAAATAAAGTTCCACAGAACTCTTAGCATTTACAATTACTCATAAAAAATTCTATCAATGCCATGCATTACTTGGAACTGAGTTGCGTTCGTGACAGGTTAAATAGGTCGAGAGGCAGGTTGCTAATACAAGGTGTTTATTTAGGAACTGACTACTTACAGAACGCCTGACCCTAAGGCCAGGCGGTGAAACAATTGAGCG
>JAGPOW010001918.1:30442376-30465202 GCA_030014935.1 Caiman crocodilus
GGAACAATGGCCAGAAGCTGCTGGAGAATAGGTTCAGGTTAGAGATTAGGAGGCACTGTTTCACTGTTAGGGTGGCTAGGATCTGGAACCAACTTCCTAAGGAAGTGGTCCTCGCTCCTACCTTGTGTAAATTAAAAAAGAGGTTGGATAAACACCTGTCTGGGGTCGTGTGATACCAGCGTGTACTCTGGCCAGTGGCAGGGGGTCAGACCAGATGATCTATTTGGGTCCTTTTTGACCCCTAACTACTATGAAAAACAAGAAAAAAAAAACTATGAAAAACAAGGTGCATATTTTATGTTGAGGTGTGTTGCATGACAAACATGGTATGTTTTTGTTATTGCTCTTCCTTTTCTCCTTGCTTTTGTTCTTCTCCTTGTTCTCCTTATTCTTGTTCTTGTGTGATGGGCTAGCTGGCAATGACTTAGCCCAGGGGCTTTAAAGGGGCAAAAGTTGATTGGAGGACTTGGGATTCCCTTTCCTCACCAATCAGGCCCCAGAGACTGACCCTCCATGTCCCCTAATTGGCCCCTTGGGTCACCTGGAGGGGGATAAAAGAGGAAGCAAGGCTGAGTGGGGGAAACCAGTGAGGGACCACAAGGAAGGAGCTTCAAAGAGCCGGCAAGAGCTAGGCCAGCGGGGTGAAAGCAGTTGCCCCAGAAGACCCAGAAGGAGTGGGTCCTGCAGGCAGCAGTTGGACCCTCAGCAGCATGGCATGTGGCTGGCAGGAGGGACTCCCCGCAGGGCTCCAGGATCCCTTATGGAAGACTGGCCAGCAGGAGAGGCTCCCCAGCTCCAGCAAGGATTTGAGCAGTGACCTGAGACGTTCCCAGCTCTGCTTCCAGCTCCTCCAATAAGAGGCCAGGCAGCTTGACATGAGGCTGGGGCTTCTGGAAGGTCAAGACCCCTTGCAGCTTAAAGCAGTGTTAGCATTGGTGGTTGTATGGTATTGTTTCTGCCTACCATATAGGAGATCTGAGGTCAAGTCCCAGCTGGGATGACTTGGTGTGAGTGAAGTAACAGGATGAAATCCTTGTTGCAGTGGAAAGGGGTCATTGTGTTTTCTCTCTTTCCCTGCCTCCAGGTACCTAGGCACTATATTCTTTGTTATTTGACATTTTGTATTTTGTTCCATTTCACCAACCAGTATTGTTTGTTATGCTGTTTGTGTTTTATATTTTGTTAACCCTGCCTTTTGTCAGTGATTGTAAGTGTCTAACCTGTGTTGAATCCTGCCCCCATGGGGCATTGTAGTATTCCCTATACCCCCTGGTTTATGCTTGTTATGTTCCCAGTACTGTTCTTTTATTAAAAGGTATATGGTTAAGGCCACATTGATGGTCTTGCTCTTCTCTATAGGGAGAAGAGTGTCTCTACACCACCCACAGCGCTTGTGCACCTGCTTTGATCCCTTCAATTGGAGAGGGGATACCTCTTGGAGTACTGCCTGGGTTACACTTGTTTGTCTTATTCTTATTTTTCTTCTTGTTCTTCTTTTTCTGTTTCTCCTTCTACTTGTTCTCCTCATTCTTCTCCTTGTTCTTGTCCTTGTTGTCCCCATTCTTCTCTTCCTCCTTCTCCATGTTCTTTTCCTTGCTCTCCTTCTCCTTGTTCTCATTTTCCTTCTCCTTGTTCTCGTTATCCATGTTCTTGTTTTTCATGTTCTCCCTGATTTTCTCTTCATTCTTCTCATTCTCCTCTCCTCCTCCTTCTTCTTGGTGTCTTCTTTCTTCTTGTCCTTACCCTTCTGCATTCCATTCCAAACGAAAATCGTGCCTTTCCCATCCTTTTTGGGTCATCATGGTGACAGCATCCTTCCTAGGCTTTCCAAGTCAAGACACCTCTTATATTTGCAGGCGAGTTATTAGTGAGAAAATATGATATGGTGTGTCTTCAAGCCAGGTAAAGGCATTGCTGACATCTGGACCAGTGCTGGGGCCCCCAGAAGGTTCCTTCACCCCTGTGTGGGAGCCCTTGAAAGAGGCCTGGACAGACATCAGAGGGTTAAAGAGGTTTGTTGGAGGTTTATATGGCTTCCTCTCTCACTCTCTGCCTCCCTGCCTGTGAGGCCCCTACAATGGACAGCAGAGGGTGATAATATCCACCTGATTCTGGATTAGCTCCTTCTGTGTTATCCCAGCCTTGTGGGGGGCAGGGAGGGGGGGTCCCTGTACAGCAGCTAGTGCCTGTTTCCATTTACAGTCTGGGGAGTCTATAGTGCATGGTGTCCTATTGTCTCACCCTTGGGGGCATGTACAGCACCATAGAATCTTGGAGAGAGGGCAGTAACATCATAGACCCCCATGGGAGAGAGTAGTGACATCATAGGACCCTGGGAGAGGGGCAAGTGATATCAGAACAATATGAGGGAACAATGACATCATAGAACCCTAGAGAGAGAGCAGTGGCATCATAACCCTATGGGAGGGGGAGAAGTGACAGCATGGAACCCTGAGGGAGGGGGAGCCCAGCAGGGTCTCAGGACAGGAAATGATCTGAGAGAGACCAGTTGGGAGGTGGCCATGATATCACAAGAGCCTTCAGGGGGGTGCAGTGATGTTGTAGCAACTCAGGGAGGTGCTGTGATGTCATAGAGCCTAGGTGGGCAACCAGTAAGCCCCAGGGGGGCACGTGGGGGCAGTGGTTGGGGCTGCTCTGCCAGGGGAGCTGGGGACCTGGGGAGCTACATCTCAGACTACAGAGTGAGCCCTGTCCCTGGTGGACGGGAGCGTGCAGGATTGGGGCCCTGCAGTTTTCATAGCAATTGAGAAACCCTCCCGCACCCAATGCCATATTTTATCCCCACCCTTCCCCACCTCTTGCAGGCCACCATGGAGGCTGAGGACCTGCGCCTGGCCCTGGAGCGGCAGCGGGATGAGAATCGGGAGCTGGTGGAGACACTCCTGCAGCTGGAGAAGGAGCATGAGCAGCTCCAGAGGGACCAGAGCCAGCTCAAGGAGGAAATGGCTAGGTCAGGGGGCATGTACACACAGCCTGATCCCGGCCTTGGGGATCTGTACAACTCCTAGCACCCCCTGATTCTGGCCTGAGGGGTCTGTACAGTGCCTGGCATGATCCACAGCCCCACCCCTCACTTCCCACAGGCTGCAGCACGCCCTGACAATGTCAGAAGAGCCTGATGGGATCCTGGAGGAACTCAGTGCCCTTCAGACCAGCCTGGCTGAGAGGGAGCAGGAGATCAAAGTCCTCAAGCAGCAGAGGCAATGTCTCGTAAGTGGCAGGGGTCTGTCTGACCCCCTATCCCTCTTGATTATTCATTAGCCCTCATGAATATTCAGTATCCGGCTTGAATAATTTATAGTTGCACTGCATTCAGGGTTGGTTTTCCCCAGGCAGTGTTTTTAATGAATAGTCAGCATCGCCTTTCCAGACTCAATCACCTTGGCGAATATTGCAGGTATGCAATGAATAGTTATGACCCCTCAGGACCCTATTACAGTAAATATTCAGTACCCTTATTGAATATTTAATACTGTTATTGAATATTTGGCACCCTTGTTGAAAATTCATCATCCCTATTCAATAGAGCAGCACCCCATTAAACATTTGGCATTGCTATTGAAAATTCAGTACCCTTATTGTATATACAGCACTCCATTACATATTTTCCATTGCAACTGAAAACTCAATACCTTTGTTTGAATATTCAGCAGCCCTATTAAATATACAGTACTCCTATTGAATATTTGGTGTCACTACTGAATATTCAGCACCTCTCTTGAAAATTCAGTGCTTCTATTACACAGTCAGGAGCCCAGTTATATCTTCAGCATCCCCTCTTTACTGTTTGGGACATCTCATGGCTCTTTAGGGTTCAGCTTCACTAGTTAGTATTGCTAAGGAATATTCAGTATAGTACAGGTCAGTCGCATCATACATGCATTTAACTTATGTGAATTCAACTATACGTGGGGTGGGAGGGAGGGTGGGGCTTGAGTTTGCATGCAGCGCTGCCACTTACCTGGAGGCCCATTATGGCGGTGACAGCTATAGCCTCCAAAACCTCCAGCTATCGCCATGGAGCCGTGCCCAAAGCTGTCTGGCCTGGAGCCAGGCGGCAGCGTGGTGGTAGCCATGCGGCATGCCGCTGTCACCACCACCACCACTCAGTGCTGCGCCGCTGCTGCCAGCTGCGCTGCTCTAAGCATGGTGCCACGTGCAAACTCAAGCCCCATTCCCCTTCCCACCCCGTGTATAGTCACCGATTTTTGCCTTAGATGATTTTCGCCTCACGCGCTGACTTCAGACCCTAACTCCCACGTAAGATGCAGCTCCACTGTATTTCCATATTTAACCCCCCTTCTTAATATTTGGAGGATTCAATTAAGAGTCATAATCTCTCTTGAATAATCAGCACCCCTTTTATATATTCAGTAGATATCTTGACTGAGACATCTAATAATATTCATGGTTCATCTTGACTAATTAGTATTTCTAATGAATATTCATCATACCTTTCAATATTTAGTCAGCCTTATTATGAATAGGTGGGATCTTTAATGAATAGTCACAATCCTGTTGAATATGCATCATCTCCCTTCATGATTGGGAAAGTACTGAATATTCTTGACCTCCTTTACTATTGGCCATGTCTGATCAATACTCAGCACTGTATTTCCATATTCAGTAGACCTCTTGAATATTCATAATGTTAATTGCACCGTCATTTAACCTATTGAATATTCAGCAACTCCTTTGACTATCGAGTCTGCTTAAGAGAGTCAGGTTTTCTTTCACCTTATCAAGATGTCTCATGAATATTCGGTGCCCTGTTTCCATACGTTGCAGCCATCTCAAATATTCAGGATCTTCAATGTATAGTTGCCTGGTTTATCTTCTAACTAATAGCCTGTGCTTTATTTCTATATGCAACAATTGTGCTGAGTATTTAGCATGCCCCATGTGGACTCCCTTTCCCTATTGAATATTCATTGCCTCTCATGGCAACCTTGGATTTACCAGGGGTTTATAGGGCATTGGTAATAGGGACCTGGAGGGAGGTATTTGGGGGCAAGGTTAGTCCAGGCCTTGCCCCCCATGCCTGAGTAGCCTCAACAGGGTCCCTGAAGTGCCCCAGGCTCCCTGTCCATCCATCCATCTCTGCAGGAGGCTGAGAAGCAAGAGCTGAGATGCTCCATCCAGGAGCTGATGACAGAGGTAGGGTGGTTTAGGGGCAGGGGAACTGGGATTAAGTGCATTCTACTGGGAGGTGGAACTGGGAGGCATTGGTCTGAGGTCTTTCCTGACCCGTATAGAACCTGGGCCTGACCAAAGGCAATTTCCGGACGCACCAGCAGCTTTTGGAAGCGGAACGAGCCCTCAAGCAGCTGAAGGTGAGAGGAGTTTGTACAGTGCCCAGCACCCCCTGATCCCAGGTTCCAGGTTTGCTACAGTGCTTGGTGCCCCCCAGTCTTGGCCTGGGGGATTTGGGATACCTTGTGCTCCCTGTCACCCACCATACCACCAGGTTGACCTGCAACAAGCCAAGGATGAACAGGACAAGAGGGAGAAGGAACTGGATAAGGTAACACTCCTGTGGCCTCAGAGATCCCAGCCAGACTCCACAGTAGCCTTTGCCCCCCAGTGCCTGCCCCCTGGGGCCTGGGATCCCCCTGCTTTCTGCCACAGACTCACCTAAGTGACCCTGGTCCCATCCCTTAGCCTGCAGCTTTCAGTGTCCCTTTAGGGGATCCATGCCTGAATCTCTTTTTGGCCATGGCCCGCCAGAAGAGATCCAAGACACCTGGTTTCCCTGAAAGCCATGGCTTTCCTGTAAGGGTGGGCAGTGAGGTTCCCTGCTCTTCAGGATCCTCATGGGAGCTATACAGAGTCTGGGATAGCTAGGGAAGGGGTAATGGGGGCCCTCTGGCCACTGTGGGCTGTGGCCGCCTTCTAGGAGCAGCACCGGTCAGCTGAACTGGAGGAGATCCTTCAAGAGCATGCAGAGATCAAGGAGGTAAGGCAGGGGGATTGCGGCCTTGGGGGCAGAGGGTCAGGGATGAAGAGGTCAAAGGTCAGAAATCAACACTGGGTATTCTTATTGGTTGCCCACCCAGGTTCTGCAGAGCAAGATCAACCAACTGCGGGATGAGCTGGAGGACTCTGAGCAGCAGAAGGCACTGTGAGTTGAGGGTGGGGTCATAGGGAGCCAAGGTAGTCCATAGATGGGGGTTCACTTGTTGTAGTGACCCAAGATGGTGCCATAATTGTCAATGGGGTGGTCTACAGTTGGGGTGAACCAAGATGGCTTATCCTGGTCAGTGGAGAACTTACCTAGTTGGGATGTATCAAGATGGTTCCATCTTGGCCAATTATGAATGCCTCTAGTTGAGGTGAACCAACTTACCTCCATCATGATATATGGTGGGGTTTCCCAGTTGGCCTGAACCAAATTGGTTCCAGTTGGGCTAATGGGGACTGTCTTTACTTTGGATATGCCAAGTTGGCTTCATCATGGCCAATGGGTTGGGTTTCCATTTGGGGTACACTAAGATGGCATCATTATGGAGACACTGGGGGCAGGTGAGGTCACCAATTAGGATGTACAAGATGGCTCCATCATGGATAGTGGGGATGGATCTCCAGTTGGGATGTACCAAAATGGTACCATCATGGCCAGTGGGGCTGGCCTCAGCTGGGATGTGCCAAATTGGCTCTGGCCCAGTGGGGTTCCTGATGCTGGGCTGGTCCTCCCCACCCCTACCCTCCCACACAACTATCATGTGGTCTGTCCCATGCTCCCCCCAGACAAAAGCAGGAGCAGGATGACCAGCTCTCCGGGTCACTGCTACATGAGATTGTGGAGGCCAACCTGGTGAGAAACTGAGCTCCATTGCCCTCTGATCTCAGCCTAGGGGGATTTATACAGTGCCTGGCACCCCCATATCCCAGCCTGGGGGAGTGTGTACAGCACTTGGCACCCCCCCCCATCCTGGCCTTGAGAGTCTGTATAGTGCCTGGCACCCCCTGATCTCAGCCTGGGGACGGGTCTTTTCCCTGATCCTGACTGGGGAGGAGGTCTGTACAGCATCTGACACATTCCTGAATCTTCCTGCCTCTTCTGACCCTCCAGGAGAACAAGCTGGTATCTAAGAGACGTGGCATCACCTACTGGTTGTGGTGAGTTGGATGCCAGTTCTTTCCCCAGGCCCAGATGCTTGGATTCCCTTCCCTCCTTTGTTACATCCTGCTTTACCTTTTGGGGAGACAGGAATTCACCCTGGGGTGGGGCAATTGTTGGGTTGATCCTGTGGGATGGGGTCTTCCTCTTCTCACTCCCACAGGCCCATCTATCCTGGCCATGCTGATGCCCTCTGGATGGCTCTGGAGCTCCCTCTAGTGGTCGGTAATGACCAAGCAGGCCTTATTTGCATGTCCTAGCCCCCATCTGAGATATTTGCCTTCCCCTACAGGAAGATGGCTTCGCTCTGGGTCTGGCTGCAGCTATTGGCTGGGTCTCTGGGAGCAGCAACTTTGCTCTACACTTACTGTTGGGACAGGAAGTTGCTCTCCCAGATGCTGGCGGGGGAAGCGGGTTTTGAGGAGCTCAGCGCTCATCTCAAGGCCCTCATGATATTGCCCCACCAAGGGCTCCCACCCTTCTGACCCTCATCCTGGGATAGCAGCAATGGGTGAATCCGGAGTGACACCGAATTGCAGTTGAAGGACCACCATCTCTCATGCTGGCTGAATCAGCCATCTTCTGTGATCGTCTCTGGTGGATAACCCCTCTGGGTTGTGCATTGGGGTCTATGTATCATAGACATGGGGCTCAGGGTATTCCCAGGCAAGAGGCAGAAGAAGGTGGCTCTGAATTCACTGAATATGGTCTAAGGTTTTCTCTACAGGGGTGCAGGGCAGGGGCATTAATCTGGATTGACCCCACAAGTGGATCTGTCTGGAGTTTCTGGCATCAACCAGAGCTTGAATTTAGCTCAGGGAAGGGGCATGGGTCAGGAAGGATTCCAGCCTTGGACACAGTGGGAAGGTTGTTGTTGGAGTCTGATACCTCACTGTGTCCTTCAGAGCCTTGTAATGACTGTGGAAATCAAGTGGTGTTGGGGCTTAATCTGTAGGGGAGAGGGGTCTGTACAGTTTCCAACACCCCCTGATCCCAGCTGGGAGGGGGTGTGTGTACAGTGCCTGGCACCCCCTAGTCCCAGCCTGGAGAGTCTATACCACTTCTGGCACCCTCCCAATCCTAGCCTGGGGGGTATATACAGTGCCCAGTGCTCCCCAGTCTCAGCCTTTCGGGGGGGTAAGTCACTATGAGATGGTACAGGGCTGGCCTTCTTGTCTCTGGGTATCCTGAGGGGATAGGGTGCTTGTTAGGGATTGCTGCCCTATTTATTTGTATGCCATGTCTTTTTTTTCTTCTGAAAATTAGCCGTCAAAACCTGGGATGTGTCTTAAATGAGGGAACTTGTTTCTGAATCATTTAGTTAAAGGGAAAGGTCTTTTGTTCTTCTTTCTATTGGCCCCAAAATGAAGTGTGTATCTTATTTGGGAGGGCATTTGGTACACAGGGAAGTAAGGTAATTGGTTTATCCAGTGGGAGAGGGTTTCTGTGATGAGCCCAAGTGTATATAGTAGGACCCTCCTGGACTATAGTACCTTATTTAGTGATGTACAATATATCCACCAATTTGGCACCACAGTACTGTTTTTATATGCCTGTACTTTCCCCCAGTTAGACACCACCATCCCTGCTCTAACACAGGGGTATTTGCTTAGTCCAGTTCCCAGCCTGAGGAAACACATGGCTGGTAGCATAACTAGGTATGGGCGAGGGGGAGAAGACAGGGAGCTACTTCTGGTTCATGGGGCCTCTGACAGGTCAGGGCATTTGAGAGCTAGGAGGGGCAGGTCTTCCTGTTGAATCTGGGACTATGCGATATCTGTCAGTGGCAGAGGGATGAACCAAATGGGTCTGAATCTGACCTGAATTCAAATTCTGCTGTCTCTGGGCTGTTACTTCTTGAACATCATTGGTGTCCAAATACAAGAAGAAAAAAGGGAGAGAAAAGGGGAATTTTGGATTAAAACTATATCTATTTTTTCTGTGTGTGCAAATCTGTGTATTTCCAAGCCTCAGATGTATGAATAAGCAGTGAAAAGATGGAGAAAAATCTCCTCACCCTGGGAAAGTTCAGGGAGCTGCCAGCCAATTTCATGAGCTGTGTTTAGCAGTGGGAAGAGAACTCCTGAATGACATGCAAAGTGATCCTTCCATTAAGGGCTAATGCTAATGGAAACCTGGCTTTAGTAGAGAATCATGCAAGAGCAAGCAAATGGGGACTGTGCCTTTAAGTCGAGCATCTGGGTGGCTGGAAAGGGCAGGGTTTGGCAGAGGATATGGGCCTGGCTGCAGAGGCAGAACAGGGAGCAGTCTGATCCAGGTGGAGTATAAGTCCAACACTGCAGTCAAGCCGTTGTCTAACCTAAGATGTTGTCATTACAAAAAATAAAAATGAAGTGTTGTTCTTGTTGTTGTGGGTTTTTGGGGTGTTGTGGTGTTTGTTTTTCTTACTATGGTTGATTTTACATGTCAAAAAATTGATCCCAGACCGTCTCACTCACACCTGGCAGGAGGGTGGGGCCTGGCAAAAGAGTTACATTGACACAACATAGAACAGGTGTTAGTAAAAAGCTAGAATCACCCTCTGATCCTGGCCTGGGGAATCTGTACAGTGACCTGTGCACCACATACCTGGTCTGGGGTTTCTCTACAGTGCTTGGACTGCACTGCCATAATCTTTGAAGACTCATGGTGATCAAGAGAGGTACCAGATGACTGGAAAAGGGCAAACATAGTGCCCATATTTAAGAAAGGGGAAAAGGAAGATCCAGAGAACTACAGACCAGTCAGCCTCATCTTAATCCCTGGAAGAATCATGGAGCAGGGGTGTGGAGAGCGGCAACCACCTGCAGAAGCTGGTAGTAGTGGCCAATCTCAGGGGGGCACATGACCTCCTCCCATGCTCCCCTACCAGTCGCCTATGCTTGAAGGAGAAAAGGGTGATTAGGAACAGTCAGCATAGGTTCACCAGGGGCAAGTCATGCCTGATCAACCTGATTGCCTTCTATGACAAAGTGACTGGCTCTGTGGATGTGAGGAGACTGGTGGATATGGTGTACCTTGATTTTAGCAAGGCTTTTGATATGATTTCCCACAATATTCTTGCAGGCAACCTAAAGAAGTATGGGCTGGCTGGATGAATTGTAAGGTGGATAGAAAACTGGCTGGAGCATCAGGCTCACAGAGTAGTAATCAATGGCTCAATGTCTAGTTGGCAGCCAGTATCAACTGGAGCGCACCCTCAGCAAATTTACACATGACACCAAGCTGGGGGGAATATGATGGAGGGTAGGGCTAGTGTTCAGAATGACCTAGACAGATTGAAGCGTTGGTTCAAAAGGAATCTCATGAGGGTCAACAATCTTTGAGGACATCTTAAATTTGGAACTTGTTCTTCCTCTCAGACCAATATAACCTGAATCTACTGGTGCTCTGGGGCCTCTATAGCTTCCTTGGCATCTTGGGTGGGAGGAGAACTAGAATCATTTTCAGTGTCAGAAGCAGAGCGAGGGGAGGACTGAGGTTGTGAGGTTTGTCTGGTATGGAAAATGGTGAGAGTTGTAGGAAGTGACTGCTTTGTATTTAGCTTTGCTCAATGAATACCCAGAGCAGTGGTGTTTTTTATTAAATGTGGAACTAACCAAACAGTTAAATTTGTTTGCTGTCAAGCAACTGTTAAATGGATGAAGCCCTTGCAACTCTTCGCATGTCATTTGTAAACAAAAATAGGAAGTGATGGAACATTTACTTTGCATACATTTATTTTCATAACTTGGTATTGTGGTGTGCTCAGGGGTGACTTGGTGGCAGTCTGTAAGTACATAAAAGGCATCCATCAGGAGCTGGAAAATGCCTGTTCACTGGAGCACCCCAACGGATGATAAGGTCAATGGTCATAATCCCCTACAATACTATTTTAGGCTGGACATAAGGAAACACTTCTTAGTGTCTGAGCCCCCAAGGCCTGGAATAGACTCCAGCTGACTTCCTGCCCCTTGGATCTGGTGATCTTAGGAGGTCCCTTCCAGCCCTAATGTCTATGAATCTATGAATGTCTACGAAACAAGGATAAGTGCAAATTCCTGCACTTAGGATGGTACAGTCCCATGCACCAGTACAGGCTGGGGGTTGACTGGCTGGGTAGCAGCTTTGCAGAAAAGGACCTGAGGGTTACAGTGGACAATAAGCTGAATACGAGTCAGCAGCGTGCCCTAGTTGCCAAGAAGACTAACAGCATACTGGGTTGCATTGGTACATGTGTTGCCAGTAGGTCAAAGGAAGTGATTATTCCTCTCTATTCAGCACTGGTGAGGCCACATCTGGAATACTGTGTTCAGTTTTCGGCCCCCCACTACAACAAGGTTGTAGACAAATTGGAGAGTCCAGTGGAGGGCAACAAAAATGGTGAGGGGGGCTGGGGGACACGACGTATGAGGAAAGACCGAGGGAACTGTGCTTATTTAGTCTAGAGAAGAGGAAACTGAGAGGAGACTTAATAGCAGTCTTCAATTACCTGAAGGGGAGTTTGAAAGAGGATGGAGCTAGATTCATAAAATCATAGAACTGGAAGGCCCTGTAAAATCATCAAGTTTGGTTCCCTGTTATAGGCAGGAAGTTATTGGGCTCAGATGAGTTTGACAAGGTGCCTGTCCAGCCTCATCTTGAACACCTCCAAGGAGGGTGACTGCACTCCCTCTGTTGGGAGAGTGTTCCAGACGCTGGTGACCCTTACAGAGAATTTTTTTTTCTTATGGCTAGCCTGAATTTACTCTCTATTAGTTTATGCTCATTGGTCCTTGTCCTTCCTTGAGGAGCCTTCCTGAAGAGTTGCTCCCCTAGATCTTGATTCTCACCGCTGACATACTTGTAGGCAGCTATCAAGTCACCTCTCAGTCTTCTCTTATTCAAACTGAACAGGCCCAGTTCCCAGTGTCTCTCCCCATACAGCCTATTCTCCATGCCCTTAACCATATGGGTGGCCCTTTTTGGTACTTTCTCAAGCTTATCTACGTCCTTCTTGAAGTGTGGTGCCCAGAACTGGACACAGTACTCTAGCTGAGTGTACTCTAACTTTAAGAACTGGGATTAGCAGCTGGCAGGTGTGGCCCCCAGCTCTGATGAGCAGCCATTTTAAAATTTAGGCCAGCGGGGTTGGAGGCAGCAGTTTGCTTGACTCTATGGAAGGAACATCTCCTGGTGGACATGCTGCTCCTGCAACAATTTGGAGGTAAGGGAGAGGCTATGGGGAAGGAGGAGGCCTCTCAGTCCTGGGCATGACTTGACACTGTACCCTGCTAGGGAATGGTGGTCTGGTGGAGCTCCTAGTGGTATGGGAGACCCCAGGAAATGGTAGGCCAGTTACCTCCCCAATGAAAGGCTAAGGAGGGGCACCTTAACCACAGCCCCACTTTTGGGCAGGTTATTTAACATTGGAGGCAGTAGAGGGCCAGGCATACCCAGGTGTGGCACCTGAGCCCAGTTGGTGCAAGACCCCAGAGAGTGTGTAGTGGGGCTGGGCATGGCTGTGGCCACCTGAGCCCATATGGGGTGCAAGACTCCAGAGAGTGAGAGCTGTGGGCCAGGCATGGCCAGGGTGGCACCCAAGCTTATTGGGGTGTAAGGCCCAGAGAGTGGGTGGTGGGGCCAGACATGCCCAGAGGGGCGCAGGACCCTAGCAAGTGAGCTGAAGCTGTGAGAGCAAGGTGATGAGTGAGAAGAAGCCCTGAGAACAGGGTCTGCAAGGTCCAGGTAAGCCTTTGGGTGCCTGAGGCCAAAGGTAAGCCGGAGGCCAAGGAGAGGCCCTGAGAGTGAGGGGCATGAGTAGGGGGCCAAGGAAGGGGTTTTTTTTCCTTGCTCCCTATGTATCTGTAGAACTTTCATGCCAGTTGCCCACTTGATTTCCATGCTTGTCTTAGCTTTCCATGTTTCGTATCTGCAGGCCTTGGTGATACAGATGTATTTTTCTGTCATTGGATGGGGTCCTCAAGGACAGCCGTGATCTCCTAAGGCCCCTTGACCATGCCAATTTGGCCAGCTGGACACCCTCAGTTCTTGCCCGCCACATCTTTGATGGCTTGCATGTGGCGCTGCCACTTATCTGGAGACCTGTTATGGCAGTGATGGTCGCCTGTGCCAGTGGTGACTGCTGCTGCCTCCACAACCTCCTACAGCCACCGCGGAGCCATGCTCAGAGCTGTGCGGCCAGCAGCAGTGGGGTGGCCTGGTGGCATGCAGTCATTCCCAGCCCCACCACTGCGCTGCACTGTGCCACTGCCACTGGCTGCATAGCTCTGAGCATGGTTCTGCAGCAGCAGCGGGAGGTTTTGTACACAGCAGCCATCACCGCGGCCGCCCATGCCAGTGGTGACAGCCGCTGCCTCCACAAATTCTTGCTGCCACTGCAAAGCTGTGCTTGGAGCTGTATGGCCGGCGGCAGCAGCACAGAGCAGGGTGGTGGTGGGGATGGCTGTGTGCTGTCTGGCTACCACCACGCTGCTGCTGCTGCTGCCCAGTGGCCAGCTGTACAGCTTCGGGCAGAGCTCCTTGGTGGCAGCGGGAAGTTTTGGAAGCACTGGCAGTCACTGCCATCACAGGCCTCCAAGTAAGTGGCAGTGGCTGCTGTGCACAAGCCCCCTCCCCATCCCTGGCTGCAGCGTTGATCATGGAGTTGTGCTCTGCATCCCAGCCTTCCTCTCCCTCCTCCCCCGGGCAGGTGGCATGTGTGAGGCCCACACATGGTGGGCACCACCACACTGACCCCCCATATCACTTGCTCGCAAAGGTCCCTATAGAAGAGCACCCCTGCCTTCACCTCCTGGCCCTGCTTCCAGCTGCAATGTGCCTCCTAGGGCTGGCAGTAACCCCCCACTCCCTCAGCCCCAACCATCTTCCCCAGCCCTGTCCCACAGCCCCCAAGCCCCACTTACCTCTAGGATCAAGGGGAGAAGGGCATGTGCCTGTGGTGGCAGCGCTTGCCCACAAAGCCCCCCTACCCTGCATCTAGCTGCTACCAGCCCACACCACCGCGGAGCCATGCAGCAGATTGCGGGGCATGCCACTGCATGCAAGCCCCCCGTTTTGCCCCCCAGCTAGCTGGCACATATGTGGCCCACACACGGTGGTTGCCGCCGCACTGCTGTTGCTGCGCCCTGTGCTACTTGCCCAAAGCCATTCAGGAGGCCATGGGATGGTAGTGCAGGGCGCAGTGGTAGAGTTGCAGTGGCAGCCTTCATGTGTGAACCTCCTGTCAGGTCAGCCGGCATGTGTGACCCACCGAGTGGCACCCCTGGCCTTACGCCCCTGGCCCTGCTCCTGGGAGTGGGTACAGGGGTACACTCTTCCCCCCCCCCCCCCGCTTCTTGATCTGCCCTGCCCCTTCCGCCCACACACTTGCCTGCTGGGGTGGATGTCTGTGTCTGCATGTCTGTGGGTCTGTCAGGCTGTTGCAAGTGGCATCAGGAGGACTGTTGACACTGCAGAGGGGAGTGTGGGGCACCAGCAGCACTGGGAGGGGTTGTGGGGGGCCTTTAATTTTTATAATGGATTTTGGGTTTTTAACCAGAGAATTTGAAATTTTTAATTGGAGAAAACCAGGATCCCTGCTTATCACCCTTCTCTGGAGGGCTTTAGATGCATCTCCCACTGCATCTTCATTGTCTTGTGCAAGTCCTTCCTCTAATCAGTTCTTGTTCAGGCAGAGGTGAGGAGGGGGTGAGTCCTTTGTGAGTCAGACAGGTAACATACTGTTCCAGGGTCCCCCAAGAACACAGAGTTGAGAGCAGTCCCACCAGTAACAACTCCCACCATCAGGTCTCCCTCTTGACCAATTTACTGGGTACCAGTAAAGGAGTCATTATTAGACTTGGTCTGATAAATGCTGAGCTGGGTGTGTGTAGACGTGGGTTGATCAGCATTTGGAGCAGGGATCCCCCATCATGCAGTGCTTCCCTGCTTCTCTGGTTCCAGAGTTCAGTGCAGTCCTTGCTTTGGAATCTCTGTTCTTCATCCTGAATGCTAATGAAGGTGCATTCCTGTCCCATCTCCCATTTAAATGAGTTGTCATGCGGTTTCATCTTGGATGTAAATGAGACCAGAGGAGTTGCTTCATTCTTATCACCAGGGATCCAGGTTTTCCATTTCCCACAGAAATATGGAGAAGATCACAGATTCCCTGTTCTTCTTGGAGAAAATGTGATTTAGCAGAGAAATCTGCGGATTCTCTGCTTTTGCAAAGAGCTCTTGCAGGCTGGCACAGCTCAAGCCTGCAGGAGCCAATTGCAAAAAGGGCAGGAAACTTCCAGCCCTGGCCCAACGGAGGGAGATGGGGCAGAGTGGAGCCTGAGCCTCTGAGGCATTCAAGGCTGGCTCAAGCTCAGACTCGCCCTTTGACCCCGGAGCATGGAGGTAAGTGGGGCTGTGGGGCAGGGCTGGGGAAGATAGTTGGGGGCTGAGGGAGTGGGGGTGCTGCTGGCCCCAGGCGGCACATTGCAGCTGGGAGCAAGGCCAGGGGGTGAGGACAGGGGTGCTCCTCTGTGGGGACTTTGTGGGAAAGCGATGCAGGGCACAGTGTGGTGGTCTCCTCCCATGTGTGTGGCTCACACATGGTGGACGAGAGGCATGGGAGGGGGCTGGCATGTGGCCGGAGCACAGTTCCGTAGCCAATGCAGCAGCCAGGGTGAAGGATTGGGGGTGGGGGCTGGGCTGCAAATGATTTGGGGTCCATCATAATCCCATCTGGAACCCACTGCAAAAATGCTTAAGGCTTCAGTTTCGATCAGTATTAGGGGAGTTTTCATATTTCCTTCAACTCTCAATAAAGCTTGAATGATTGGGTGCCCCTAGTAGTCGCAACAGACTCATCCTGCCAGCCCCCCAGGTGATTGGGGAGTAGGGCATCTGTTCCTTATTCTGGGTTGGGAGGTACTGAATGCTGAGTTAACTTATTTGAGGCCAGCTTTGCCCTTCCTATGAGCTCTTGCATCCAAATGAGTACTCTGCACTACTCTCTAAGGGCGTGTGTAGACAACACAGGAGTTAATGTAGACCACCCAAAAATGTTAATGTGGCTTTTTTTTGGTGCAGTGCATTTTTGTTTTCATGACATGGCATTCATGTTTTCATGAATGGTGCTTTCGAGCGAGTTAAGCCCCTGTGTGTTATTCTCCACTGATGTCAGTAGAGAGTCAAATACTAGTTTACCCCCTAGAATGTCTTTCCTAATGTATTACAGCAAGAGGCACATGTGAACCACTCGGGGTCCACAGTCCCCAGACTGTTATTGGGCAGTCCTGACTCTCTGAGAGTCTCCCCTGGACATGGTCACAGTCACCCCCAAATCCTTGTCACTCATACCCACCTATGCTGTTTTGGTCTGGTGTTGCCTCTCTCCATCAGTATGCAATCACAAGGACCCTATCCCAGTCCCAAAAGACAAGACGTGAAGGTGAGTGCTCCCCTTCCGTTTGTTCCTTTTGCTTCCCATTCCACCATGAATTTTTTCATTAATATAATGGCTTGATAACTACCTACATCATAAGAGTAGTGGGTGGATGGATGGGTGTTTCTTGTTGCCCAGTTGATAGACCATTGCAGCCTATATGCTGGTGGTCTTTTTTTTTTTTTTTTTTTTTTTTACTACATTTCCCAGCATTCCTGACCTCATTAATCTTCTTTACAGTTTCCAATGGAAAAGCCTCCAGTTCCCAGGCCAGGTGCACCATCTGTTTCTGTAGTGCACATATGGCTTTTTGTAGGTGTGCTGTGAATTGCTGTGAATATTTTCTTATAAATGTTTTTGTAATGTTTTTCTCAAACAGCAGCTTGCTATTCGGCTTTTTCCACCCCCACCCTCCTGCCATGCCTAGCATGCCAAGAGGAATGGGGGGTGCTCATTCAGATGTAAGTGACGGTGTGTAATGTCCCCCTCCCCAAAACCAGTTTCCCATTAGAACTCTCCCACTACCTGCCCAAGTACTGTGGCTTTTGGAGGTGTGGCGTGAATTGTTTTATAAACATTTTTGGAATTATTTTTTTTCAAACAGCAGCTTGCTGTTTGGTATACCTCCAGTCCCCTCCACCACCTAGCCCACCAAAAGGAATGGGCTCATTTAGATGTGGGTGATGGTGCATAATGCCCCCCTCCCGCAAACCACTGTAGACAGACACCAGGTTTTTTTTTGGGGGGTGGGGAAGGGGAGGTTCTGGGGGTTTTTTGTTTTTACATTTCCCAGCATTTCTGAGCTCATTGATCTCCGTACAGTTTCCAATGGGAAACCCTCCCATTCCCTGATGAGGCGCACCATCAATCTGTTTATGTAGTTTATGGAAGTGTGTTGTGAATTGTTTTATAAATGTTTTTGGAATGTTTTTCAAAATGTGGGCTGCTAATAATTTTTAAAATAATTTATTTTGAAACAAAGCACTCCCTAGTGGTTGTTCTCAGCAATGAAAAATCAGCAAGAAAATCTCGCACAAGGGCTACCCAACCAGCCTCTCCTTGAGGATATCTCCTCAGTCCCTGTGCTGCTACCCCACGTCTCTGTTGTCCTTCCACCGCCTGGCATGCTTCTTGTTCCCATGAGTCCTTGAAAACCACTCCTTGGCTCTTGCAGCTATCATGCAGCACGCAGGCTGCCACAAGAAAGGGCATTTAGATGTTCTTCCTCCATGTTGAGCTGGCACATAAGCACCCTTCATCATCCTTTCAGTCAGCCAAATGCATGTTCCATGGCCATCTACAACTGCTAAGGCAATAGCTGAAAGCCCGTTTCTGCGGGTTCGTGTCATTCCCTCCATAAGGCTTCATGAGCCAGGGTTTTAGGGGGCAAGAAGTGTCTGCTAATATAACGGGGATGGAATGGCAACACTGAGGATCACTCTCTCCTCCACAATCAGTGCGTGGTGTCCTTTCTCAATAAGGGCAGCTAGAGGGGAGTTTTGGAACACCGGTGCATCATACATGATGCCAGCCTACCCTGCAAAAATGTTCGTGAACCAACCCCAGTGGTCCACCATGGCTTGCAGGATCATGGAGGCATATCCTTTCCTGTTTGTGTAAGGCCTCCCACTCCCTGCAAGGTGCAGCACTGGGATGTGAGTGCTGTCTAAAGCCCCGATGCAGTTCAGGACCCCCTTGATGGGAAACAAAAGTAAACATGGTTTACCTTCATTCCCACCCCTTGTCCCTCCCCCAGCCCCTCGGTAGCTTCCTAATGGCTGCTGAAGGGTTGGGGAAGGGACTAGTTTCCCATACACTAGTCTTCCATATACTACCCCATATACTCCCATATACTATATATATATACTATATATACTTCCATATACTCCCATATACTAGTTTTCCATACGTCAAGCATCAGCTTGATGTTGCCGATGTGGTATGTGTGGGAAGAGGAGTAGCCATGTGCGGGAAGAGGAGTAGCCATGTGCTGCTTGGGGCAGGTTGAGCCCAGCCAGAGCAGCAGGGGGCTCAGCTGCACTTTCCCCCTACCTGTGCTGGTCAGTTCCAAGCAGCACACGGCTCCACTGCCACATCTGCTGGCTGGTGCCAACCCAGGCAGGTCTGTCCCATCCAGAGCAGCATGCAGCTGAAGCCAGATTCCCACGTGCTGCTGGGGATGGGAGAAGGCCGGCCAGGTCAGCACCAGCCAGCAGAAGCTGCGGCAGAGCCGTGTGCTGTTCAGGTCTGACCAGCGCAGGTAGGGGCAAAATGCAGCTCAGTCCCTGCTGCTCTGGCTGGGCTCATTCTGTCCTGACCGGCACATGAGAAGCCAACTTCAGCTGCATGCTGGTCTGGATGGGACAGACCCAGCCGGGTCAGTACTGGCCAGGAAAAGTGGCATGCAGCTGAAACTGGCTTCTCGTGCTGCTGAGGACAGGAGAGCCCGGTTAGAGTGGCAGGGGCTCAGCTGCACTTTTCCCTGCCTGCACTGGTCAGTCCCAAGCAGCAAACAGCTCTGCCGCTGCTTCTGCTGGCTGGTGCTGACCTGGCTGGGTGAAGCAGCATGTGGCTGAAGCTGGCTTCCCACATGCTGCTGGGGATGCCCGGCTGGGTCAGCACTGGTCAGCAGCAGTGGCAGTGAAGCCTCCTGCCTTTTGGGGCCAGCTGGCACAGGTAGGGGGAAAGTGCAGCAGCACGTGGGGAAGCCACCACTTGATAGGGAATGCGATGGGCTGGCTGGACTGCACCAGGGTGGGAAAGTTGTGGCTGAGGCCCCTGCAGCTGTGCTGTATGCTCCTTTAAGACTGAAAAAATGCTCAAGAACAGAGCATGAACAATCTGGGCTCCAACATAAATTTGGAGCAGGTAAACATCTTTGTAAAAAAATACTGTCCAGTGTTTGGAGTGTGTTTGCTTCTGTTTCTCTTTGTGCGGGATTGGGGGTTCAACTTGTTACTACTTAGTAACACATTTTTAACAACAAGTTATTAATTCAATAAAAGTAAATCTTCTTGAAGATTATTCTCAAAAATGCCTATATTTTGTTGCTTGATTAGTTTCCACTCTGGCTGATATCTTTTCTACAATTGATCTGTCAACTTGCATTATGCTTCTTTCATACACCAAGAAGTGAGTAGAAGCGAAAGTGTTTATTTTAGTCAAGTGTTTGGTATTATTTCATTCTTGCTTTTATATTGTTTTTATTTTGGATTTTAAACTACATTTCCAGACCCATTTCATTGTCACTTCCTGCAACTTCATTGGTTTCAAAGGTCACATGACATCACTTCCTGATGTGACATCACTTCCTGTGAGATCTTTGAATATGGCTCGCGGGCCCAGTGGGTGATAAAAAGTTCATGATCCAGCCCCACATTCAAAAAGGTTGGACACCCCTGAGCTAGCCAGTTTCATAATGGCCATTGCAACCCTTTTGTCTGGTGGGATGGCCCAATGCATGTTTGTGTCTTGCCTTGTTATGTGTTGGCCCAGCATCAAGATGATATGGTAGAAAGTCTCACTTTTCATTCAGAACATCTCCAGTCACTGCTGGTCATTCCAAGTGGTCAGGGCGATTTGGTCACACCATTCTACTGCAGGTCCTCCTCACGTTTCTCAACAGAGCCTGGTCCAATTCCACTTGTTCGCTTTGCCTTGTGCATTTCCTTGAGTACCCATTTTATCTTTTTAATGTTGTTAAAGCAGGAACACAACCACTTGCCACTGAACAGTGTAGTATCCTACTCTTACTGAAGAATTCCAGCAGTAATCCCCAGTTAAACAGCATTTGCAGTACTGCCTCCTCCTCCTCCTGCTCCATATCCTCCATCATGTTGCATACTTCATTGTCAATCTCCATTTTGCCCCTCTCACAGCAGTGACCTTTCACCCATCTGCATCAAGCAGGGTAGCAGGGACTATGTGTGTGTGGTTGATCTGGAGCTTGGTGTAGTTGTTTTTTCAACACTTCACCCCAGTGTCCTGGGGCATTGTAGCCTTTTGCACGAGCTTTGCAGCCGTTGGTGTTTTGATGTAATCAAGCTTGCAAACAAAAAAATGTTTTGCCTACTCCTCTCCTGGCTATTCAAAATTTTTGGCAGTTTAAGGAAAAACATAAGGCTGTGCTTCTGTAAATAAATTATTTTGCACAAGCAGACAGGTGGATGATTTTTGCAACATTCCTGACCATTGAGCAACCAGCCCAAAGTACAATGGCCTTATTTACTGCATCACCAGGTCCTTTCTGTTGTTAACTGGGAGCACTTCATCACCTTAGGGTGTTTTGATACTCCCAGGTAATGAATAATCCTTGGAATTTTCCCAGACCTTCCTGCCAGGCACAGTCTGAGTATAAAGGTGCCCCACCAAAATTTGCCAGCGCCTTTCACAAATTGCTAGTGCTGTTGACCACCGTCTTCTTCACCATGTTTCAGAAAGCCAAGGCCAGCAGTATGGAGCTGATGGCCCAGGAGGCTGATACCTCCAATGCCTGTGGACCCAGGAAGAACTGGAGGACTTAATCGACATTTGGTCAAAGCAAAGGATCATAGACAGGTTGGAGAGTAAGAGGAATAAACCTGTTTACGTTGAGATCACAAAAGCCATTCAGGTGCAAGGGCACAATCGTGACTGAACCCAGGTCCAGTGCAAGATCAAGTCGCTGAGATCAGCATTTTACAGAGCCAAAGATGTGAACTCTCATTCTGGAGCAGGTCACACAATTGCTCCCTTCTATGATAAGCTGTTTATCATTCTCTGCAGGGATGTGGGTGACAAACTGGGTTTGGAGATTTTCAGCGCTGGGTTTGGGATGGAGGTGGAGGCTGCAACAGCAGCCCCTTCTGAGGGTGAAACCATCATCATGTCTCAGCTGTTCAGAGACTGCTCCCTGATGACCAGTGGCAGTAAGAACCATCGGTCACCTTAGAGTTATTGCCACTTAGCCCCTCTGTTCCACAGAGTAGCACAGATGATGAAGCGGAGGAGGTGGAGGGCAGGAAGATACATCATCTGCTGGACCTGATTAGTCTCTTGTAATGTGCCTCTTGCCACTGTCAGGCAACTCCCAGGTTCATGCTGGTTGGGTTTGGAGGACTGTGGGGGGAGGGGGAGAAATTCATGTGTTGCTGTATGTGGGTTGCCATGTTCTTTCGGTGGTGGTGCAGGCTGGCTGAGTTTGATAGCTAATTATTTGCTTGAATTTATTGCAGTTAGCATGGACAGTGGCAGCCATCAGTTTCTCCTGAAGCAGCAAGTACTTGTAAGTGTGGAGCAGTACAAGTAGTACCCCAGTTTTGCGGGGTCCATTTCTGTGCCTGCTGGGATTTTGTGCACTGTATCATGGCAGTGGTGGGGGGATGTACTTTCCTCCTCTCTGGGGAAGCTAGCCATTGCTTTATTTTTGTTTATCAGCTGCTGTGACCCATGGCCACCAGGAACAATGCCCCACTTGTTCTTCAGCAAAGCACTGCAGAGATTTTTGCAGCAAGCAGAGATGGTCCTGTGAAACCTCACTCGAGGTTTTGGTGGAGTCCTCAGTATCCAGAGTGCAACGTAAAGACACTCGGTGGGACGGACTCCATGATTCAATGCATAAGGGCCATCCTAGAGGAACTGCAAGATACCATGAGGAATTTGAAAGACGTGGTCAACAAATCCAGTACTGACTTACAGCAGGCCTTGACACTTTCAAGCAGGCCTTGCAGAACTACCTAAAACATGAATGGCTATGATGCCCAAAAGGGAAACGTGTATGTGTGCAAGCAAACGCTCGTCTTGCCTGTCTTTCCTCTGTCTTGCACTGCTTGTCTTGCCTCTGTGGAAGAAGAACCTGTTCCCCCTAACTCTGTGGGGTCACAGCAGGGCCACATGATTGCTAGCAGGACTAGGAGGGTGCCACCATGCTTCAGGGAGATGATGGGGTTCAGGATCATGGTGGGGTGAAGCCTAAGAAGCCTAAGTAACTGCTGTAATACTCTGTTGCAAACCATAAAAGCTCATAGTTTCCTGGCTTCCTGTGTCTGCCTCTATATCCACCTTTCTTCATGCTCTTTCTTGGCTCACCGTACACAAAGCTTCCTTGTGCCAGGCACTGGTATGTGTGTAACACCTGAGTGACGCCATTGGGTGAGGGGTGGAGGGATGGTATTTGCAGCTTTGCTTGCACACAAGCAATCTCTCTTGCACAAGTATGGAGTGCTGTCCTGGCCTGCACACACACACAGGCTGCCTCCTCTGTCACCCTTCAGCAGCCTGGCTTGCTTTTTTGCAAGCCACTGTTGTGAATAA
>JAGPOW010001918.1:30466848-30477551 GCA_030014935.1 Caiman crocodilus
GAACCGGCTTCCTAGGGAAGTTGTTCTTGCTCCTACCTTGGGCATCTTTAAGAGTAGATTAGATAGGTACTTGGCTGAGGTCCTGTGACCCCAGCACTTATTCCTGCCATTGGTGGGGGGTCAGACTAGATGGCCTGCTTTAGGCCCCTTCTGACCCTAGATACTATGATACTATGATAATGTATTTCAATTTATGTTCCCAAATCCACCTGGTAGTTCAGCAGCCTTCACCTACTTCCTTCATCCAATTTCCCACCTGTGTGGAAGGCCAATTGAGAAGCTCTCGCACAATAAATATCCATTTCTCTACAGAGACACATTAAGTCAAGAGAAGCAGATGAAACAAGTGAGAGGGAATTAACAATAAGACTAAATGGCATTAGAGGATCAAGAACATCAGAATTCATTTTGTTAATTTTATGGTATTATTGTAAACTGATGGAGATCTGTTTCTTTCCTTCTTTCTGTCTGGCTTTTTATATTAGATGCATTTCTCTTTCCTCTGATGAGACTTTAGCAGAAGTGAACATCATTCTCTATATGGACATATCACTGAAGAAAACCAACTTCATTTATTTTAAAAAGAGAAAGAAAGAAAATGAAAGGCAAATATGGGTAGGCAACTAAATCAGCATGATGGGTTCTCATGAATAATTCCTCAAAGCATTTATAGGTGGTAGGATATAAATTTGCATACTTCCCTGTATTCCTTTCTCTACTCAAATAGCAACTTTTTCAAATTAATAAATTATCTTAAGGCTCCTGTTTACGATGGCAGCTAAGGAAACGACTCCACCCCAAACGCAAACTAATTATCCCTATGGCCAAAGATATCAGAACTTGAAAGAGGGAGCAGGGGGACAAAACAGAAAATGAAAGCTTAGTTGTCTGCTTCTTCTGAAACTGTGATTCATATTCTCAATATGTAAGTATTTTTGATTAAATGGTTTAAATACTTTGAAGTGAAAGGGGCTTGATTGCTACAATGGCTGCTGTAGTTAGGTCATTGATGGTAGTTTTACATAGAAATGCATTTTATACCAGTAAGAGTGAAAATCTAGCCTTTTAGAAGAGAACCTCTATCATTAGCTCTCATTCCCTTGAGTATAGCACCTGCTGTATATGATAACTCTTACAGACAATTGACAAAATGGTTTGAAACACTTTTAGAACAGAAAGCATGATTGTATAGTGGAGAATATAGTCAGCTGTAACATCAATGGGATTTTATGTAAGAAATCACATTTTACATCCATAAGAGAGAGGAAAGAAAAAGGTCTGAAAGGACTCTCTTAATGTAAAGTCCCCCGAGTAATTCTCAACCAAATGATAAGCATAACTCAAATATAGGATGTGCATGATGCCCTCAAGTGTCATTACTGATGCTTGATGGCATTAATTAATATAGTCTAAGCATCAACTTGATAATAATCAGTTCTCACTTTATGAATAATTACTGGGGTCAATTTACTGCAGTATTTTGTGAAACCAATTTATTGTTTAGTTTACCCCAAGTCTTGGAGTTTCTTCTAGCTGTATATCATCTGTTACATAATGATATACAATGCTATACAGTATACAAAATACAATATCAGTGTTTTAAGTATGAAATATTGCTTGCATTTTAGGAGTTTTCCATTACATTTCTGCATGCTTAGTAACTGCTATATTGAAGGTCATTCCTATCTGATTTAATTAATCATGAAGAACTTTATCAATGGTAATAACATAGAATAGAAACCTTGAACACTGCTGAAGAAAATAAGCTACTATAGCATTTTGTAATGCTTTGTCCTTCTATCTGCATAAAATACTTTCTTCATGCACATTAATCAGAAAATTGAAAAGGTACAGAAAATGGAGAAGTCAGGGATTTGGATTAAACTGGTAAATAATTACATCAAAAGCTGTGCCATTTGTAGAAGCATTTTTTAAATGGAAACCATTAAGAAAATGTACTGTAATTACTGTTCTAAGAGGATGCAAACTTTTAGTTTGACAAGAAAAAGAAATGGAATAAGGACATTTGCAGTGTATATTAATAGACATTCTAAGAACGGTGACATGCCTGCCCTCAGGAATATTTGGAAATGACAGCAAAATGAAAATATTTCAGATGATGCTAGCTGCTGTTTATTTAGTTATTTATTTACTGGAATGTGGATTGTGCACTGACAATAAAGCCATAAGAACAGGCTTCGTGTCCCATTCAAACCAGGGGCAGCACTGGAAGGTAGAATTACCATTTGATATAGACCAATAACAACCATCCCTCCCACTGACTCGTGCTTAAAAGATAAAGAACTGCTTAAACACCTGGCTGAAGAGAGGCATCTCTGGAGCAACATGACCATTGTATGGACACAAATAACTCAGCTCTTCCAGTAGTTATTGTGCAACACAGAAAGAACAAAGGCTCCACCATTTTTTACATGAAATCTTGATAGGAATGAGCCACAAAATTCCAGGACTGGAATTCTGCACTGTCCTTATTGCTGAAAGGAGAATTGCAGGGTAAGCACCATTTAACTTTCAGCAGAATGCAGTCTTTTGTGATCACTGCATGAAATTTTTTATTGCTTGCTTACTTATCTAGGCAAACTCATAACAAGAAGATTTATGCAGTACCTATATGTTTAGTTGGCTCAGATGGGTCTGAGGAAAAAAATTCAGATGTGAAACACCCAAACTGTGAGCCCACTCTGATTTTATGCTGACCATATAATCAGGTCACAATACAAAAAGGTAACTATAAAAAAAGTAAACTTAAAAAGTAACTTTTTACTATGAGATGTAATACACTGCAAAATTCCAATGTTTGAGAGTCTAATATAGATTTATTTAATGGGAATCATGACATAAAACTAGTCAGGCACCAGTGGTGACACTTACGGGGCACCCCCTAGGAGCGCCATTGCACCCCCTGCCCAGCCACATTCACTGCTTAGGTGTTGGGCCGGAGAGACAGGCAGGAGCACCGGTGCCCACCCTACAAGCACCAGCTGATCACTGCAGCCACTCCCAGAAGCACCCGCAGACAGTCCTGGAAGTGGCTGCAGAGATCACCCTCCCCAACAGCAGGGAGATCAGCTGCAGGGTGACCCCTCCAACCCCCGGCTGGCAACACTGGTCACAGGCGGGCACCCTGAGTAAGATGGCACCAGTCACCCATGCCAGTCACTGCATTTTCATAAAAAAAGAAACCAAAATTAAATACAGTACTCTTCCATTAATAAATGATGGTAATATCTCTAATTCTATTGAATAAAATAATATCATGAACAAACATTTTCTTCTTCACAAACAGTTCATATAAGCAAAAAGGCATGGGATACACTGTAAAATTCCAAATGAGGCTTTTGTTTTAAAAACATTTAAATAGTACAAAGCAATCAGGAAACACACTTGAAAAAGAAAAATAATAATTGTTACAAATATAAAAAGTGACTTAAAAGACTGGGGTATTTGCAAAAAATAATCATGAATAGGCAGTAGTGACCATTTAACAAGCTGTAAGCTGCTTTAAACTATTCACTGTATTGTTCATGTTATTTGCAATTTTGCCTCTGATTTAGATTAAGTGCACTAGTCTATGCTCCTAATGGCTCAATGGATACATGTTGTATAATCCATAAGGCACCAAATCCATACTAATCTTTGTCATAATAACCACAGCTCTTTTGACAATTCAAAGTAGTTCAGATTGAAAGAAGTGGCCCTCCCCCTCAAACTGAATATACAGTAACATCTTATTTATCAGACTATAACTGAGGAAGAAAGATTAAAGGATTTATAAGAGGATAAAACAACCTTTAAAGTCATGAAGGTCAAAATTCATATTTTGTAAAACCCTATTTAAAGGGGTTGAAAGTGAAATTTAAATTAAAATATAAGGCAATTGGTTACTTGCAGAGTATTACTTGGCATGTATTAAGGTTGGAGACCCTGTCCTTAATTAAGACTGCAACACACAGATATGAACAAATAGCTTGTTATGAAATAGACAACCTTCTTAACATACAAACAACACCTTCTTAACATACAAACAACACCTTCCACTATACCATGATTTGGATAAAACAACCCCAAGTCTTGATATTCTTGAGAGAGCATCCTTGGGTAGAAGATCAAGGGAGGTATAATAATTCTCTCTTATCATTCCCACACTTCGCATTTTACTTCTTTTTATCCTCTTTTTCTGTGCCTGATGTTGCTATACTATATCGATTGCAATATATACAGTGTTTCACCTAGTTTAAACTCATAGATTATGTTTCATCATTTACATAGCTCAAAGGGTTTTTTGTTATCACTATAATCCATGTTTAATTGATTTAATTGTGTAATGTCATTTGCTTTACCACTATCAGGCTTGACTCAAAACCCACTGACTCCAGCAGAAAAACCCAGTGAGATTTCAATCGTCAACATCAAATTTACATTTTTTTAAAATCTTTTTCTTCCATCTTGACGTCAGCTATAATTAAATACACTAAGGCTACACAATACACCAGTGCTGAAGAATACAGTAAAATGCTTCATAACATGCAGCCTGATTTTCAGAGATGCTGATTGTCAAAACTGTACTCACAGTTAGCATGTGCACAACCCAACAGAAAAATTAAAATCTTAGTCCCTATTGATTCAGCTAAGATCACTGTACTCCAGTATCCCAGTATGCTTTGTGCCCCTTTATGCCTCCCTCAGAGGGAGGCACACTAGCATTCAGCCTATACTCAGCTGCTTCAGCTGAGCATCCAGCAGGCCCCACTCATGAACTGTCTCAGCACAGCACACAGCAAGCACAGCCCTGCCTCCCAGCCCCACAGGCAGGCAGTAGAGAGAAGCGAGGCATCTGTGCCCCCCCCCCACAAGCCCCAAGACATGGACATTTTAGTTGCTGGGCTAGGCCACTGTACCCTCAGCACCCTATCACAAGCACCCCACAATGTACACACAAACACTAAACACAAGAGAAACCCTGTGTTCAGGCACAGCCCCTCAGACTCCTTCCCTACCACCTGCACACCCAGTCAGGAACCCCTATAGCCCCATACATGGACACAGCCTCACAGACCCTGATCCTAGCACCTGCATACCCAGCCAGGAACACAAATGGCTCCATGGTCAGTCATAGCTACATGGACCCTGATTCTGGGACCTGCACATCCAGCCAAGGACCCCTGTGGCCCTGCGCTTGGACACAGCTCCATGGACCATGACCCTGGCACCTACACACCACATCTCAGAGGCCAGAGCCAGGCACCAGCCAGAAGCAGGTGGGGTGTGGCCAGCTATCTCAATGTGGGAGGTATAGGTCACTGAAAATTTCTAGACAAGGGCATAGGGTGTTGCCAGCACCATGGGACATCTGCTGAAAGCCCCTGAAAAGTTCATGGTTATGGCATTGGTCTGGCCAATGGAGCCCTAGTCACTCTGGAGCATGGCTTACACCCAGCTGGAGTGGGATGGAGAGCCACTGCTGGGACCCACACCTACATACACCCACTATTCCTTCTTCCTATTCACTCACCTACGTGCAGCCAGACCCTCACCTGCCCACAGATGCCAAGACCTCACAGGCACCACCACAGATCATACAAGACTCCGTACCATTTTTCTTCAGTATCTAACCCTGGTCACCCAGCTGGCGCCATGGGGACATGAGGGATCTCACTGAGATCAGGAGTGAGTGAGAGACCCAAGATCAGCTCTGCAAAGGGCACCACAACAGGTTTCAAGCACACTGCCCAACAGATGCAAATGCAGGACCACAACAGGGACTAGGTGCAGTTCCAGGCCAAGACCAAATGGCTGAAGATGCAGTACAAGTGTGTGAATGACACAAATATGTCTGAGAACAGGAGGCACAGCATACCCTTCCATGATGATCTGTCTTCCTTCCTCACCAGACTGAGTCATCACCATCCGAAATATGTATGGCACCACTGGGGGAAGAAGGGAGTTGACAGCAGGAACTCCACCACAGGAAAAGGTTCAGGAAGCTCCTGGGACAACCAGGTGCCCAGAAGCAGGTCCCTAGGGGCCATGGGACACAAAGTCTGTTCCTGACAGCAGTCCTCAAAGACTCCAGCTTGTTGGTGCAGGTCTCCAGATCATGCCAGGATCTAAGAGCGGAAGTGCACCAGAAGCAAGACTTGAACTCCTTTGACATCTTGGGCATGGTCAACTGTGCAGACCACAATGCACAGTACAAAGGGGAAAGCTCCATTGCTACGATCATCATGACCCAAAAGCCATGGCCTCCACTTCATTGGAGCTCCCTCCTTCCCTTGCCCTTGACGCCACTGACTATAGTGGAATATGCAGCCCCCCAGGACACCATTTCCAACATACCCTGCCATGGGTGTTTCGCTCCCACTCCTCTGATAACTCCTCGCTGCCCCTCTTCCAGATGCACAGAGTGCCCCCAGCACCCTGACTACTGGTTCAGTGGCCATTGCCATAGCACCACCTACAGCACCCACACCCAGCCTTCCCACCAATTTTGGTGAAAACTCTGGCACTGAGTAAGGATGCCATGCTGTCCAAAACAGTACAACTCTACTCTGCTCCAAGCAGCTGTAATAAGGACCCAAGCACTGGGTGCAAGACAAAGCTTCTGGTGGAGGGGATGGAGGGGAAGGAAGTGGGTGGGCCATGCTTATAGTCAGTGGGGTGGGGAGACAGTGGCAAAATGATGGTCCACCAACCAACCCAAAGCCCTCTGCAAGCCTGTCTCCAGAAGGTGGTCAGAAGACCCGACCTGCTTGCCTTTCCCCCTCTTTCTCCCCCAGCCCCTGGGGAACCAGTGGCCATTACAGTCCATCCCTGTAATCACAGCCCTATTCCAGGCTGCCAGGGTTGACAACCTGAGAAGGGGGTGGACCTAGTGCATGGATGGAGGGGCCGGAGGGGGGGCTTATGAATCTCCCTGACCTAAGCACTGAAACCACAGGGCTCCAGGCTACTAATTTTCTTTCAGCACTGGACAGACTACTCACGTTCTCTCCTCCCTCTCTCCCTGGAGTTCAGCCACGGCACCAGGGCCCCTTCCCCCCTCCACCCCTGCCACTTTGCATAGTTAGCAGCTCAACTCCCATTCTCTGGGAACATAAACCTGCCTCATTCATATCTTGCTCCAATCTTCGTCTATCAAAGCCAACTCTACTACTGGGAGAGGCTGAACCTCCTGGAGCACTGGCCCTGAAACAGCCCCCCCACTTTCCCTTGCACTCACAGAAAGACACTAAGAGTTCATTAAACTGTGTAGGCAAGGTGTAAAAAAGCTAGTGCAAAGTATAAAAGTACCAGTGCCGGTGCTCTGAACCGCACCCCAGATGGAAGTGCCATGGACCTGGGTGCCAGAGAGAACACCAAGGTCAGGAACAGGAGATCATGCCACTATCTATGAGAACCAGTGGAGTTGCTGTACAAGAAGAACAAGAAAAAATCCTCCATATCAAACAATGCCATTCCATCCTTCCTCAGTCCAAGAAAGCTACTGATGTGGTGGCAGGAGTCCTACATGGAAACCATTAGCTCAGCTGATTCAGTCCCACTCTTTGGGTGACTCCTGGGTCATGCATCTGGAGAGGCTTACAAATGGCACTCTAGCACTCTTGCCCACTTTGCCCCCACTCCCATCTGATCCAATCTTTGAGGGAAAGCAGTGAATGCCAAGTGACTCCAAGTCTCACAGCACAGGCAGTCACTGCACTGATCCCTTAAGCAACTACAACCTCCCCATCACACAATCACATCCCCCATCCCAATCAGCACCCCTCCCCACAACATTCCAACCCCTAAAAGAAAAGCAACACCTCCTACAATCACATCCCCATCCCAATCCCAGAGAGCAACCCCCACACCAAACCCATCCTGGTGTATTCAGAACAGAAGAATGGTGTTAGAAAGCCAAGGGCAGTGGATGGCAGGCTTCTTTTTAGAAAGCCAGGATGTGGGAAACCTCTCTTGGTTAAGTCACGATAGATTCAGCATTGCTTCAATAATTGTGGCAATCAAACTTGTCCACATGTCACAGAGCACTGAGGTGCCCTGCTGCTAGAGAGGGGAAACTGCTGGGGGAAAAGAGCCCTATCAGGGAATAAGAGCCCACCTGCAGGTTGCCAGGGCAACTGAAGGCAGCAAGTGACCCACACCTGACAGCAGTCAGCCAGCTGTAAGGGGCAAGGCCTGGCTTTTATAAAGCCCAGGGCTGAGGCCAGGCTGGCAGTTCCCTGCCAGCAGCCAGAGAGGCAGCAGCTCCTGGAGTAGGGATGTGAGAAGCAGCAAGACCTGCAGGTACTGCTTGAGCTGAGTTATGGATGGCAGCTCTAGGGCATTTGTGCAACGTGATTTAGCCAGGCAGCTTTACATTATGTTATATCCAAGAGGCTTCTGTTTGCTTTATAATTGTTTGTTACACCAGTGGTTTGGGTGAGGCCATAAGGGGTGGCTGGAGCCATTCATAGCCTAAGGCTAGGGTGCTCCGAAGCACCCGTTTGCAGGACAAGACCCACGAGGGGTCCAGAAGCCTACAGGACTAGAGGGTACAATAGACCGTGTCCAAGACTATGTGATGCAGCCTCCGAACCAATTTAAACCACCAAAGACGTGGCGGGCGAGAAACAGAGGGTGCCCTTGGGCCAACTTGACACAGAGAGGGGGCCTTAAGATCACGGCCCTCCTACAGGACCCCACCGTGACAACTGGTGCATTGGCCAGGAAAGCTGGCGATAGCATCAATACCCACGGGGCAGAGCCCCACCCCAGGATAAAACAAGATGCAACCATTGGGGGTAGCCCAGGAGGAGGTGCTGACTCAAGCAATTCAGGCTATCGGGCAGCTGTTAGTGGTCCAACAACTACAGGGGGCACATCAACAAAAGTGGATGCAGCGCAATACTGCCCTGTTTAGGATGCCCTGTATGACTCAAGACGATGACCCCGAGGCCTACATTGAGGCCTGTGAATGGATGGCCATTCAGACAGGGTTGGACTGGAGCCAGTGGGGTCACCAGCTATGGGCCCTGGTGATCGATAAAGCCCAAGCAGCGTACAGGGCACTACCCAGGGAGGAGGCCCAGGATTACAAGGCCGTCAAAGCTGCAATTTTGCATCAGCTAGAGATTTCCCCCGAGAGTTACCAGCAGGCGGGACGAGGGGAGGGGCTACCTGATGTAGGATGTTAGTGGACATGAAGCTCACCAACATCACACCATGGGTGTCAGCTTATCATAGTGAAGCCACAAGTAGCAAGCAAGCCGGAGTCATGGACTGAACTACATCCCAGGTTTCCACTGTGTTCTTTCAAAGCCGGTGGTCCCCCTCCAGTGGTTAAACACCTCCCAGGGGAACCATATCCTGTGGCAGTAGCAGGGCACATGGGCTGATGTTCCCCTGGAAATAATGGGCTCATGCTTCTAGGTTTACCCAAATTTCACAAGAGAAATGTTGGGAGCAAAGTATCAATCCTGCATGGACTCAACACTGAAACGTCTTTCCTGTAAAGGAAGGATAGTCCAGAAGGGGACAGTGTAAGAGCTCCATTGGCTTTTCCCAAAGCAGTCAGTCCCTGCCTGCTCCTGGGATAGTCCAAGTCTCAGCAGGATCCCAGGTCCCCACACTCCTCTGATTGGGCAGAGAAAGTGCCTGGCACAGTTTCCGGAGAGGGACACAGCCCCTTCTTCCCTGGCAACACATCCCAGCACTACTGCAGGGCCTGCTGTTCACCCACAGCGCAACCAGGGTCCTTGTCTCTGCTGTACAGTTGAAGAGCAGTGGCATGGCTCTTGGCCTGGAGGGGTGTAGGGGAGGAGAGACAAGAGAGGCCTTATCATAGTTACCTTGCTGTGTTCTTGTGAGTGCCAAGAGGGTTCAAAATGCCTGCTTTTATACCTCATTTTATCAGCAAAATTGAAACTTCACACAAAGGCTGTCTCCCCTGTGAAACTGCAGAAGCACCACCTGTGTGAAGACAATACACATGGGACACAATACTAGATAAAGGGCAGAGGGCTGCACAACCTTGGAGCATGGAACGGATATCGTAGGAGGTATCAAAGAACCAAGGAGATGGTGAAGGCCTTGGCTACTGTCTCTAAGCAATGGGCACACATGGCTGGCACCAGGAGCTGCAGGTGTGGCATGAAGAGAAACTCCAGATATGGCGGTGGGCATCCTCAGATGAAAGGATTGTCACCAGTGTGCCTGGGGCCCGAGGCTAGGGCCATCACCAAGCTGATTCACAGACTCCCCCCCCCCCAGCTCTGGCAGTTACCCTGTGTATACAGGCCACCCATATGGTTCCAAGACAGTCTTGTCAGGGCAATGGAGTGCTCAGAATCAGGGGGAGAGGGCACAGCCTACCAGGTCTACCTGTCTATGGGCAGCCATTGGCACCAAAGCCCACCTGCCACAGTTTGTCCATCTGTGCTCATCCATATACTGTCCATCTAGATGGAGACTGCCTGGGGGAACTTTTCCAATCCCCACAACCCCTCTCCTGGCCCAGGTTCTGCTACAGGGAAGTACTCCAGCCATGACAAGGATTGGAAGACCCTGGGCTTGGTTTTGCTGCATGAGGTGGGCCCCAGACAGGGTCTACAGTGATGGGGGTGGGTCATCATAGAAGGAAACTGGGAACCAGGGACAGGAGACAAGGGGATGGGGGTCCCATGAGGAAGCACCAGGAATCTATG
>JAGPOW010001918.1:30477651-30519706 GCA_030014935.1 Caiman crocodilus
TGTCTCTCTTCCAAATTTTCTGTATTCCCTCTAACTGCCCCTCCAGATTATTTTGACCCTTTCACAAATGTCCCGTGCCCATGCTCATGATCCTGCCCAACCCCTATCCCCATCCCCTTCCAAAAGTTTGCTGACTTGTGTCAATTGGAAGAGGGACGAAGTTCTGACTGCAACTGCAACATTGTCAACTGAGAAGCATCTCTTCCTCACACTGCATTCCCTTGTATCCCAGTGCATGCCCATCAAGGAAGTGGGGGAGCAGAAAGGAAATGCTGTACAGGCAGCTAGGGGTGTGGGTAGCATCACCTTGGATGCAGGGCCAGAGAAGGCCACGGCCAGGAGGTGCCAGGACACAGGCACTCAGGGACTCTAAGCCCTCTTGCCTTGCTCATGTGGGAAGCACTCCTGGTCCCCATATAGTCATCCAGGGCTTCACAGAGATTTAGTCAGCTGGGGCTTTACAGATGTAGACTTCCTGCCAGTAGGAGGGGCCAGTGCTCCCAATATCAGTGGAGGGCTCTCTCCCCAGCCTCCCTGAGCCAAGCATGCTCAGCATGCCATGCCTCTTCTGCCCAGGCTTTGCAAAATACCTACCCCCAATTTCACAGATGTTGTAGCACATGCACTTAGTAACAGTGAAGCATAGCAGGTTCTCTTCCTCCACCTCAAGGTGTATGCTGAGAGCACACCTTGAGGTAGTCGAAAGTGTCCTCTCACAGGCATGTTGCATTTGCTTAGCTGGTAGTTTTAGCGCTCTTTTGGCAGTCCAGCTGTGCCCCAAAGGGCTTCAGAAGCCACAGCAGAAGGGTGTAAATCAGGTCCTTGATAACGAGGGGAGGGAAGATGATGACTAAACTGGGGACCCAAGGAGTGCAGCACCTGTTCTCCATCATTGCAGGGAGTTGAAGATGTGGTCATCATAGGCACTGCCCAGCAACCCAGTGAAGATGTAGGTGAAGTGACCCTGCTGGTTGACAAAACCCTGCAGGAAGATGGGGAAGTATCCCTTGCAGCTGAAGAACAGCCAGGTGCCTTGGGGTGGGCAGAGGATAAGGATGTGGGTGCTATCTACAGCCCCCAAGCACTTGGGGAAGCCTACGCAGCAGAAGCTATCAATCATATCCTGAGGACTGATGAGACAGAAGAAGCAGTTGATCAGGATGTTCCAGATGACCAGGAGCACCTCCCAGAATGCCTCTCCAGCTGCGGACTTGCCCAGGGTGAACTGGTTGGTGACATAGTAGAGACTGCTGGAGATGGCCAGCTTCCATATGGTGATGGCTACCAGCTTCTCTGAGCGGTAGTGGCCACATGCTGATATACTGGTGTGTGATGTGGGAGGGGGGGTCGGGGGGGGGCTCTCTGGGCAATGATGTTCATGAACGTGCTCCAGTATATACAGAAGGTCTGAAACCACTGTTCATCATCCCAGGTATCCAGGCTGAACCACTCCCATCAGTCACTGCTAGTGGTTTAGGCCTAGAAGTGGCACTTAATAGTTTAGAGATGGTGCCAGAGCACATCAGGATCCATGGTACCCTGGGTGACCTCACCCTTGTCAGTCACATGGAAGTTGTTGGTTTAGTCCAAGATGTTTGATGGGTACAGGGTTTTATTGGCTGCTGACTCAGAGACAGAAACCTATGTCCCATCGCAAACAGCTACCTCATCATATCCATATGGCTGTGAGTGATGTCTTGCAGCCTCTAGCTAGAGTCATTATGGGTGATGAGCAGCTTCTGGATCTCTGCTTGGGTGCAACCTGTGGGATCCTATGGCAGGGTGAGGGCAAGTTGGGAAACTCAGGCACATACAATTAACAAGTCAGGACACTCACTCAGACTGTTCTGGAAGCCTCTAGGCTGGGGCACCAGGGATGTTCTGCAATGAGGCGATGGGAGATTGGGGCATGGTTGCCCACACCTGACAGCCAATCAAGGATGGCCCAGCCACCAGGCTGTTCTCAGCCATCTCCGGCAGCCTGGGGAGACCACACAGTGCACTCGGAGGAGCGTAGAAGCAGCCCCCAACCTGAAAGCCTCAGCCAGCATAGGCTACCTGCTTCTTCTCTCCATACCCCACAAGGGCAAAATGTGTATAATGTTAATTTCCAGTCTAAATTAGGTAATTTAGAGAAAATCATGCAACTTAGATGGACTGCTCCCCTAGTTTTTTGCGCATCTGTACATCAGTGTTCCCTCTAAGCTGTGCTTCTGAGCACCCATGCATACCACTCACCTTAGGGGGAACACTGCTGTACATGTTCTAAGTATTTCAAGTATACACTAAAAAATATTGGGGTACCCCAAATTAGTGAATATTTTTTAGTGTAGGCTGAAATAAAACTCAAAAGAAAAATGCAAAGAAATTTAATTTCCTACTGGGGTTCAGATATCAAACATGGAAATAAGTTTTGCTTTAACATGATAAGGAACATACAAATGAATTTGATACAGTGACTTTGTACTGGTTTGTAGAACACAGTAAGAACTAATAGGAAGTCCGACACTCCACGATCCAAGCTACTTTCACAAACTGATTTATGAAATCCCCCACCGCACACTTATATAAATGTACCTTTCAAAACTACAAAGCACATCATTACCAATAACAATATCATGCAAAGGATTTGTCCACCTTAATTTACAGTCTGCGGGACTGACCCAACACTACCAGGACAACTAATGCTAGACCAACATTTATTCTCTCTTTTTTTGGTCTCATTTAACTAAGCAAAAGAAATCTAGATAGATAAATAGATTGATAGATAGATGGATCTGTGTCAATATATATATAGTCCCAGGTCTACTCCCACCTTCATCTGCGCTCATTATCACCCCCACCATCCAGGCCCACTCGTCCCCTCCCCTTGCAATGTTGGGCCCGGTCCCACTCCTCGCCCCCACCACAACATCAAGCCTGGGCCTACTCCTCCCCTCCCCCATGCCATGTCAGGCCCCAGTCTGGGTGCACTCCCCTTCTCCCCCCACCACATCAGACCTGGGCCTGCTTCTCCCTCCTGCCACCAGATTGGGCCCAGGCCCACTCCTCCCTTCCCCATCACCGTGTCAAGCCTGGACTTGCTCCTCCCATGCCCCCCCCATGTTGGCCCAGGACCCAGGGCGCTCCCCCTTTCCTACCTGCCACCACTTGAGGTCCGGGCCCATTCCCCCTGCTACTGCTGCCTCCAAAGACCACTGTCACCTCCATCATGGCAGCACTCTGCCACTGACTCCTGCCTGGAATGCCTTTGGAGTACTCCGACTGGTTGTTTCAGAGTGTGAATAAAGCGTCATGAACAGACAGACTAAGGCTTTTATAATATTTAGAATACACAAACACACACACACACACACACACACACACATAAAATAAAATAAAAGGTGATATTCTGATTCACGTTACATTGGAATAAAATTATGAGTAGCTCCATTATCCCAGTGCACTTAGACCAATGTAAAGAAATCTTTATCTGACCCATAGTCCACTGTAAAAATGAGAAGTTCAGTGATTCATTAAACTGACCTTTAATTACTTGTAAAGGTAAGAGAGTCTCAGGTACATTTGTCTCAAGTGAAAAACAGTTGATTAATTCTTAGGTAAATTAGTCATAAGGAGACTAAAAACCATCATCTGAGTTCACAAAAGAGCTCTGAAATTTCTAGACTGCATCTGGAATTTATGTTAAATTGAACACTCTTTATAAAAGACCCAAGGTAAAAAGCTATTTTTTTCCTGCTGCTATAGGGTTTCTACAAGGGAAATGTGTTCAGAAAGAGAAAAACAAGTGCAAACGGTACTGTCAGCTTCTTGTGCACATAGCAACTAAAATGTTAAATACTTAATTAAGTACAAAAAATCACATAGCTCAGGTTCTGATACTAAAATCACATTATATTCGAAGTCAATAACCTCTGCTTTTTTTCTAGAATGGAATGACCCAGAAAATGGCACCTCCCTATGAATAAAGGCTACAAAATATATTATGTTTTAAACAGTAATACATTAGCTCAAGAGGCTTGGCGAATAATAGATTGTTTAAAAAAAATATATAGGAAAAGAGAATTTCCTTTCCAACTTTAAGTGGAAATGGCAAGAAGATAGAGTATCCTTTTGAGTCAATTTGACTGATTAAGCAAGAATGAGCAGTTATGAGACTAATTAGGCCTTTCTTGTTTAACTAACAGAATCGTTCCACTGAAAGATCACACAAGCTGCGTAGGATTTGGAGCTCAGGTTCTAGAATCTCTCTCATGGAATAGATGTCAAATTTGTGGCATATGGAAAATAAATACAAAAACAGAATGACAAAGATTCTATTAAAGAACGAAGTAAAATAAACTGTTCATTGCCAAATATTGTGAGTAATTTTGAAGGCTTAGGATTTTTATGGACAAAAAAAGCCAACCTTCACAAAATCTGGGTCATATGTATTTAATTACAGAAAGCTGATTTCTGCTGTAGTTATGTTGAAAAGTGATTAATCAGGGTAATCTTAAATCAGAAAGAAGGCAGGGCAGGTTGGTATGTTAGAGACTAACTGGTTCAGAGGCATGACTTTCATAAGCAACAGCTTACATCATCAGATGCCTTCTTCAACCTGAGAAACATATTCTTGAACAGTCCCACTGACTTCATTATTCATGGAGAATCATTTGTTTAGAAAATAATACTACTTACAAAATGCGTATTCAGGAAAATATTCATACAGTTGAATAACTGCAGCCCTGGCAATTTTCCCCACTTGGGGATCAACAGACAAGTCTGCGATGAAGTACCCTAAGCAGTTGAAATTCTAGGTAATGGGTAGGAATAATCCTTGCATCATCATGCTTTAATGGAAAGACTAATCTCACCCACTCCATCATCTCATACTACCTGAAACTAGGTTCTTTGTGTGCATCTTATCCCCAGATACTGGGCTTTCACACCAATTCAAAAATTACAAAAAAAACCAGCCTCTTTCACCAATCTATGGTTGGAAGGCATGATCGGAGGATACTTTGACCATAAAGAACATATTGTAGAGAGAAGAAACAATTGTTGCATACAGCTATTCCAAGCTTAATGTAGTAGTTACGTTCTTGAAAAATGCAACTTTAAGCGAAACAATGTTAAGTGAATCCAATTATGTCACAGTAGTACCCTACTAGCAGGAGGCAGCCAAACAACTTTATAACTGAACACTGTGCAACTTAAAACAAGTATGTTCTCTAATATATCAGGGACATAATAATGAAACAATGTTAACCAGGCTGACATTAGGTAAGGAGTACCTGTATTAAGGACAATATCCTAGGTCAGAGGTTCCCAAACTTTTTCTTATTGCATACTAGGGCCGTGTGAAGCTTCAGGTGGCGATTCAATTCAGAGGAGATTCGTCCCCATTTGGTGGCTGAATTTCCGAATCCAAATTGAATCAGGGGACCAATTTAAGGGCCTGGATTGATTCAAAGTGCTCCAAATTTTCAGAAAAGATTCAGAGAGCATTAATGATTTGGTCAATCCCTGGTGGCTGCAGCAGGGAGCTGCAGCTGACTCCCAGCTGGTAAGTACTAGGGGCGGGGAAGGGGAGGCTTATGGGACCCCCTGCGAGCCCCACCAGCTCCCCCAAGCCCCCCACCTGCTCCCCCAGCAGCCCCCATGGCTGCCCCCACCTGCCCAGCTCCCAGTACTTTAAAAAAAGTCCCAATGCTCACCAGGTGCTGCCAGGCAGAAAGGTGATCTCCGCTTCCCCCAACTGCATGGGGGACTCTGCATGAGTCCTCCAACCCCCCCACACCCCAAGCCCCCCCATGAGTGCCCCATCTGAGCCAGTTCTGGCCCTTTAAGAAAAACAAACAAACAAGAAAAGCTCTGGGACTCACCGCTCCTGGTACTCAGGGTTTAGGGGCTCGTGCAGAGACCCCTACATGGTGCAGGGCAGCAGGGGACAGTAGGGATCATGCCCTGCTGGCAGGAGGAGTGCGTCTGGGGGTTTTGGGGGGGAGTTCTTAAAGGGCCAGAGCTGGCCCAACAGGGCACCCATGGAGGCGCTATGGGAGTGCAGGGAGGGGCCAGGGGGCTCATGCAGAGCCCCCATGCAGCTTGGGGTAGTGGGGGGCAGCAGGGATGGTCCCTCACCCAGCAGCACCTGCTGAGTCAGGGCTTTTTTTTTAAAACAAGTGCCAGGAGCTGGGGTAGTCATTGCCCGACTGGGAGAGAGGCAGGGGATTGGCCTGGCTTGGCTGATTTGGCAGCAACTGAATCTCCAAATCAGATTTGGCTGAATCAAATTGGGACAGAGATTCGAGTTACCAAATCAAATCAGTGTCCCCCGAATCAGCCAAATCTGAATCTGAAGCAAATACTAGCCACTTTGCACAGGCCAACGCATACTCCCTTCCAGATTTATCCATGTCATGTAGAGATGCCTGTATACCTCTTCCAGCATACATTTTATATTTAAGCCCTTAAATGCAAATTATTATTACAATGAAAATTAAATCCTCCATTACACAGTTTCTTCTGCGTACCCACAAAAGATGTCTTTGCACCCCCGAGGGTACACATACCACAGTTTGGGAACCCTTGTTCTAGATGATCTCTCTTAATATACCACCCTTTACTTCCCAGTGCTGGAGAAAGGACAGATAAGCTTTTATATAAAGACTTCCAGTTTGCTAACTTTCAGCTGTAAAGCTTCTGTAATTTATTATAACTAACTGGATCGGAGAGAAGTAGGTAACTAACTCAAAAGCAGGAAGAACCACAGCTAATGTTTAACATTCCCCCTAAATCTGAAATTTAATTTCAATTTTAGCACATGCCTTCACCTATCAATTATTCCCTTTACTTGGTTTGATTTCTAGGGATAACAAAGCAGTGAAATATGTGCAGACTATACAAACAATGGCGCTCTAGAACCAGCCACACAATGAAATTACTAATAAAACTGTGAAGGTACTCATGATTCTAAGACAATATTGAGATATACTAAATAATCTCATTGCCATTTACACTAGTACATGCATCTTCAAGTAGTTTATCCATCAACTTATACATTAATATAAATTGCTACAATTCCATATTAAATTAGTTGCAATCTAACCTATAATACCAAAAAACAAGTATATGCTTGAGGCCACTTGGAAAGAAAAATATTAGGTCAGTGAACTCAGTTTTTAAGCTGGTATCCCATACTATCAGGACATCATACATTAATTTACACATAGGAATTGGTCATATCCTGTGCCTGCCACTTTATCAGTAGGAAAAAGCTTATATTCAGTGTGAAGACCTTGTGAAAGAGAAACAGCTATATTTGTAATGGAAGCTTCTCACTCAACCTTATGCTGCTCTATTTAAATCCAATGCAAATCTCCTATTGATTTCAAAAGGGAAGGATTAGACAAATGACATGAGATACCTGTGTCACTTCAGCTTCCTGCCATTTGCAGTTAGTCTGTTTTTTGGCTTCCACGACTGACAATTCTCTTTTTTCCTCCCCCTGGCTTACTGCTAGGCATTCTCTATCTATTGTCTCCCATATCATATGAAATAGAAGACTGTCAGGCTGTAAGAACTGTGCAGGATTCCAGTTTCACTCTGTGACAGAGTAATGCACAAGAAATCTACATGTACCTTGACAAACGTGCATCTGATGAGTTTCCTAAGAACACAGTGGTTAAACACATCTGTGAATCTCCAGGGTTGTATGGATCAGAGATGAACATATTAGAAAAACATTATCTTTAATGGCACACGCTTGCACATAACTTGACAGTGCTGGCTAGAATCTCTAATGCCACAAGTAAAATATAGTTTTCATCTCTTAGAAATCATACCAGTATCTCTATACTTTTGAATACTTTTAAAAGATAAAACTAACTATAATCTTCCATGACAGGTAATCCCTGTCCCAAATACCTAATAATCTGCCCACATAATGAAACACAATGATAGGGGGTGGAAAGCAAATTAGATGAATTCTTTAAAAGAAAAAAGTTACTTGCTTTTCATCATACACAAACATAGTTCACTGAGGAACCCTAAGAAACCAGTTTTGTAGAAAAAAAGTATAATTTGTGTAATATTCAAATTATTCTTTCCACCCTAACACATTTCTTTTAGCACTAGTCTCTTTTTATCCACCTGTACTTACAAAGAATAGATACACATATGATGAGAAAAAATAATTATGTCAGAGGACTTATTTGTAAAAACAATAATTATATTGGAAGTACATTAAAGGCGCTACTAAATCATAACTTATTTGTACCTTTTTATCTTCTAGACTATAAAGTCTGTATAGCACCAAACAGCCATTCTGAAACATAGCTTGCTCATAAGCACTAATGTTTTGGGGGTTATTCAAAGACTCTGTATTTTCATATTGCACTGCTCAATAAATTTATGACAGAAAATGAAGTTCCCTGTACTAGCTAGTCTAGGTAATTTTATAGAAGTGCACTTTCACAAGAACATTTTATTGTAACCATAAATAAATACTTGTAGAATACCAGAGATAATTGATGTTAGCAGTGAGTAACTCTGTTAATAACAGCTCCCTCTAACGTTCTAAATAAAGTTTATTTATAGTCACAGAAGAGCCATATAAAACATAGTATACACACCATAGACATCAAAAACTGATTAAATAAATGATGTTTCATTTGCATGTGAAGGTAAAACACGCCTGCATTTGCTAAATTTATGTGCGTCTTAGATCACTCTTACTCCTCAACAGTACATCAGTCTCAGCATTGGTAGGAGGATTACAGCCTTTCCTTTTTACTTAGAACTGTACTTTTCTTGAAGGCTCATGCATTTCCACCCCCTCCCCACATGGAATACTTGTGCTATAGTTTGCACAATGGAGAACCCTGACCTTTATTTTAGGCCTTCCTAGAGCTCCCTCCCTAGCATGTTGGTAAAAAGCTTTAAAATAGTATCATAGATATTTTATTTCTACTTTCTATTCAAGTATCAATAACAATAAGACTGCCTTCACAGCATCTATTGAAGTAAACCAGCTGCTTATGATACTGTATGCCAGTGATGTCCAACCTTTTTGCCCCATGAGCTAAATTAATAGCATGTACTCAGTCCACAGACTGCCAGCCAGTTCCCACACTAACCAGATCCAGCTCCACATTGGCCATGCTATGCAATCTAGCATGCAGAGCCAAGGGAATTTGGGCAAGACAGGAGGTTAATTAATACTATTATCTCTTCCTCGCAACCAAATGTTCAGACCCGTGGGGAGCCCTATGAGCCACAAGACTCGCCTACATGAGCCAGATCCGGCCTGTGGGCCAGGAATTGAGCACCACAGCTGATGCTCTAGATCTCTGCTTTAATTAGTCTATTAAAGACAAGATGCCAATCTACCCTGCCTACAGGCTAACATAGTTAACTCCTTCCCACCTCCAAAACATTCTGTTTTAACACCAATCCATAATCCCCGCTGACTTCACTGAGCTACTTCTAATGTGGACCAGCCTAAATAAGGGGTTGGCAAAATGGCTGATCCAGCCAGGAGCTGGTCTCCATTTCCCACCAGTCCCTGCCCTCATGACTTGGTCCAGTCTCCATGGAGACCCCAGCCTCACTTGTGTGGGAAAGCTCAGGCTGGGGAGACCAGTGAACTCCACGCTGGCAGCACAAGTGGCAGAGCAGTGCAGGGGGATGCTTTGGAGCCGCTGGAGCAGGGGCGCACAAGCAAGGGATCATGGCTCTGCCCCGGCTCCAGAACAGGCTGTCACTGCTGCAAGGCGCCAGGGCAGAGCTGCAATCCCCTGCTTGCATGCTTCTGCCCAGAACGTGCAGGCTACAGATGGTGGCTCAGCCCTGGCTCCAAAGCAAGCTTCTCCTATCCCAAGTTCCCAGGGCTCCATGGTGACCCCAGCCTGAGCTTTCTTATGCAGGTGTGGCTGGGGTCTCCGCGGAGACCAGCCCAGGCCACGAGGGCAGGGGCAGCTGGGAAATGGAGTCTACAGCCAACCAGACCTGGCCCACGGGCTGGAGTTTGCTAGTCCCTGACCTAAATGAAATCAGAAACAGGCCCAATATTTCAAAGGAACAGATAAGTGCATTTAGCAGATGAACTCAAAGCAAAAGTACAAATGATGTAGATTGTTACCTCCCTGAATGCTGCCCTCTTAAAATTAGCTGCAGCGCAGGATTTCTTATTTCTTATTGCTGGTCTGCCTGGTCCAATTCAGAGATCATTACTTAACCATTCAGAAAGTAGAACTAGTCATAGTGGCTAGATACAGACATTCAAAAAACTTGAGGCAGAATCAAAGTTACACAGTTTTCTGTGAGCAGCGTAATTTAGATTGGTAGCGAACAGAACACGCATTCACCCTTTGGTGGGGAGGCAAATCTTAGACCAGGTTCCACCATTTTTAAACCAGCCTGTGGGCACCAAAATTTTGTTATGTTAGAGGTATGGACAGGGCGGCTATCATAGAGGACAGTCCGGTTGTCCTTTGTCCTCTTTTGGTACAAAACCCAGCGCTTTCTTAAAGAGAAAAATAGGAGGCATAAAGGTGTCGGGTTTTGTATCAATAGAAGACAGAGGACAGAGTAACAGAAAACTGGAATGTCCTCTATGATTGCCACCCTAGGTATAAACCAGTTTTGTGTCCCAAACTTCTGTTCTGTTATGCCTCTAGACTGGTTTCTGATCACTTGCACTGATAAAAGAGTAATATCTGTATCTGGCTATTGTGTGTCGGCTGCAAGCTACAAGTTGTTTCGTCAGTTCCACACAGAGCAGCAGTCATACCAAGCTGAAAGACTTCAAGTCTTATAGATAAACAAATATAGATTTAAGTTGGAGATATTTTCCCCTCAAAGAAGTTAAAATACATTAAAAATTATATTTATTTCTTTGAACACATCATTTGATTTTGAAATTAAACACATTTCAAAACCCAGTTTTCTAAAAAGGGAAAAAGACTTATACTGCACTTAAAGATGAGATTTTCAAGGAATATCCACCAACTTGTACTTAAATTTCTATGAAGACTGTGCCCATGAAGTACAAGCTTCATCCTTCATAAGTCCAAATTGTATGTTTCAAATTTCTCATGAATATGATTACAGGTTCAAATATGCACACATAGAAAGAGAGAGCAATTTCAAATTTAGACTGGAATTTTAATCACCTATTAAGCATCTCAGTAAGAATGCCATTACTATCTTATTTATATCTTGCCATTACTGATTTTATATGAGTCTATTCCTCCAAGTTGTTTGACTAGGATCCCCCTTTTCAAGTTTCAAAAGACCTTCCTACCATCTTTTTTTTCTCTCTCTCTCTTTTTTGTAGTTCTGGCTTATTTCTGAAGTTTGTCAAGCACAATATTCCTCTGTGTTTCTTAATACTTCCTATCCTTTTTCATCCTATTTCTCCAGACACTCCACATGCTTCATTTAATGTGAAGATGATTAACAGGCTAAGACAAGTATTTGATCCAAGTTTCCTACCTACAGTTAATAAACAGCCTTTGAGAAATTACATCAACTAGCACAGAGTCTCAGAGTATCAAAATAAAAATCTTGTATCGTCAAAAAATTGTTTCAATATTTGTAACTGTATTTTAAAATTCATTTTAAATGGATGCCTACTTGGAATTGAATCTATGATTTGTATTGCTAATGGGAAGCTAAAGTGATTTGTGCAAATTGCACTGGTTTGTAAGACTCTATTACAGTAGTTCCCAAATTATGGCCTGGTGTTTTTTAATGGAACATTAGCTATAAATAGAGAGCTGGATAGTCACACAGGGTATCTTTACATGTGGTTCAGGAGTGAAGAGGCACTTTAGAGTGGCTCTCGGGAGCTGCTCTAATTAAAGTGCCCACAGCATCTCATGTATTCAGTGCCTCACGCTTCAAAATGGTGGCAGGGATGCTTTAACTAATACTTCAGTTAAAGTGCCCCCACTGCCATTTTGAAGTGCAGGGATGCTGAATACACGAGATGCTAAGGCTGCTGGAGTGCATTAATTACCATGCTCCAGCAGACTCAATTAATTACGTTTGCTCTGACGCACCATAATTTTAGCACATTAGAGCAGGTGTCCTGCACATCTATAGACACCCATGGTGCTCACTTGCCCTCCTTTCTTCCAAATATTTATCACACTGACAGAAGCTAGAGCAACATTAAATGTTTTTCTAACATTATATTCCCGTATTCTCACATAAGCACCTGCAAAGATGCTACAAGGATGTTATGCAACAAGTGAAAAGGAAGAGGTCTGTGCATTTGCAAATCAACAAGGAGGATGACCCAGAAGACAGTGTTATCAAGTGATGCACTATGTCTTCAAGGTGTTTGAGTCACATAAGGTATAAACCACGTGATTTATTAGGGAAATGCAATGTAACTACATTTACCAAATGTAGTTATAGAGACTGTAGAGCAGACTAGAAACAGATGTGCCACAAAAAGAATGGCTAACTATGCAAGAAACCTTAGGTGTTCTGAACACAACATTCACATACATGGATCATTTCTGACTGAAGTTAAGGGAGTAAGACAGAGTAAAAATTTCTGAACTTTTGTACAGTGTACATAAGCCCATGGAAAACGAGACAGTTTTCATTCAGTAATACCACTGAGAGCAGAAAGAATCACCCATGACTGAAACAAAGCATTACAGCAAGAGGTGGAAGCGTTCAGGAGTAACTTGATGATACAAATGAGTATCAGCGTGCTTTACTTAATGCTGTTGAACTGAAAAAGAGCAAGATAACATTGGCACAAATTTCACAGCAAGGTATCTGTTAGTATTCATTTGTGGCAATTCGGACATTATATAACAGGTTAACTGCAGAAATAATTGAATTAATAATAGCTCCCAGTCTGTTCAAAGAAGGACAGAATCCATAAATTGCACACTGTAAGTGGTATCAGAGTGAGTTTGTTATGAACATAACATTTAATCATTTTTCTCCTTATTCATACCATAGAACAAAATACCTTCTGATAAGACACCAAAGCTGTGGTTGCATACTCTGATATTCAGCATGCTCTTGGCTTGGCAATTGTTCATGTGGAAGACTGAGATACTGATTTATTGATGTTCTTCACTGACCTTGTGCCTTATAAACAATCCTCCCTCCTCCTCCTCCTCCCCCCCAGTCCCACGCCACTGACCTGGAACGAAGCAGAGCCACCCTACTGTTGTTGAGGGCTTATCTGGGTCCACCTAACACAAACTCTAACCCAAACAGAGCCTGATATACACAAAAAGCTTTTTTCAACCCCCACAGAGGAAGTGTAACCTACAAATGAATTTATGCATCTTCACTGGTGATCCTCCAGGCACTGTTTTGCAGAGCAGAGATGAATGACCACCAAGATAAGGTGCAGAGGGAAAGAGGAATTCTCCGTAGCAATAAAACTCTCCCTCCCTCCCTCTTCTGCTGGAGAACCAGAGAAGGCTCATGCCTCCGGGCCCTGATGCATGGGTTTCCCACCCCTCCTGGTTTCCAGAGCAGGGAGGTGGAACCCAGGCATCTGGGTCTTCCTAGCTGAGAGGTAGAACATGGACATTCCATGCTGTGGTCAGCACCAGCTTGTGAGAAGCTATACAGTTTCTGGGCCTGGACAAGGGAAAAAGTCCAGACAGAGGACTCACCAGAAGTCTCCTGGTGTCTCCCTAGTCTGCAAACTTTGCATTAGTGCATGGAAGGCCTAGTTGTAGAGCCCAAGATTCTGGATCCAGGAGAGTTAGCTGGACATGTGTAGAGCACCAGATATGTGAGGATAGAAGGGGATCCTGAATGGGGGGGATTTGGAATGGACAGTTTAGTGTCTGTCTGTACCCATGTTGCTATAACACTTGAATGAGCCACCCATAATATCATAGTACTTAGGGTTGGACTGAAACAGATCATCGGGTCTGACCCCATGCCCCAGGGAGGAACGGGTGCCGGGGTCATATCACCCCAGCCAAATATCTGTCCAGCCTCCTCTTAAAGGCCCCCAAGGTAGGAAAGAGTACCACTTCACTTAGGAGCCCAATCCAGAGCCTGGCAGCCCTAACTGTAAAGTAATGTCTCCTGATGTTCATCCTGAACCTTCTCTCTAACAATTTGTGACCATTATTTCTAGTAACCCTGGGTGGTGCCCAGGGGAACAGAGCCTCTCCCAACTCCTGCTGGTCTCCCCTGGTGAGTTTGAAAATGACCACTAGATCCCCTCTCAGCCTTCTCTTGTGGAAGCTGAATAGGTTCAGGCCCTTTAGCCTCTCTTGGTAGGGCCTGCCCCGCTGCCCCTTGACCTGGCAAGTGGCCCTCCTCTGGACCCTCTCAGTGCTATCCATATCCCTCTTGAAGTGCAGTGCACAGAACTGGACACAGTACTCCAACTGTGACCTGATCAATGCCACATAGAGGGGAAGGATCACCTCCCTGGACCTGCTTGTGCTGCATTTGTAGATGCACTACAAGGTATGGTTAGCTTTCCTGACCACTTCCTCGCATTGGTGGTTTATGTTCATCCTGGACCAGGACCAGGAACAAGCTGTGAAGGTCCAAGAACAAGGTATATGGATGGGTAGCTGCTCTCTGAGGAAGGTTGCATATATCACAATGGAGCTCAGAGAGTCACAGTGCAGGATAAGAAGTTTATGAACCAGGTCAAAGACTGCTTGGGATCCAGCAATGACACTCCTGAGAGGCATCCACCACTGCATCCAGCAAGAGACCATTGCACTCCCAGGCAGGAATGGGGGTTTAGGCTGCCACCACCCTCACACCACCAGCCATGGAGAACCACAATCCAGGGACTTCTCCCTTAGGCAACACGCCTGAGTCCCACGTGGGGGAGGGGAGGACCTGGATGGCAGCCCTGGGGGAAATGTTGCACACCACACATTGATCGGGAGATGCTGCAAGACAGAGGACCCTGGGGCAGGAGATATGGGATGGTCCAAGGAACCAAGTGGGACCAACTATAGGGAGCAGCCTTGCGAGGAAGAGGGAGACTAGGCTGCCTGAGACCCAATGCTAGAGACGACTCACTGACCCTGGCCACTGGCAGTCACCAAATAGGTGAACAGCCCCAAAGAGAACAGGGAGGGGTGTCCCACCAGCCCAGGCCACTGCAGACCTGGGTTTCACCGGCAGGGCGGGAGGGGAGCAGCACAGCCTCTGCAAGAAATGGCAGCCCCTTGGGCTCTGTTCCAAGTTCCAGAATGGGCAAAATTCCACAGTTTTTCTTCATTGTGCACACAAGAGTCTGGCAGCTGCAACATTTAATTAAAGCAAGGGGCAGCAGTTTCACATGTGGCACCCCTCTGCCAACCCAAGGTTTCATGTTTGTTAAGCTGAGCCACCGATGGGTGCCTACCCCCCTCACCTCATCAATATCATAACTGCCTCGTGCTGGCAGGCTTTCTACCCACTTTCTTAACGTTAACTGACAAGGAGGTTCCAAATTCGGGAATGGGTAACATTGCACAGTTTTTAATAAACACACTGAAGTTTGGCAGCTTCAATATTTGAATAAAATGAGGCACCTCTCTTCCTTACACTGCATCTCCTGTGCCCCCATGGGGAGGAAGAGAAGAAGGAGGATGGTACCCAGGCATCCTGGGTTGTGGGCAGCAATGCCCATGATTCAAGGCCAGAGGAGTCCATGGCAGGAAACCCATGGCCAGGCACCAAGATGTGGGTACTTAAAGGCCTACTCATCTGGGGAGGGCTCCACATGGGTGAAGAGGCAGTAGGCCAGGGCTTCACAGACCTGGACAGCCTGCCATGGTGCAGGGCCAGGGCTGCACATATCAGGTGAGGGCTTATCTTCTCCTCTATACCTATGCTGCATGTAGTCATGGTGCCAGGCCCAATCAATAGTTGAAGTGCTTCTTCCAGCAGTGCAGCTGTCCCCCATAGAGCCACACGAGCCAGAGAAGTATGGGGTCATCTGGGCTCCCAACACTGATTGGCAGGGCAATGATTTTGCTGCTGCTGAAATCTGGGATTCCAGGAGCATAGCACCTGATCTCTATAACTCTGGGGGATGGGAAGCTAGGCAAGAGTTGAGTATCAGTCTCACATATGTCGGTGACCCAGTCATGTCTTGGATGCCTGGGTTCCATGTGTGGGAGCAGGAGGAGGAGTCCAGGATGCCTGGGTTCTGTGTGGAGGGGAGAGGGGGAAGGAAGGGGCCTGTATGTATACACACACACACACAACCCAGGCATCTGAGACATAGTCACACATTTGGAAGGCACAGGGTATGTGGGTGGACACGTGCAAGACAGTCAGCTGAATGGTTCATAACCATGTTGAGCTGCTGCTGCATCAGGTCCAAGTGGGCAGCTGTAAAGTCCCCGCCAGCCAATCAGGGGGGTGTTCAGCCATTTGGCTATGCAGGCATGCTCCAGGCCCCGTGCTGCCACCTGGCAAGAGGTAATGTGTGCGCTGCTTCCTCCCAACTTAAACAGCGGCACTTACAGTAAAGCTTGAAAGTTAGAGTGCTCCAGCCACCGTGAGTTTCTTGAACTCTTGTACTTAGCCTTTACATATATCTTAAGCAGTCCACAGGAGGGAGCCACTTCTTCCTACCTTAAACATTCTGTAGTTGTCACACTCCTAGTTAATCCCTTGCATATTGCAGCTTGTAAATGGGGTAATGAAAGGGAGAATAGTGCTTGCAGTTATCTTCTCACTTTGCAATGTTTTGGATACTTATCAGAGATTGTGCCTCAAAACATTTAACACATGTAAATTATATGGACTTCCCAAAGTAGACACTGGTTTATTAGATACTCATATTTGTTTTTGCTACATTTACTTTGAGGTCTATATAGCAATTACTATTTCCCTCATAGTCCTAGAAACAAAGCACAGTAGAACACATTGTATGCTCTAGCATATAGCATATCTGGAATTTTGCACAACCTTGGAGGGGGTTGAGCTGGGTTATTTGGGGTTTTCTTGTTTGCATTTTTGTTTTTACAGACAGCTTGAAGGGGACAAAAAATATCTTACCTTGCAAGACTGGTAAGTAATTAATTCGGCGTACCAATTCAGGGGCTTCATGTTTGGTCCAACCTCATGCCCCAGATCTAGGGGTTTGGCCCGAACCAACATGCAGGTCTGATCTGGCATATTGCCTCCGGGGCATGCACCTGGTCCCACTACAGTGAAGCCCTCTGTGTGCATCCCATCTGTCATGCAGGAACTGAGACCATATGTCAGGTCTATATACAACCTGACCCAGCATGTGAACCTGGCCCAGTGGGTGAGGCTATGTGACCCATCCAAGAGATTCTCCACAGATCTGGAAATTTGGCAGTGGGGGAGCAGTGGCAGTACTAATTACCATCGCTGCTAGAGTTGGCAATTAAAGCTGCTACTGCTCCCCTGTTACCAGATTTCTGGACCTTAGAGATCTGTAACACTTATGTAATATGCACCCTAATTTCCTCCAGCTGTTGTTCAGGGGAAAGGGGCATGTTTTACTCAATAAAATATGGTGCTTCAGCAGTCCAAACTGAGAAGAGGATTCTCAGATATTGCAAAGCACTTCAGCTAACTACAAATGGGGAGTTTATACATGTGCTCAGGGAGTGGAGCGGGGAAGGTTTAATTAGAGCGACTCCAAGAGCCACTCTAATTAAAGCGCCTGGAGTGTCTCATGTATCGGTGTTCCCACACTGCAAAATAATTGGAGGGGCACTTTATCTTTATCTTATTGATGAACTTCAGCTAAAGCACCCCTGCTGCCAGTTGCCATTTTGAAGCACGGGGACACTGATACATGAGATGCAGGAAGCTGGTAGGGCATGGTAATTACCACACTCCAGCAGATTTGATTAATCGAGTCTGCTCTAACATGCTGTTATTACAGCACATCGGAGCAGCCTCCCTGCTCACGTATAGGTACCCTACCCATGGATGGTGCTAGGTCAATGACTTGTATGACTGTTTTCACCTTATAGGAAAACATTCAGTTGTTCTAGCCCAAAACATAGCCTACCTGTAAAATCAGTTATTGGCTCAAAGGAACATCTTCAACATTAGCAATAGAGACAAAAGAAACCATAGTTCTTCTGTTAAGGAGAAAAATACATTTATGGCACATAGAGGAATACTATTCAAGGTTTATCTCCTATCTCAGACAAAGCAGTTAATGGGAGAGGGAAAAAAAAAAACAACCACCCCTTCTTCTCCTCCCCAAAATAAGCCATTATTTCTAGAAATATACATCTTTTTCTGCTGAAGACTACATCAGTGATGCTGGCCTCAGGAAACAAGGAAAACAGAGTGTTAAGGGACTTCTACTTGAATGAACCTTTTCATTCAGAAATGAGAAGGAAAAAAATACTACTTGCCAAATTGTAAAGCTCATCAACGTACAGATTTTCAAACATTCAAGACGACATCACCGCATGACATCATGGCAAGTTAAAACACCTATATAAATTATAAAATACCCAATCAATTATACAATATAGTACACTGGCATTCTACAGACTTGTGAGGATTGTGGGACTGACAGGAGCCGAGTGTTTTAATGGAAAATTGTGACTCTGAGTGTTTGACCTAGTCAGAACTTTTTCATGGAAACATGTGAGGTTTTTTTAGATTAAAAATCCACCAATTTCCTTGAAATCTAAGTGTTTAAAAAACCTGTTTTTATTGATCAGAGTTTCTGACAAAAATTCAAAATGAAAGATTAACATTTTGTAAAATAATTTAATTATTTTTCAGATTTATATACCACCTTACCCAAAGGAGTCTGAGAAGCATCTGAGTGTCCCCAAATTTCCTTTTTTAAAATATATCATTACAAATATATAATATTAAGTGTGTGTGTTATAAAAATTCTAAATAAAAAACTATAAAAGAAATATATATTTTAAATAAATATAGCTTCACCATTCCAAAATGTGACAAGTAGCTTAAAAGAAACAGTTAGATCTGGTTATCAGATAAACTACAATGTATCCTGGTGTCATGTACCAAGACTTATTGCATCGAGGCTTTAGGACTCTGCTGTAAAAGGCTAAATGAGCTTTCAGAGTCTACATTTTAGTGGCAAGCAACTCAGAGCTGCTTCCAGTTGTGATTTCAATTTCTCCACACTCCATGCTGCTCCTTTAGTGTTTCTTTGGTACATTTGAACCATACAACATTTTCAGTCTCTCTGGCTAGTTTGGAAGCAACCAAATTTAATCTATATCTTGATGAGTGTTACATTTCAGTGCATTGGCTCCCCTTAAATTCCAATTACATTATCACATAGCACTTCATGAAATAACAAAAAAGCATGTTTTATGGCATGCAGAATCCAGACACCCCAATCTTTTCAAAGAGATGTGGTTGAAACTCTAGTTTAAACTCCTTTTCTTTTTATATGTGCACATTTCATTTGTTCATTCAAGCTTTTTTAACTCTGATCGAATTTAAATTATGAAAAAGACATAATCAGATCTATAAAGGTCTTGCTTAAGTATTGTTTCTTTGCCTTTCAGAATTGTCTTGCTGCTGCTTATTCTTTAACTATTCATTTGCTTCATAGATTATGATACTTTTATTTAATCCTTTAAAATTACAGGTAGAGTCTAGCAGTTCTTTGTTGTTTATTCCCTTGATCATACCTTGCAAGTATCATCAGATGTGTGCTGGTTCAGAAGAAGGCTCCCAGAGGGTGTTTATATGACTTAAAAAAATCTGCTTTGCAACACAATTCATGTAGAATTTAAACTAGATTTTGCACAACAATTAGCAACACATTAATGAACTAAAACCAGAAGTTTAATGGACAAGAGGGGAAAAAACCCTGCATCCAAGAATTATGCTGCATGCATTTCTTTTTATTACAGCTTCCTGAAGCTAAATGAATTATCGTAAGTACTGTATTTCTGTCTGTGATGATAAAAACTGATTCCATTTGCAACAAATTATAATTTTTTGTACAACATAGTTGAAATGTGTTAGATCCTGCCATAGTTAGCATTGCAATTTTACCTTGTGAGAACAGAGAAAGATCACAGCATAACAGGCTTCTGAAGCATGTCTTTACAATACCTGATATTATTTAATAAAATATAGTGAATGAAATCCTGGTTCCACTGAAGTTAATAGGAGTTTTGCCAATGGCTTCAATGGAGTCAGGACTTTACAAGCTGTTTCCTTGTTCTGCAAGCAGAATTGAGTGCACACTGGTTAAAGTATTTGAGATTAAAAAGCACTTGGCATACTAAGGAAGCAGATGAATTATACCTCTTCATCTAACCTGTTTGCATGATTTTTTTCATGCAAGTGACTTTCATTTCTCTAGTTCTTTTTCAAATTCCTTCTGGGATTGAAACCTCCAATTAGTCATAGAATAAAAATGTTAGATTCAACGTTTACCAAATGCCCTGGAAATTGGTACATCAGACAAGACCTGAAATATTTTATGCGTATATTTGTTCCATATTCTTATTAAGGAAGCGTATTGGGACTCAAGAGATGGCAACTGCCAGATAACATATCTGTAGTTGTTGCTGGGGGAGGTTTCCTGTATTGCTTGTTTGTTTGTGTTGTTTTTTAATTGCTAATCCTCACAGTTTTCCATGTAGTGCATTAGTAAGCACCATGGATTAGGCAGTTCGTCAATGAAACCTAAGTTTTCAGGCTCTGTGTGGCTGTAATGCAGAATAACAGGGGAAGTAAAATTTACTGTATTTAAAACCAAGGTCCAAAAGTACTGAAGCCAGCCTGCTAACTTCCTTGCCATGTCTGTGTAGGAAAGCGGTTTGAACAGTTTGCTAGCCCTTTGAACCACATATGTATTTCATACTTGTTACTCCAGACCCATCAGCTAATATGTTCTTATTTTCCAAACACACCCCAGTCTGCTCTTAAACAGTAGTTATTTTTCATTATTATTAGTTATCCAGTAACTTCTCTTCATTTTTCTCACTAAAGGCCAATTTAAGAACAGAAAATTATTGCAGCTATTTTAGTGACATTCTTAATGCATTGTATTTATTAAATAGACCTATTCTCTTTCTACAAGGAAGTTTCCTTTGATCTCTTTGTAAATGCTCTTCTTAAATCCCCTTAATTTCATTCTGTTTTTTATCACCCATATGCTTTGCAAGAACTATAATAATAGACTATACACTCTCATTTGTGCATCATCCCACATTTCCAATTTCAGTATTTTTTGAATATATTCTTGGAAAAAATAACCTAATTTGTTTTGGCAAGAGATTCATTGACCTATATAGGTAATTTATTGTTCTTAACACTGTAGTACATTTGCCCCTACAGACCTCAAACACAATCAAGGCACTCCATGTGCTAAGTTCTGTACGTTACAATGAAGCAATCCATAGAATTTACCCTCTAGAAACTTAATGGAGCTACACATTTGCATAAAACTGTGGAAGATCAGGGTTTAAGATTTTTTTTTCTATGTGAGAGAGCTAGTTGATGTGCTTGATTATCTGCTCAGTTAAATGACTGTATGTCAGAACAATTGGCTAATATGAGTTTAAAAGCCTGCACACAGAAATAATCAAGTATGCTATGTGTGTTTCATAAAGATTATTTGTACCTCTGCACATCACTATAGACAAGCTAGGGTTTTTGTTGATACATATAACTTAACCTATCATTAGGGGCTCCATGAGTTACTCCACTGAAATTCTAACATGAATTATTAGTTTCTAGTACAGATACTACAACTTCATTGTACTACAAAATTATTCTTGAAATATCACAATGATATTAAAAATACATTATTAATACTCATGTAAGTAGTAGGTGTTTTATATGTTTGATTTTCTGTGGTCAATAGCATTCAATATGTGCCAAAATGAGGTAAAGAGAAAAAAAGAGATTCATGCATTTTGTATTATACTTATGTAGCAGATGGAATTGACTCACTAATATCTGTGATAATTATCATCTGTGAAGATATATCCACATTCAGCAACTCTGTTGGAAGTCAAGATTTCTCCTTTAAAAAAAATACAAAAAGGGGAAAGTGGAAATGCAGGTGAAGTGCCATAAACCATCCTTTCTATTGAAATGAAAAAAAAATTCTCTTCAACAATGAGGAAAGCTCCAAGCCACCACACAACAAGGTGATCTAATTGTTATGCTGAGGTGCGACGACAGCTGTTAAGCTGTTTTGCCATAGTATCTAAGACATAGGCCACACCAGTTGACCTAGCTGTAAATGGCCATCTGGTAATTTGGGCTGGACAGCCTAACATTTCTAAATGTGATACTAGCCACATCACTCCCTTGAGTGCTATTTACTACATTGATGCACCTTAACCATACTATTCTAATGGCTGCTAGATCAAAAGATTCCCTCAGACTTTGGTTTTGAATACACACATCTACTGCAGATAATATTTACATACACAACACCACAGAAAAATTAAAATTGATTGGCTTCTGTGTCCAGTTCAGTCCCCCGGCTATAGAGGAATCACTAAAAGGATACAGGAATTAGATTTTAAAAGTTCCTTTAAAACTGGGGTACCCAACCACCACAGGGCTCCCAAAAGGTCCAGAAATTCAGTGGTGGTAGAGCCACTGCTGTTCCTTAATTGCTGTTCCTCTATTGCCGAATTTCCAAACCTATGGGGAGTCCTGCAGGCTAGATAAGGTGGCTCTGCCCTCTAAATCATGCACATGGTGGTAGCCAAATCAGGATACACCAAACAAATCCTGTGACCTGACCAAACATATGCCACTCATTCATCCAATGTGGCCAGAAGGTCAAATACCACTGCTTTAAAATATTGTTGCTACAAAACAACACTGTGCATAAAATAAAATAAAAATGGGAATCATTTTAATGAGCTTGTCTGGTACAAATTCAGGCTCAAAAGTTGCCTAACCTGAATGAAATAACCTTGATCTCTGCATCTTTCCATCACTTACAACCTCATACTTAGAAAGTTCTTCCTAACCTCCAATCTAAATCTGTCCAGCTGCATTACCCCTTTATCTCGTGCCTCAAGGAAACAGAGAATAGTCCATCACTATCACCATTATAGCAACCCTTTGTGTATTTGAAAAGGAAGTTCCTCCTTTTGTCTTATGTTCTCCAGAGCAAATTAGTCCAGTTTTTCCATGCTTTCCCTCACATTACTTTTCTGCACTAAGGATTTGTATTACTCTCCTCCAGACTCTTTCCAATTTGTCCACATCTTTCTTAATATGTAGTGTCTAAAACTGGACATGCAGGCCATTTGAGCCCTTCTTAGAGCTTAATGAAGTGGAAGAATCACTTCCCCTGACTTATTTATGACAGTTCCGTTACTACATCCCAGGTGCTGTTACGACAGTCCCATTATTATTCTATATATCTCAACAAGAGCACACATTCAGTTTGTAATCTACTATAACACCCAAGGCCTTTTTTGCATGACTACAGCCTAACTAGTCATCATCCATTTTGTTTTTGTGCATTTCATTGCTCCTTCCTATGTGCAGTACTTTGGACTTGTCCTTACTGAATTTGATCAGATTTATTATAGGCAATTTCTCCAATTATTAAGGTCATTTTGAATCCTAATCCTGTGTTCCAAAGTATCTACCACCTCACCTAGCTTGTTTTCAAATTTACTGCAAATTTGCACATTTATTAACAATGCTCTGAGTTCCATCCTTAAATCAATTATTGGAGTAATAATACAGTACCAGACCCAGGACAGACCCCCAGGTACCCTACTTGATACCTCCTCTCAGTCAGACACTAAGTCACTGGTGACTATTGTTTAAGCAAAGATCATCCAATCAGTTATGCACCTACTATATGTGTTCACAGCCATATTAGTTTTATCTAAAACATATTTCCTTACCTTACTTATAAGAATGCCAGGGGAGACCGCAAAAACCTTGCTAAAGTTGAGGTCTCTCTCATATTCACAAATCTACCCCCACCCACAAAGCTTGTCACCTTGCAACAGAAGGAAATCAAGCTTCTTAAACAAGACTTGCTCCTGACAAATCCATGTTAGGTGTTCCTTATATCCCTGGTATCCTCTAGATTCTTGTAAATAAACTGATTACAGAAAGAAATAGGATTGTATATAATCCTATATGAATTCACCTACAAAAAAGGAACACAAGAAGGAGATGGGGAAAACATGCACAACTTTTTCTGCCCCTTTCCTGCCTTTTTCAACAGCTTGCAGAATTCATAGGCCATCTTAGCCACAGAGAAGGAATATTCCATAGTGAGCTCTAGAAGAAGGAAATAAGGCCCTGCATTTTTCACACATTTCTTTATCCCCTATACAAGCCCCCCATTCTTAGCATTAGTAAACTTCACAGCCATTCACAGGAAAATCAGAATAGAAGCATGAAACAAAAGCTCAACCCCAACCCCTTAAATCCTTATTCACTAGTTCAACCGATTTAAAATATTTCTATTAAATTGAATGTGGGTTGCATGATCAGGTTCTAATGTTCTTGTGCAATATTGTTTTCAATCCATGTTGAAAGATTTGACTTTATACCAATTAGTTTTTGGTGGTGAGAAACATTATGTTTAAATTCATGAGATTTATCATGATGTTTCTGTCCTACAAGCTATATTATGATATAGATTTTACTGTATATGGTCATTTAAACAGCAGCATCCTGATAATGAAGTGATACGGTATAAGACAGAGTACACTGTTGTTGATGTTTCTTCTGTTAGTCAAGGTCAAACACATCTTAAATTACAGACTTGCATCTCATTTGCTAATAAGATTGCCAAATAGGTTGCCATTAGCTGAATATATGTACATATATCTTGTTACATTTAGAAATATGGGATCATTATCGTTACAGTTAAAGGGTATTTCTTTAAGTGTTACCAATTCCCATCAAGTGAACTAAACTTAAAGAAATTCCCATGGGCAATAAGATATTCTGGCATATAAAAATTATTCTGGACTAGGTGGAGGGCAGGTCTCATTACTGCCTATGTAATTCTGAAATGAGAAGGGTTTTTTCCCCCTCCCCACTTCCTTTATTTGCATTATATCCAATAACACAACACAAATATCACCAGCCATCTTTATGACCAAAATAGGAAAGAATGATTTACTACCCGCTTCCTCAGAGTAAACCTCCTGCCAACAACGTGTATATATAAACATCCACCACTGTGGATAATACTCAGATTGATTTACTGTGATTTCAACCAAGCTTATGGTGGTATTTGAAATTTGCCTAAATTGCTTTAGCTGGATTTGTAACTTGGTTTGAAATTTAAACATCAAGACACCATTATGAATCAAGAACTTTTAACATACTAAAGTAAAAAAAAAAAAGTCATAATTTTATCTGACCACTAACAGTGAGATGGGAAATCTCCCAGTGAGTTGAGCTCATTGTTGACAGATCAGTTGGAATAAATATATAAAAGGGGTGGCATAATAGAATATGGAGATCTGGATCAATAATTAGTGTGTGGTGTCACACTGTTTTTAGTCCTCAGATTGGTATATAAAGTAGAAAAAGTATATAAAGTAAGGAAGATACCACTGCTGTGAAAGGGCATTAGCAGTATTCCCAGTTCCGTTGTTTTCTCAGGAATAAATGCAAACTTGCAACTGGTTTAATTCAAGAATTCTTTGCAAGTTCTAGTTCTTAGCTCTATTCTTGTGAAGTTATATTATGCTGTGACCTGCTCAATTCTTCTCTTTCCCAGACCCAGGATAGCTTCAGCGGGGGGAAGAGGGATGTAGGGGATGGTATCTAGTAGTGCATCTGACTACACAGACTTGATTGTCAAAACACCAGATGGGGTAAAAGGAAAGAGGTATTATAGAAGAAGTAGTTGGAATTACAGTTATAGATGCACTTTCACTCTAAATTCCCATACTTTCCTATGTGTGTCATTATTAAATCTAAACCTTAACTAAGAATTTTCTCAGTTTGCAATGTCCATATTTACAATGTGTAGTTTATGAAAGAAATGTAGCACTCCTTAAGAGGTCTACATCCCACAGATATGAATACACAATATACATGGACTTCAGGAGAAGTTTTACCTTAGTAGAGACTACAGAGTTTGCTTTATGTGCTTATCTGCATCATGTGTTTACAAACATGAATTACCTAGAAGCACATCAAAGCTACAAAGGGAAATTATATTCATACCAAATAGAGTGTAACATCTTTTATTTTAATTTCTGAACTGCCACAGTGTTGATATCTCTTTTTAACATTTCAAAATCTAAAGTAAAAGAAACATTTTGTATCATTTTCAGAGTGTGTAAATAGTTCCTCTTTAAACTGAAGTGATATATTCATGAGATACTTCCTGAACAACATGCTTGTTCAGGAGCATTAAGCATAGGCAAACTTTAAAAAGCAACCTGATATCCAGCAGAATCAAATTCCACCACTAAAAGGTCCCTGACAAAAAGCATTTTATCCCAAACAATACTATTAAGTTCAAACTCAGGATCTCTCAGCCAAATATCCTCACAGATAAGACAAAAGTCATGCTGAGATAATCTGCCCATCATGCTGACTAATGCTGTTATCTTATTTTCTGCTTGTGGTTGGCCATCTATCTATTTTGCTTCTCTGTCCATTAGATTGTGAGTTCTCTGAAACAAGGGACACTGTTAGGTGCTGTACAAACAGCAACAAAAACACAGTTGTTCTCAATCTTTTTAGATTTGACAACACTCCCATTGTGGTTCTCAACCAGCTGCTGCTGCTGCCAGGTAAAAGTGCCCCACATACCTGGTGTACAGTCAGGTCTGGAAGGGCTGCAGCACATGTTCATGCTCCTTTCTCCAACAGAGTTCTCTAATAAGCCTAGAGCAGGCAGAAGCACCTGTTCATGCCACAGCCTTTCCCAGTCCAACCCTGCACGGTCTCCCAGAATCAGGTACATGGGACAGGTGCAAGTATCCTTCATCGCTTCCGTTTCCAGGAGCAGCTTGGTGGGAGCAGACTAGGAAGGGCTACAGCAGAAGCTGGCTCTTCTGCTTACTTTAGGCTTACCAGAGGACCATAATGAGGCAGAAGAGTACACATGCCGCACACACTTTCTGATGGTAGCAGTGCCCCCACCACAGTACTACAAAGTGGTCTTGCAGCACCCTTGTTAATAAGCACAGACCCAGCACAGTGTGCTCTGTTCCTTGCAGGAGGATGAACAACAGTAGCAGCAGCAAGCAGTCTACAGCTGGCTGTTATCCAAATCAGGCAGTGCTCCCAGATTACAGCTGGGCCCTGTTCCCCCAATGTAAGAGCTGGGTCCTGAAGAACAGGGGTGGCAGTCTGATGCCAGCCAGCTACAGACACCACCAGCTGAGCTGCTGCTGCTCATTGAACATACTGTAGGTAAGGGCTGGGGCTATGGGGAAGGAGGAAGCCACCCTTCGGTCCTGGGTATGACTGAAAACTGAACCCTGGTATGGATGGGTGGCCTTGTGAGATTGTCTGTGGTGGGACAGTTCCCCAGAAATGCCAGGCCAGTTACCGCCCTGGTGAAAGGTAAGCATGGGGCTTTCTAACCTCAACCCCACATCCCTAGTAGCTATAAAGATCAAGGCAGGGAAGCGCAGGCTCACTGCAAGCACTGAGGCAGGACCCAGATCAGGAGGGACCTGCAGCAGTGCCCTGGCTCACAGATAAGCCTGTGCTCACAAGACAGCCAGGCAAGGCTCCTGGGGGGTGGGACTCTGAGCCTTGGGGAGTTAAGGAAGCTCCTGGGCTCAGGGATAAGGGGCATCCCAGTGTGTGCATCTCAGAGGCCCTGAAACTTAGTTAGGGAAACTTAATAAGGCTGGGTGTTAGGCCATGGAAAGCTGTAAGGCATGGGATATGATAAGAGAAGGTCAGAGCCATGTGTATATATATATAGGCCCTTGTCATTAGGACAGATAAATGGGCAGACTGCCACCTGAGTAACATCATTATAATTATTAACATCACGGTGTGGCAAGGAAGGAGGTGGGCAGCTAGCCCTAAGACAAGTGGGTGGGCCTATGTCCAGCCCCAGGATGCCTACATGTTATATTCTTCCAGAAATGATGCTTCAAGGTGGTATAATAAAATCAAATAGTGGATAATAGTAAAAGTCCATCTCTTATAGCTCAACATGAGCACACTTAGAACCTCAGGAAAAAAACATCAGGAACTTGACACAAACATTGCTTTGGGACTGCTGGGTAGTACTGAAACCAATAAAAACATTTGGTAGACGAGATGTGCATGCTACTAGCAGCTTTATATTACCAATAACTTACTGTAGCTAACTGTTACAATATGACAAAGTCCTCAGGATGTTATTCTAATCAGGGTCAGTGAATTTATATAAAAGTATCTTACCTGTGAATGTTACCCAAATATGGATCTTTTAAGTAGAAAGACATTTCAGCATGTGAAAGGAAATAGAAATATTATTACCTGGAAGTAACTGGTCAGTTGAAGTGTTCTCTTTTATGGTCTTGGATAATCAAGATATGAGTCACATGCAAAATTCTGCTCTCAGATTCACCAGCCTCTGCTTACATCTTTGGAAATACTTCAGATTTCCTCCCATCTGTCCTCTTCTGTCCACTTAAATATGAAACACCCAAGCAGAATTGGAAGTAAACGAATATGTAAAACATAACATTATAAAAGGTCAAATGGCTGAAACATTTTTCTTCTCATTTAGGCCACGGAAACTCCAATTAAATCCATGATTGCACTAGTACCATGTAGGCACATCTACACATCCTTTAATGTGTATAAAAACAAATAAATAAATAAAAGGCTGTTTAGTTAGTGTACTTTAAAATAAGTTAATGTGCACTAAGCATCACTTTAAAAACATGCTCTTCAGTTCATGTGCATTAAGACAGGCTAATGTGCATTCCCTAGTATCTAAGGACACTTTTACACATTCCAGGAGTGGGAAGGGGAGCGCTTTAGAGTGGCTCCAAGAACCACTCTAATTAAAGTGCTGAAGCATCTTGTATATCAGCGTTCTCCCACTTCAAAATGGCAGCAGAGGCACTTGAACTAAAGCTCACTTGATGACCTTTAGTTCAAGTGCCCCCATCACCATTTTGAACCGTGGGGACACTGCTACATGAGACATGGAGGTTAGCAGGAGCACAGTAATTGCCATGGCTCTAGGACACTCTGTTAATTGAGTCTGCTACAACATGCTGCAATTTCAGCTCATCAGAGAAAACTCACAGCATATGCATAATCACCCTTACACTAGAGATACTAGATTTGAGGCGCATTAACATTAATGCACATGTAGACACACCCAGTGTGAGGATAAATTAGCCCTCCACACGTAGAGTTAAACCACTCCAGGTTTGTGAGCAGAAGACTTAAACTGAGCCTCATTCTACTGATAAATAGAAGGTTTGATTAGAAAACAATAAATTATGTCATTAGCATAAGCCCCAATTGGAGACAGAGGATTTAAAATTTCTCTTTGGAGAAGAGAGGGTGTCTCAGGGGGACAAGCGGAGGCCATGGAGCACCCTCCTGCAGCAGGACCCGAGATAGCACTGATCTGCCCAAGAAAGAAATGAAAAGCCCGGAAAAGAGGGCATACTTGACATTTTTAGGAGAAAGAGAGCCTCACCGAGAAGAGCCACCTGTGCAATTCATCAGCCAGCTGGGAATGGAGACAGCCAATGACATCATCAAAAACTACCACCCGGTTGATTTAAAAGCCGGCAATGAGAAAATGGAAGGGGGAGCAGCAAGGCTGGAACCAGAAGGCGAAGCTGTTCCCTGGGCTAAACTTTGGTAGTGTTGGCAGCTCAGCAAGGGGCCAGACAGAGACCCACAGGAGGAGTCCCAGATCCATTAAAAGAAGTACTGGCCCAGCTCGGCAGAGCAGCTGGGCCAAGACAGACAGTGAGGAGATCACAAGAATGTTGGAGCAAAGGTTGATATGACCGTCAAGAAGCCCTCAGAAGAGCACCCTGGTCCCTGCCCCCAAGCTGGAACGATTCCTTGACTTGTGTGTGGATTATCGTCGCCTTAATGAAGTGACCATCTTTGATGCCTCCCCAATGCCCCACGCAGCTGAGCTAGTGGAATGTATAGGGAATGCACACTACATTACGACACTTAATTTAGCTAAAGCATACTGGCAGATACCTATAGCCAAAGGAGATAGAGCAAAAACAGCATTCAGGACCCTGTGGGGCTATATGAGTTCATTTGGATGCTATTTGGACTCCACGTGGCAGCCATGACATTTCTACACTTAATGAATCAGATGCTGGCACCACATGCCAGCTACACTGTGGCCTATATTGACGAGATCATCATCTTCACTTGGACATGGGCTCAACAATAGACAGTGCTACAAGCCATACTCTTAGAACTACAAGAAACCAGGATGACGGCAAACCCACAGAAACGTGCTCTGGCCCAGAGACAAAGTACCTGGGCTTCCTAGTATGGTGGGGTACCATGAAGCTGCTAGTGGATGAAGTAGAAACTATCCACAACTTTACAATGCTCCAAAACAACAGGCAACTATGGTCCTTCCTGGGTTTGACCGATTATTACTGGCGGTTTGTGCCTATTTTCTCAGAATTGGTGGTGCCACTCCCCAAAGTTCTGAAAGGGTATAGGATGGGCCATAAAATGGACTGCAGAAAGAAGGCATCATTTTAAAGTGGCTAAAGAAGGTGTCATGTGAAGATATAGCAATACACACAACCAATTTGCACAAACCTTTTATCTTATAGACGGATGCCTTGGAGACAGCAATAGGGGCTGTCCTGACCCAAGAAGATGCTGGGCTTGAAAGACCTGTGGTGTACACGAGTCATAAGCTGCTCCCCACAGAGACACTGTATGCCTCAATAAAGAGGGAGTATTTAGCAATCCAATGGTTCATGGAACATTTCTGTTACTATCTGATGGGGCAGAAGTTCAAGCTTATAATGGATCATGCACCCTTACAGCAGCAGAGCAGGGCCAAACCTGGTAATGCCCAAATAACCAGGTGGGCCCTGGCCCTGCAACCTTTCAAATTTCAAATACCACATCACCCTGGGAATAATAACAGTGGTGAATTTCTTATCCAGGTGTGAGGCCAAAGACAGACCGTCAGACACCAAACCAGACAATGAAGAAATAAGGGACGCAAGGTAAGAAACCAAGCCAAAGACTCAGAGCTCCCCAAAGAATCTTGAGGAGGGGGTTGTGTCCCAGAAGGACACAAATGGAGGCCCCAGAGCACCTTCCCACAGTGGGACCCGAGGCAGGGCTGACCTGCCCAAAGAAGAAATGAAATGAGGGCACCACTTACTATTTTTAGGAGAAGCAGAGCCATGCCGAGAAGAGCCACTGGTACAGTTCATCAGCTGCTTTTATTGACAGCTGGGAATGGCATCGGCTGATGACATCATCAAAAACTACCACCCAGCTGATTTAAAAGCTAGCAGCAGGGAAATAGAAGGGGAACCAGCAACACTGGAGCCAGAAGGCAAAGCTGCTCCCTAGGCTGCACATCAGCAGTGCTGACAGCTCAGTAAGGGTCCAGACAGGAACCCACAGAAGGTGTCCTGGATCCATTAAAAGTACCAGACCAGCTCAGCAGGGCAGCTGGGCCAGGAAGGATGATGTCAAGGGATCCCAAGGACCACAGATGCCAGATCTGTGAGTGGGACAGGCTGAGGCCCATACCCTGACTATTCCTTTCTTCCTTTTTTTTCCTTTTATTCATTATTTCAGAGGGTGCATAGAGCCTGGACCAGGGAAGGAATCATCACATGACCCCAGATGAAGAGAAGGAGCTGAGGCAATGCAGCAGACAACGACATCTCAGAGGGAGAGTAGACGCAGTGACGAGGATGGTCACACACCCAGCAGTCATCCAGAGTAAAAGGACTTCAAGAGACGGGCAAGGAGAGAAGACAGTAGGCGAGAAGATCAAGAGGGACAGGCCAGTGATCCATCACCTGGCTGTCCTGAGGGCTGGCGTATGGCTGGGGGGTAGGGGAGATGGAGCCCCAAGAACACCCACAAAGGACAACATTCAGTCTGCAAGAATCCATGAGGAGGAGCCCCACCACTGGAGAAAAGAAGATCAAGTCATGGCAGGTAAGTGTAGGGGCCCCTCTCGGTGGTGAACGTGATCCAATGCACAAGTCCCGAGGACACACCATGCAGCCAGAACTGGGCATGCACTCTAAGGTTGCTAGAGAGCACCTGTCTGAGACCAGATGGGTGCAGGGGGCTTTTTCATGTCAGACCCAGCCTTGCTAGTCTAAACTCTTACTTCAGAGTAGTGAGAGTCAGAAGGCTTGCACATGCTGTCTGGGAGTGTTCCAATGGCTACTCATTGTTTCTCCAACCCAGTATAATTAGACTAATTAACAAGAAAACTAAATGACCATCATCAATTTTTCCATCTCTCTTGAATACAAAACAAAAAAAAATGCAGTTCCAGCTTCAACAGCCACTGTTTATTGAGCTATGTAAAACCAAGAAAGTCAAAATTCAGCGACATGGGTATAAAAGAGATGCAAAAGTCATTAACACTGCAAACATGTATTCAAGCATGACAACAGAATCAACATTGTAGAATGCAGTAATCAGCTGAAATACTCAAACTTCTTTCTAGCATGTCTTAATGTCACCTCCAACATTATCACTGCCAACGTAGATCTGAAATACTGTGTGGGGCCTTAATGCTGGAAGGTCTCTTGAGACGCATGCATTGGAAGTATTTAATTATGCACCACCCATTTGGTCAAATTTGACAGCTCACACTATCTGCATGCAAACCATGGAGATTTCATCCTGACACATGCCCTAGCTGTATCTACAAAATCCAACAGTTTTTGTAGTTGCACAAGTGCAGCCAACTACTATTTCTAACTCATTATGATTAACAGCAGTATTAAAATGGCTATTTTACATTTATATGAAATCAATGTCATTACCACATTTCTCTTGATTTAAAAACCAAATGTTATCTATTTTTTACAAAGATTTTAAAGTTTGACTGAATATTTTTGTTCAGTCCACGTATAGGAACAGAATTGGAAATAATTTTTTTTTTTTCTTAAAACAGTTCCTTTGCAGAAAAATTTTAGACTGTGGACACCCTTCCACATTTTAGAAGCTCTCTCAGAATCAGCCTACATTTTATTTTTTTCAAAAGTTCCTTCATTCTTAAATAGTAAAGGAAATAATTCAGGTATACTCATGCCCACTGAATAGTACAGTACTCCATAAGTAATATATTTAACTTCGGCAACAATATTAATGGGGAAAAATGCTATTTCAGAATGAGTTGAGGTATCAGAAAATATCCTTCAAGTAATCTGAAGTGTTGTATATTCAGATCTGTAATCTCAGGCCGTTTTTAATTCTGTCTGCATAAAAGATGACATGTTCCATCTATATTTTTTCCGGACAAGATAAGTTATATTTTTCTTATTTTTCTCAGCAGAAGTTTATCATAAATGTCTCATCACTTAATCTCTTACCTGATTTAGATTTGACTTTGATTTCACAAATTATTGTATATTCATTGGCCTTTTTTGTAGTCCACTGCATCAGTTGAAGTTACAGGAACAAGTTTATTTCAGTCTCAGAGCAACTCTAAGACATTAAATATTTTCAACATTTCTCCATCTAGCTGCTAAGAGGCTCTTAAATTGTCATTTTATAAAAATTCGTTTCCAAAGATTCTTCATTACCCTCACAAATGCTATCACAAAAAATCTTTGGCACATACTGAACACTTTTTATCTTCCATATTCATCTAATACTCTGTCTCACTTCTCACTCTTTGGCATAGACTGAAATAACAAAATAAAGTAAGGGAAAAACAACATAACCATGTGTTAGGTTATATACCAAAGGAAAAAAATGGTAGTCAGTGAGTTAGAACTGATTAGGGTAAATGCATTGCCTTAAACAGAAACCACTAGCCTCTGGTATATCTCACCTGGATGGGGTGAGGTTTCCACATGTAGTGGAACAATTGTAGTAGCCACCTACAATTCAATTGCAAATAGTAAGAAGACTGAACAATTTTCATTAAAAATACTAAAACAAACTCTAGGGGAAAGGGAGGTGTGGCTCAGCCTATTATTGCACCCTGTCAAAAGCAATCTCTGTTTCTCACCTCTAATACCAACAAGAAGCATGTATAAAATACATTGCTTTATCTGTTAACAGCTTCAGGATTTCTGCCACCTTACTATGTCTCCTGTCACATTGGAAAACCAAAGTTCTTCGCAATGTGTAAGTATAAATAAACATCTCATAAAAGAGTGCATGAAATCAAAGGGTTCACTGCCTAATGGCCCTTAGAGCTCAATTGTTATAGCACAGAAAATTCAAGTTTGAGGCAGAAAGAACTTTGGTACGTTAATGTAAGTGAAAGAACAAGGGCTAGACTCTCCAACCTACTAAAACCACTTTGTGTCAGTTAGGCAGGATAAAGGGGTTCTGTTCTGGCTAGAAGTGGCCAATAGAGAATTTAGTTAGTCTCAAGGCACTGTCCGTGAAATAAAGCTAGTGGAAGTGGTATAACTGCTTCCTGTGCCAACTACCATGACACGTCCAAAGTGCTCCCAAGGCAGGCAGGCAGGAAGCAGCTGTGCCATACAGTTCTTACTCTTGACAGGAATTGGCTCACTTGGGCTATTTGTTCAAATACTTGTGTGTAAATGAGGGTTGATTAGATGGATGCCACAATTATATGAGTGTACAAAAACTCAAGTCCAGCATCTCCTCTCTCTGACATCTTTCCTTCTCTTCCACTCTTCCACCCATTGGAGGGAATCCCAGTGATTCATGAATTTCTTCTGTTTTCCTTTGGCTGCTTTGCACATATCAGGACGTGTGGGGAACATTTTGTTAACCGACATGTTCTTTGCACTGCCTAAGATCCAACACTTTCAGAAGCGACATTCACACCCATGGTTTCGATGACAGGTGGAACCCCCAAAAATTGAACAACATCCCTGAAAGCAAAACTGAGAACTACTGATGTAAAGCATAAGCATGAGGATTGCAACAATGAAGTCAAAGTCATTCAAAACCTTACATCCCACAAAATGCACGTAATGAGGTATTAGAAGAAGTCAAAGGTACAGACAAAATTCAATGTGGTTATTGGTGCCAACAGAATAATAGGAAAATCAATATTAATTGTATACAAGCTTTCTGTATTAACTCTTATGCTAGCAGCTAAACTGTGTATATGTTTATGAAAAGTGCCATTTTAGGGGCATTTAATCAATCAGGCATTTACATTTATATAGTGTTCTGTCTTGGGAACATTTTTAAAAAGTTGGAGAAATACCAGAATATCAATTAGAGTAATAAAGTGTCTCAACAAATAGGCATCCTCCCTATCTCCTTTTAAACTGCCAATTTCACAATGATAATGGGATATATCACTTCTATAAGTAAGTGCAATAACAAAATGTTAGAGTTCTTAACCGTGACACAGCCAAAGACACCATGGAAGCTCAGGAAAGAAGCCTGGTAGCTGAAAACAGATTAGCCTCAACTACCCTAGGGCTAGGGAAGAAAATTGCACGTAACTGGTATAAATGATCAGGAATCAGTTCAAATCTCTAACGCAACAGAAGCTCCATGCACTTTTAAAATGGCTGAAACCAGCTAAAGATAAACCTGGATGAATGTAATGTCGGACTTCACCGATTTAGGTTAAATCAGATTACGGATCAGATTCAAGTTAACTCAGTCTGCCAGCATTCCAGGATGCTTTGCACCTCCTTCACAAGCCCTGCTTTGTAGGATGGACAGGCTAACCTTGGCCTGTCTGCTCTAGCACCCCCTGCCTTCTGGCTTGGGCCACTGCAGGCATGTGACTACACTTCCAGAATCAAAGTGAATTTCTGTTCACTAGCTCAAGTTCAATTTACACAGTTTAAACTAAGCTGCATATATTGAATTGATTCAGCTTCAAGTTATTTGACTGTCTGTACATAGCCTAGAAGTACTTGTTGCTTTGCTCTATAAATTCAGCATCATAGTACAAGTATCAGACTGCTGTACGAAATGGTTAACAATACTAGCATGGAACTTTGGACAGAAGAGCACAGGATACAGATCACAAAAGACAGTACACAGGGAGCTTACCCATTCCTGCAGCCATTTTAGCATTCTGCTGTGCAAGCTGCATCAGCTAATCAACAGTCCAAAGAGCCAGAGGGAGGCAAGCATGTAGGGAGGCAAGCTCCTGTTAAACCCCTTATTCCCAGCCAAACCTCTTAGGCCAGCAGCAAGGACAGTGGCACTACAGCAGCTCTGTGCCATTAGAGAATTTTCCCACAGACTGATTCACCAAGTTTAAGCCTGCTTCTGCAAAACCCAGGATGAGAAAAAGAATATTTCCATCATAGATTTAAAAAGATTACTACTCATTCTGAAACAGTGCCTTCCATGCTTGGCAGACATTTTGTGCTTTAGCCACTATTAGGCATGATGTACAACACCAAGTACAGTAGGCAGAGCAGAGGAGCACCTTAAAGACTAGCTGCTTCAGAAAGGCATAAACTTTTGTAGACCATTTAGATGCTCTGACTGGTTTTCTTGGAGGTCCATTCACAGCATGAGGGAAGCTGTCACCTACAAAAGTTTGTGCCCATTTAAACCAGCTAGTCTACCACCCTGACTTTTCTTCTGTCTACTCAAATTAACATTGTTAACTACCTCTCTCTAAGTACAGATCTATTAAAATAGCATTTTATATGAGCTGAACAATAACACTCCATCATTTATGGTTGAGTATACACAATTTCTGTAAAATAACCACATGCATACAGTTGCTGATTTAGTTCATACGAGGTGGAATGTTTGAGTAACAGTTTTCTCTAATTTCTACTTATTTATATGCCTAAAGCTGACTTTAATAGAATTGTATAAGTACAAGAACAGAATTTTCTGGAATTTAGTCCCCTGTAATAAATGCTAAAAATCCAAAGGATCACATATGAAGTTACAATAGCAGTAAAGCAAAATTTTAAAATTCTGAAGAAAACATATTAAATTAACCTTGTCAATTATATTATGCATTATCAAGAGCCTGCATGATTAGATGCTGGGCAAATAAATCACCTGTATCTTTAACATCAGAATAGATGAATGTGGCAGGGAATCGGAGGGGTGGTCACCCCCTGGATCCGAGCAGGCCAGGGATGAAAGAGTTATGGAATGCTATTTCCCCTTTTCTAGTTTTTTCCATTCAAAAAGAGTCCGAGGGCAATAGAACAAATAAACGCTTTACTTACAAACTGCAGTACAGCGTAGGCACGCTCCATAAGGTTACGCCGGGAAGCACATAAATGCTTCGTTTGCACGTCCACGCTGGCAGTTCCCCTTATAACAATTCCGAAACCACAAAACTGTAGGGAACTCGAGAGCTCTTCAGGCATCCAACCGATGCAATTATCTGAGATGGGGGTATCCGGGGGGAAAGGGAGCCGTGGACACAGGACCTCCAGTGAGGGTGATCAAGCCTTGCCAATGTTGTGTGGGTCTCGCTTTCTTTTCGGCAGGCTTTGCTTTTATACTGCCCTAACAGCCAATGGGATTGGATCTTTTTTCGTGTGGTTAATGAGCTGCATGAGCCAGGGATTTTGCTGCATGCATTCTTCGCGCGGCTATTAGGCTGCACCCGCGCTCCCCACGCCGCAAGCACAGCTTGATGGAGTTTGGTCACCTTTATCTACCACAATGAAAGATATGAATGCAAGTAAACATGTATGTCAATGCAGAGTTCACTAAAAGAAAAAGTGGAAAAGATTAACCTAGTTTCATTCTGACAGTTTTGAAATAATATCTGGTAAAATTTTATATTGTCTATTATCTATATTAGTTGTTTATATTGTTTTACTTAAAAACAACTAAATATAGGAAATGACTTTAAGAAGAGACTTGAATGGTATTCAGAGGCATCTTTCAATGACTTTCAGGCCAACCATCTATAAGCGAAACAATGGATGTTTACAACTGCATGTCCCCCAAAATAAAAAACAAGACTAAATTCTTTAACCTAAGATAACCTAGGTTTCTTCTACATCGCTACCAGTAAAAAAAAAAATATTTGGGGCTGAAATTTTTCATTCCTACTACACTATTTAGAAGAGATTTTACACAGAAGTGTAGCATATGCATAATTTGATAATGGCCAATGGCTGAACAGATTGTGTTCTAAAGTTGGCCTGTTTTATGGATCTCTTTAAGAAAGAACTAGTCTGGTAATTTTTAGAGATTTTTTTGTAGGTATGCAGTAGAATTTTCTTTTGGGTTTGTCTGCTAGCAACATGGTAAGAAACTAGTTGCAAGAATACAGTTGACTTTAGATGATCTGGTTTTCTGCTTGGTCAGTAGTGGTTTCAAGTGGCAGGAATGCCAGGAATCCTTGTTAGCACAGTCTAACTTGTAAAGACTCCCAGCATGTCATTGAAAATCCTTCAATGAGGAAATGTCAGTTTATGTAACACCCAAAGTTCAAGTCCTCTGCAGAAAAACAAAGACAGAATCCTTACTTTTTTGTGTGCTACGTTCAAAGCAATACATATAGGCTAAGATGCAAAAGGATGATTGACTGAAATTTTCTAATGCTAGAAAGACCATAACTTAAGGCAAAAACACCATTACTGTGTGCTGTTTGTATTTTGGTGATGTCAGACAGAACAACTAAGAAATGTTTCTATAGATACAGCATAATTTTTCCACTGTCTTCCACACTTTTTTTTTTTTCTGAAGAAGCTGTACAAGGAATACTGTGAAGACAGTTTCTGACAAACAGAGGTGGCAGGCAATCCAAGAAAGTTGTGGAATCTCTTAAACTGTGTTCCCATGGCACCAGGCAGCATTGCACTGCATTTTGTCAGCCAATTTGGGACCAATTTTCATACTTATGAAAGTCTCATCTCAGGAATTCCAGCCCTGAAATCCATGATTGCCCTAAAAACTCCCAGAAGGTTAGTTGTTTACATCTGGGGATGGAATGCAGATTGGGCTCATATTCCCCTACATAGCCTAGCTTCATGCTGGACAGAAAGTGCTGTCCCTAAAAGTAAAACAGCAAGGATTAGAGAGACCTACCCAAACTGGGGGCTGTCCCAAGGGGACAATAAGAAAGGGTGGGGAACCCCTCCCCCAGTGTTGGTCGTGGAGGAGATAACCCGCCGTGACAACAAGAAGAAAAGCCCTGAGAACAGGCAGACTTACTTCTCAGGACAGATTACCTCCCCCAGGCACAGCCAGGCCAGACAAGCCACAGAAGGGTAGAGCATCCACACGGTTCATCAGCCTCTTTTTTCGGCAGCTGGGGCAGCCCAATGACATCATCCAGGAGCACCTCCTGACAGGGATAAAAGCCAGCAGTAGGAAAGCAGTGGGGGTGACGCAGCAGGGAGGTAGCTGTGGGACCCTAACCCTAACCCTAAGTCCCCCCCTCCCCCCGGGCTGAACAGAGGCCCAAAATGCACACAAGGAGGGGCCGGAGAGGAACCCAGCAGGAGTGTCAAAGGCCTGGTTTAAAGGGGCCACACCACACTGGATGGCAAGGGAGCCAATCTGGAGGATGACACAGAGATCAAAGCCGGCAAATGCAGGATGCATGAGTGGGGAGCAGGCAGAGGCCCCTCCCTGACGTTTTGGTTCTTTAATTACATTTCTGTTACATTGAAGCCCCAAGGCCAGAAAGAAGGCCACAGGGCATACGCTGAGGGTTGAGCTGGCCAGGACCACTCAGAAGATCCCAACACAGTTAGACTACACCCATCATCAAGGCTGTCACACCACCCCAGGCACACTTGTGCGGTGGGAATAAAAACTGTTGCAAAACCAGGGGCTGTAAAGGCAGAGAGGGAGTGGGATACCACATCAAGGTGAGGCAAAATTCCCCATCGTTCGGAAGTCCCAAAAGGCTTGTACATGGCTCAGGTATAGGGGAGATGGAGCCCCAGGAATGCCTACTAGTGAAGAAGCCTGGTGCACTCCTCACAATGGAAGTTTACAGAGTCAGCCCCAGCTGCTCCCCTGCTACTGAACATAACACTCAAGACATGGCAGGTGAGTACAGGGGTGTCCCCCGAGGAGAACGCAACCCCAAATCATGACAGCAGGAGCCATCCTGGTGGCAGACCCCTAGCACATGCTCCACGGCCATAGAGGAGAGGCTCCATGAAGTCAGATGGGCACAGGGGCAAAGTAACAAGAGCTGGGTACAGAACCTTGAGAGCTAAGGGAGGTTTCAGCTTGAACTGATTCACAGTTTCAGCCTGGGAACTGCAGGAGGGAACAGCAGATGAGTAGGCTAAGAAGGCTCTCTGAATAAACAAGCTTTATCATTCTAAGTTTAACTCCTTGGTCTTTTGAAAATAGCACATGGTACCAGGAGTGAGGTGCAAAGACAGACATAAAAATGGAGCATCTCAGAATTCCAGAGAAGTTAAAGCTGCCTACCAAGACAGCAGAAAACTGGAAGAAATTTAAGCAGAGCTTCACCATCTACGTGATGGCCAGTGAAGCTACAGAGAAGAAAAATCCACTCAAGGTAGTTATATTTTTTTAAAATATAGCAGGCCCAGAAGCTGTCTCTCTTTGTAATAGTTTACAGCTGTCAGAAGCAGAGCAGAAAAGCTATGGCATAGTAATAAAAAAGTTTGAGGAATAGTGTATACCCAAACAAATGTAAACCTTTGAATAGTAGTTTCCACATGAGTGAGACAGCAGAAAGAATGTGAGACAATAGAGGAATTTGTCAAAGACCTCGGACTACTGAACCAGACATGCAACTTTGGAAACCTAAAATAGTTCATGATCAGAGAGCAAATAGTATTAGATATCAGGGATATAAGTCTCAGAAAAAGAAGGCTGGAGGATCCTGAGCTTAATTTGGGAAAGGCAGTTAGGATGTGCCAAGTGACAGAGATAAATGCCAGGCTCCAGAAGCTGGAGGAAAAAGCAAAACAAGCTGAACTAGATAGGATTACAAGACTGCAAAAACTTGAGGCAGCACACAAACAATAAAGAAAGGACGACCTCACTATGAAGCAGACAAAGAAAACAAACAATGGTCAGCTGCAGATGCTGTGGGGGTTACCACAAATCCATGCAATGCACTGCATTCAGTAAGCACTGCAAAAAATGCAATCACTTTGCAAGTGTTTGCAGAAAGGAGCAGGATGTACCACACAGGAAACAGCAGCTGCATGCTGTATGCAACAAGGAGGAGGAAGAATTCCTCATTGGCATAATATAAGAAGTTCATTCTTCTGAGAATTGGACAGTCACCCTGGACACCAATGGCCTAATGGTAATTTTTAAATTAGATACAGGTGAAAAGGTTAATGTAATACTAGAATACATTATTTAAAAAATGAAAAGTAAACCTGTGTACTATGAGAGTAAGAAAGTGAAATTTAGAGCATATAATGGGAACATAATTCCAACCAAGGGCATCTGTGCACTGGATGTTAGACATAAGGGCAATATACTAAAAGTTCAGTCTGTAAGAGTCCCAGGAAAGCTAGTGCCAATTCTTGGGTTGTGAACATTTAAAACTCTAGGTTTGATTAAGAGAATGGATGCCACTGAGAGACTAGAAAGCAAGAACATGGAAGAAGAGTTTTATGATGTCTTGTTTCCAGGCATAGGGAAACTGTCAACCGAGTACAAAACAGAATTAGGAGAACCAAATACTCCCACCATACATGCTCCAAGAAATATCCCCCTTGTACTGAAGGAGACAATGAAAAAAGAATAAGATATATTCATTAACATGAACATAATAGAAAAAGTAGAGCAACCAACTGCTTAGGTTCATTCACTGTCCATAATAGGGAAAAAAAAGATGGATCCTTAAGATTGTGTCTGGAAATAACATATCTGGGAGGAAAGCTGGCTGAGATAAGGGTGTGAATCAATCCTGCAAGGGTTAAAATAATTCAAAACATGCTACCCACTATACATAAGGAAGGAGTGCAAAGATTACTGGGGGATGATCAATTTTGTAGAGAAATATCTACCTAACTTAGCAAAGCAGATCAAACCCCTTAGATCACTCCTACAAAAGAATGCTCAGTGGATA